>CM026396.1:34284466-34296966 GCA_014843695.1 Archivesica marissinica
CAGGTCACATTTCCATACTAGGACACGGGTTCTGTCAGCAACAACAAAAAATCTTCGACGGGAGAGTTTTAACAGTGAATAACAGTATCAATAAAATGTGTTTCCACTAACATGTAGGTTTATTCGGCAAAAATGTACGTTAAAAAGAGATTTCGGAGAATATTTCAATTTGTTTTGAAAATTTCTCAAGCGGCGCAGTTCGCGTTGAAACGAGCGTTCTGATTGGGTTATGATTAGTCTTCATATAAAAAACAAACATCTGGTTACATTCTAATAATCCAATCAGAACATAGGCATATCAGATATGCAGGACCAGCTGGCTACACACGGTGATCCATTTCTTCCTGGAAGTAAGCACGTGTTTGATGTGTCATCTTAAGCCACGTTAAGCTATATTATATATGTGTGTGTTTTACGTTTATTTATCGTCGCTACCAGTTGCCCATATGAGCGACGCCTCCTGAAGAGATTTAGTCATTTTAGATTTTTGGAGGATAGTGCAATGATACGGACGGAGTCCCATTCCAGAGTCTCCTCTGGTTCGTTTACGTGCACGATGTAAAGCACCGACACGAGACCTCGGTTTAACGTCGCATCTGAAAGACTGTTAATCTTATTAGCGTCAGACGGGGGATCGAACCTGCGATCCCTGGATTACCAGTCGAGCGTGTTACCACTGGACTACATATCCGTCTGCATGCCTAGGAAGAATGACCGCGTGCCACTTATTTGAGCTTGTCTATCATGTTTATATAGATATATGATCGCGACTTAAAGGTCCGTTGGGCAGGACAAGATTTCCGAATGAATATTGTTATGTTATATTTCGGGTTTTACGCCTGCATCAGCACCATTTTGGGCTATATCGCCGGCTGGAAGTTTACCTAACAACACCTTTCCTGGGCAGGCTCCAACGGTTAACCAGTACTTGGGTGCACCAACCTCCGTAAGAAACTGCCAACTTTTTCATATAAATGAGACACGGCCTGAGCGGGGCTCGAACCCGTGATCATCAGTGATGATATGTTACAGTGGTATACAAGTCAGCGACCTTAACCACTCGACCATGGAGGCGGACTCTAATGAATATACATGATTTATTGCTTTCACTACGAAATACTATATAATATAACTGTTAATTATTTTTTTTATATATACTTTATTTATTTTACAATGATTGCGAAGCAAGTTTTAACAACTTATATTAATCACTCTCGTTGGCGCGGATGGAAGCTTAAATGTGGTCATTCATGTGGGAGGAAACCGGAGTACCCGGAGAAAACCCACCTGTCCGATCTGGCGACCATCGTACCATCTCACATACTTCCCTGTCCGAGGATCGAACCCGGGTCGCATTGGTGAGAAGCGAGCGTGCTAACCACTGAGCTAATCGGACCGCCTAATGATAGAAAGTTGACAACAGAAAACACAGATCCACTGGTTGTCAATATTGAATAATTATATTATACATGTGAAGAAACACGTATGCACACACTTGTAGTTGTCTAGACACTGAGCATTATACAGTTTGCATCCGTTATGTCGAATTCCATCGGACCGATCAAAATAATTCGACATAACCGAAGTTTGACTTAACGAAATTCGATATAAACAGAGCCAGTTATGTGTAAAAATAGTGCCTGAAACGGGACTTTGATCCGGCTTCGAGATAACCGGAGAATTCGACATAACCGACTTTGACATAGCGGAGTAGACTGTATAAGTAAATGTGTCCACTATAGCAACTTAACATTAATTTCATTAAATCTGTGGAATTTCGTATTTCTCAGACGGAACGGAAGTGCAATGTTCAAATTACAATCATCCAATATAGGTTCGGTTGAATCAGTTTTCATCACCAGAAGTGCCGTATTTGATTTAAGAGCATTGAATATTTGAAAGACGAAATCACGTAATTCATCAAAGGGAAAATTGTCTTAGCAGACTGGTAGACATATTACATAATTATATATATATATATAGAGAGAGAGAGAGAGAGTGGTGGAACCTATGCTCGGCATATTCCTATGCGCGGCGTATTTTTTCCATTTACATGATCATCCATATTTAAAATATTTAAATAGTTTTAACCTATTTTCGCTGACAGAGGTGAAGCATGGTTCAATAACATTCCGTTGTGCGTACCGGTAGCCTAATGCAATTGTCACCTGACTGGTTCAGTAGCCGAATATAAACAGACAACTTGTTGGGAATTATTTTCCACCGAAATGATGCGGTTTATGAGCATTTCAGGTAGCTATCCGAATTGGGGGAAAATGTACAAATAACCAGAAAAAAAGTTTCTTATGAGTTGTAATATTGTTAGTTATTGATGTTACAAAGTCCACATAATATATTCAACATTTACCCATGCATAAATAAAAAAATTCATGTACGCCGTGAATAGGTACCCTAAAGTATCTAGTTCCCCATGGAAACAGGTGCCCTTGCGATAGCTGTATTTAGGCGCATGGTTACGTAATGAAGTTAACATTTTCAACAACAATTTTATGAAAGTTGTGTTCACGACTTAAGAAAATAATAATATACGGCAAGTGCATTTAACTTTTTTTATAGGCCATGATATGTAGGATTTACGCCGAGCATAGGTTCCACCACTCTATATATGTATGCTGCTTTGGGAGCGCATTACATATATTGCAATCACGTGACGAAATACCATGTGACGTCAACTTGGGGATTATACATGTACACATATTATAAATAAAGCGTAAAGGCTGAACATAGGATATAAGGATATAGCGCTAAATGTATGCGTGCGTGCGTGCGTGCGTGTGTGCGTGTGTGTGTGTGCGCGTGCGTGCGCGTGCGTGTGTGCGTGTCATTTACGTTTATTTATCGTCGCTACCGGTTGCCCATATGAGCGCCGCCTCCTAAAGAGATGCATCATGTTAGATTCTTGGAGGATAGTGCAATGATAAAGATAGAGACCCATTCCAGAGTCTCCTCTGGTTCTTGTACGTGCACGGTGTAATGCTAAAAAGAACCAGAGGAGACTCTGGAATGGGACTCTGTCTGTATCATTGCACTATCCTCCAACAATATAAAATGACTAATCTCTTCAGGAGGCGTCACTCATATGGGCAACCGCTAGCAACGATAAATAAACGTAAATCACACACACAAAATACGAGCAAAGTTATGTGATAAAAGTGAGAACACCACAGCGGATGATCAGTGCTTGAAACGATATATCATTTGGAACGAGCAGTAGTCTTGCTGAGCATGGAAAGTCTTTAAAAAAGGTGTAAACGTGGAAGAGCAAATTGTATCTAGTGTGTTGGTGTTTTATTGGTTAGGTAGTGGGGTTAAAAGTCGTAGAACCGTCTTAGATCAAATGGCGACATTCCTATTATTCTTCGTGGAGTGATATTACAGGTCCCCCGCCCCCGCATTTCAGACACGGGTAGAACCACCAACTTTCTGTAAGGTTAACGCTGCATATATATCGGATCAATAACACTCTAGCAACGTCTTAGGTCACATGGCGACTCTCCAACTATTCATAATCGAGAAATATCACAGGCCCCCAAGCGGTATTTCAGACAATGACCCGGGTAGAACCACCAACTTTATTTAAGGTTAACGCGACATAGATTTTGGATCAATAACACTCTAGCAGCGTCTTAGGTCACATGGCGACTCTCCAACTATTCTTAATCGAGAAATATCACAGGCCCCCGAGCGGTATTTCAGACAATGAAGGGCACCCGGGTAGAATCACCAACTTTCTGTAAGGTTAACGTGACATAGATTTTGGATCAATAATACTCTGACGCTTAAATATATCTGAAAGCGCGTCAATATAACTGATTGAGACATCATCTATTGCCATTCTTTCTTTGGGACGAAGGTCAACACAATATTGGTTATTTTTCTGTTTCGGCGTATATCAACTGTCGGATAAAGAATTTGTCTCGGCTAGTTTGGTATATATCAAGTGATATTACACAGTCTTGAAACACAGAATGTCATATTCGAAAATAATACAATATCTAGATTGCCTATACATTGAGGCATGAATAGAAGCAGCCATATTAGTTTGCTACACAAAGCTATACAGAGTCTGTATTACAGACAAGAGTCCAGTATATATGGGCGGTCTTCTTCACTTCAATATATTGACTGACATTGTTGCATAATGCTCCAGAATGGGCTCTCTTCAGTCATTTAATTTAATCAAACGTTAGCTTGACTATCTGGTGCGGGCCGTTGTCTAATGTTATTAAAACTTGTGACCCAAACCATTTGTATTTTCATGCTATGTATTGTATCTTTACATGTATGACATATGTACTATTGATTTGCAATAAATAATGGGTTCTCTTAAGTTGTATTTGTTTGCTTGTTTAAGTAGGATCAACAGTTTAGGTCATATGGCGGGGACACACCGGCTATTATTGGTGGAGGAAGACACGGTAGCCCCCCTCAAGCAGTAGTTCAGGACCGGACGGGTACCCGGATAGACCCACTGACCTTCCACACACGCCAAATGGATATCTTCTTCACATGAAGTAATTCGACGTCCCAAGTGGGAATCGAACCTAGAGAGGTGAGGGGTAAGTGATTTAAATTCAACAACCGTAACCACTCGTCCAATGAGGCGCCTGCAATATTTAACCCATATACAATCCCATCAAATCGTACTTAGAGTATTCACATATAACGATATCCGTTAAAGCGACATTACATCGCAAAAAGCAAATATAATGCATGTTTTCACGTAAATGCATTGCTACTACAAATTCTTCCGAATACATTCGAACACTAACATTGACTCAATAAACAGTGTTTTTTGTAGATTTGACTCAATAAACAGTGTTTTTGTGGATTGAAAGTATGATTTCATATAACGGTCATCCATGTTTCTGAATTGACGTTTGTTTGTCATCGGAGTCAATAATAAACGCGAGATAATGTCGTTTAGAGATAATTTAACTAAGATTAGTCTACACATAAATAGGCACACATGTGAGATATAACGGTAAATATGTACCATGTATCGTGTTATTCAGGATACACGCATTTTGTATTACGCATGGTTGTCGATCCTATTTAATTATGTTGATATGTAAACAAACCGCGTATACGACGTTTGTTTATTATGCAAATATTTGGAAACAAATTATAGATAGATAGATTTCTTTATTTATAGAGGGTGACCTAATTAGTTTTGAACTAATCCTCCTTAGGGCCCTCTTCAATTTGTTAACACTATAGAATAAATGTACATACACAATAATTATAACATAGTTATGCCGTACAATATACATGCATACTGTTGTACAATGTAACTTAAACAACAGCCTAAGTAAATCAGGTACTTTGATAGAAATGCAAAACGACATAAGCATATTGATTTACAATCATTATATATATATAACTGTCTAGTGTCTACCAATTAAAACGTTGTATCCATACTTTACATTTTGTCTTGAATATATTTAAAGATCTGGATGTCTTAATTTCAAATGGTAGACAATTCCATATATTTGGACCAGAGTATTCTAATGATTTCTTATACATTTCACATCTAGGTCTTGGAATATAGAGATCCATATTTGAAACATTTCTCAATGTCATATCTGAAGTAACTGAATTGCAATGTCTTAATTGAAAATGTTCATTCAAATAATTCGGTACAAGATTGTTCATAATTGTGTACATTGTTACTGCGTTTTGAAAAATAATCCTTCAAAACAATCCGTTGGTCAAGTCATTATATTAATTTCAGACATTGATTCACGCAAAGAAATATAATCTTGGCCCAGAATGAATTTACAAGCTCGTCTCTGCAATCTTAATAATGTGTTGATATTTTGTTGTGTGGTGTTTCCCCATATGATACAACAATAATAAAAATGTGGTTGGATATATGCCTTGTAATAAAGTATTCTGTAGTTCAGATTCACAATATACCGTATTTTACCTAATAGCCAAATGTTAGTTGAAATCTTTTTCACAATATATTTGATATGTGAGTCCCATTTTAATGAATCCTGAATGTGTACTCCAAGCAACTTCTCTGATTTGCTGGTTGTCAATAATATATTTTCATATTTAAGAGAGAGTGTAGGGTTAGGGAAAGCACATTTTCACTGGGCTGTCATCATAAATAGAACTTTCGTTTTGTCTGTATTAATCTTCATTCCATTTTGGAAACACCAGTATTTCAAGTCTTCCAAAGCTTGTTGTAATCTTGTTTCTAACACTTCTTTCTTATTATGGATATCATATAATGTAGTATCATCTGCATACAAATCGCTACCGGTGATTTTATTTGAAAACATTAGTGGTAAGTCATTGATAAAAAGTAAGAATAAAAGAGGTCCTAATATTGAGCCCTGCGGGACTCCACAATTAACAGTTCTATTTTCAGATAAAACGTCATTTATAGAAACAGTTTGCTTTCTATCACAAAGATATGATTGAAAAAGCTTCAAAGTATTGTTGCTATATTTGTATAATGATAATTTCTTTAACAAAACAGTATGATCGACAAGATCAAAAGCTTTTCGAAAATCGACCATTACAATTCCAATCAATTTTCCCTCATTCATTGCTCGAATCCATTTATCTATCATATAAAGTAAAGCTGATTCAGTTGAGTGGCCAGTTCTGAAACCACTTTGTGTTTTGTGAAGTAAATTGAAGTGATCCAAAAAAGTCTGCAGCGATTTATGCACGTGTCTTTCAAAAAGTTTCGACAATGATGGTACAATTGAAATAGTTCTATAGTTATTGACGTCATTGGTTTTTCCACTTTTGAATAATGGTTTGACTTTTGCAAATTTCCAAGCTTCAGGGAAAGTTGATGTTTTCAAACTCTTATTTATTATAACAGTTAAATGTTGTACAATGATATCAGCTGAAAGTTTTAACAGCTTTGGTCCAATATTATCGATTCCAGTAGCTTTAGAAACATTAAGTTCGAGTAATCGTTTTCTGATATTACTCTGTGTAACTTCTGGTATTTCAAAACTACATCAACAGGTACATGTTCATTAATAAAATCTTTTATATAGTCAAAGTTTAAGTGATCAGGGACTGGATCTTTGATATTAGATGCAACATTGACAAAGAATTCATTAAATATATTTGCCATTTCAACATTTTGAGAGTAATCAGATCCTTGATGGTATATTGAGTTAATATTGTTTCCAGATTGTGTTGATTTTCCTGAACCAAACTCGTTAAAAATCTTCCAGACAGTACGTGGGTTATCTTTACCAGACTCTATTTTTCTTTCCTTGCTGTATTAATCATTGCCGACACTTTGTTTCTAAGTAGTTTATATTGATTAACACCTTGCTCTGATTTATCTTGCTTCATTTTATCGCGTTCTTTCATAGTATCTAAGATTTCTGTTGTTATCCAGTCTGGTTGATATTTCCGTTTCACTCGCCGAGTTTTTATTGGAATATGCTTATGTACAATTTCTAAAAATAGTTTACACCACATATTTAATATTTCATTTGGATCATCATATATATAAACAAAGGTCCAGTCTGCAATACGTAAATCTTCGCAAAAGGACTCCTCATTGAAGTTTTTAAATGATCTATATGATATTGTTTCATGCATACTTTTATTATTTGAAAAGTTGACTTTACGATTACAGAATACTGGGTAATGATCACTGATAGAAAGCTTTGGTACATACATATTGGCAATGTTTTGTTCCATGTTAGTATATATGTGATCAATCAAAGATGCAGATGATCTAGTTACCCTAGTAGGTTCCGTTACTAACTGTGTAAGACCTAGTGGGATATAAAAAAAATTGCCCATTCATCATTTGTATAACAATCAGTGAGGTTTCTATTGAAATCACCTAATAAAATTATTTCTTTATCTTCATAGAACATATTTTCGATAAACAATTCAAATCTGTCTTTCCACTCTATTTTAGAGTGAGGATGCCTATACACATTGCAAACAAAAAATGGTTTACAATATTTACAATATATTTCAAGAACAACAACCTCAATATCATACGTTTCTAAATCATAACGGCGTTTCACATTTAACCCATCTTTAACATAAACTAATATTCCGCCACCACCATTTCTGTCATTTTGGTCTCTACGAAATGGAGGTAAAAATCCTTTTATTAAATAAGCATTTGTATTTACATCATCTTTAAATTTTGTTTCACTCAGCCCCATAATATCAATTTTATTTTTATCAGGGGTCATAAGTAGCTTTACCTCTTCAAATTTGTCTAAATTATTAAGACCTTGAACATTTAAATGACCGATATTCATGCCATTTTTATGCAGACCGATGTCTGTGGTATCAATTACAATACCATTAAAGCTGTTGGTCGAGTCAGGATGATTAGCTAAACTAATTTCTAAAGCATTACAAATACAGTTTGATAATTCACATTGTGAACATATTGTTTGCAAAAGATTAAATCTATTGGATGTAGTGACATCAAAGTCATTTCCAGACACGTCAGCATTGGCAACATGGCCTGATTTCTATTGCTTATAGCAATGTATGGCCTTGTGGCCAAGACGGTCACAGTTAAAACACCTTCCCGAGAATTTCCACTGAAGATGTCTATGAGTATCCCCATGTTGATTTAGATTAGCCCACGTCGATTTCCATATGTCCATTTCACTGGTGCCATAGTTGTTGTTTCCATTTTCAAGCGATGTTCTTCGTGGTACAAATACACATCTATTAAAGTCACCACAAACCTGGGTGAAGTTATTTAGTGTACCTAATAGTCTTTTTATACCAGATCGGGGTAGGTGGATGTTATCCTTAAAGTTAAAGAAATAATTTATGGGATTGCCATCCTTATCACGGAAAGCTTGGCACATGTCTATGCAATTTATACAAGCTTCTGCAGCAAGTTCTTCAATGCAGTCATTGAACTGAAACACATCTACATCTCCGCGAGGACAAAGAGTACATACTACAATGGCCATTTTTGGATTGCTGATTTTTAAGCTTTCTAACATGGTCATATATTTCTCCTTGAACATTTGACCAAACATACCCCTGGCTACATCATTACCCCCTATGTAGATGATAACCGTGCTAAAACTTGACAAATCATACAGTAAAATATCATCTGCTATGTCATCAATGCCAGCGCCACTTATTGAATGTTTATGCGTTCCTTGTGTAAGTCCTTGTGGGTTAATACCATGAAGTATAGAAGATCCAATAATAAGTGTTTTTGATCTCATAGCATTACGAGTACTATTTCTTGGTCTGATTTCTTCCCTATTGTGTGTCAGAGGAGTTTGATTATTTATATGCTTAATGTGAACATTTTGCCTGTTCCCTTGAATTGTCTCAATCTTGTAAATCGGAGTGTCTGCATATTTCACTCTGTTTCTGTGCTGGTAAGGATTGAGAAGCATGCTTAGTGTGCTCACTATTTTGGACAGGACTATCAAGACTAGCATTTTGCAACACTCCATGACATTCTCTTCCTTTTAATAGTTTTCCCAGCAAATTCTTGTTGATTTTTGTGATATTTTCAGCATTTACCCTGAGATTGATTTACATGTCCTTTTCCGACTTCCATATAATAGGAAAATACATTCTGTAGAAATTTGTGTTTTCACAGATGTAGTGTCGCTTTAACATGCTGAGTATTCCATTCCAAATGTAAGAATCAAAAATATTTTTGAATCTGACCTTCCGAATTAGCATCGACCCCTATAACTTATCCCGAAATAAAGGTATCGCTTTCACAGTATATACGGTCAATGTATACTTTAACCATTTACTCTGCGTAGACGGATCTGTAGTCCAGTGGTAACACGCTGGACTGGTAATCCAGCGAACTCAGGTTCGATCCCCCGTCTGACCGTAATAAAATTAACAGTCTTTCAGATGGGACGTTAAACCGAGGTCTCGTGTCGGTGCTTTACACCGTGCACGTAAAAGGACCAGAGGAGACTCTGGAATGGGTCTCTGTCTGTATCAATGCACTATCCTCCAAAATCTAAAATTACTAATCTCTTCAGGAGGCGTCGCTCATATGGACAACCGGTAGCGACGATAAATAAACGTAAATACACACACACATACGCTATACAACACCATTACCACATACATACCCCGCCAGTCTACACCGTTATTTATTCCCCATATAATACAATATTGATTATTTAGTATGTAGTACAGTATGCCTAATGCTTACAACATGCAACATGTATATATAATGTGTAATTAGCCTCTCCAGCTTTGGAGTAAAGGGTTACAATCTGTGTTTTATGAAACATGAATACGCGAGTTCTAACCAGATTATGGACGTGTATATATCTCGATACTATTCTAGAGGACATAGAAAACGCACACGTCGGATTAAGTGTGTTTTTACATGAAAAACAATAACTATATAAACACATAGTTTTAAACATTTTGGAATATTTTTAGTTGTTCAGTTTGTGCTTTGTAATAAGGATGTGATATATTTTGATGGAATCCTTCGTATTTCGTTTTCATGTAATAATAGTCATATAATGTAGGTGTGCGTTTTCTATGTTCTCTAGTATATAATGTAGGTGTGCGTTTTCTATGTTCTCTAGTATTTAATGTAGGTGTGCGTTTTCTATGTCCTCTAGTACTATGATGTACGTCGAAATCAATTGCATGTACAAGGAGATGCTAGCACTAGGATAGATGTAAACCTATGGCTGGTATTTGACACAAGAACAACTGCCTTATTTCACATGACCTTAGTATGACCTTGAAAGATCAACATCAATATCCCGGGTATTGCTAATTTGAAAGGTCATACGCTGTTTCCAATACATGTTCAAATGAGGTTGTATATACGTAAATAGGCAGAAGTGCATCCGCGGTCCATGAATATAGTCCCAATAACTAATATAGATCATTTTTCTTTTTGATAACAATAATTTTTCATGACGGGCAGTGTATAGTTTGTGTGTTTTTTTGAGTAATTATGTAACTTGAGAAGACTTCAGACTAGTTGATGTGTAGAAAGGATGTGGTATAAGAATTCAGGCCATTGCAAACTGAAGGTTCGTATACTGTATTATTTAGCGGAGGAATACAGTGTGTAAACACAGTGACGTTATTCACAGGTGAGCATTAGCTATTTCAAACATTATATTTTTAATATTCTTGGTGTGTTTCAGGCTGATTTGAATACCTCTTCACTTCACAGTGGATGTGGTATCAGAAGAAATGAAAGATTGGAAATATAAATGAACAGACTGTATGTTTTTACTATGTATTTAATAGGCAATTTATTTGATGTTTTACAACCTTGAAACTATAAGTCTAGCTTACGTCGTATTCGTAAGCATGTATTGCCCATTACAATAGGAGTGGACACATTGCTGACCGCCCTGACCTCACGCATTGACTGATTGACTGATAATCTCGCAAATACGAATCACCTCCTCCAAGAACAATACTCAAACAATTGCTTATCTACTTTCTAATCCAGATATTGTATTTTTAAGTGCCAAAACCTGTTTTAATATTTTAAATAGAAGAAAAACATTGTTGTATAACTGAAGATTTTAACATATTGTATACATAGTAATGTTGTAAATACATCACTGAGTATTAAGATGTTATATAATTGTTCAGTATTTTACTAGTGCTGTGCGAAGGCTTTTACTGTACTTATTGTGTCTTAGACACTTGTCTTCATTATATTGCTACGTTTTAAGTCGCTCATATTTCTTCTTAGAAAGGTTTGTATGATGAAAGTTTCTATATTATGTAATTATATGTATCATGTAAAGTGAGACTATAATAAACATATCTTATCTTATCTTTACGCAATATATCCACAACGTTTCATAACAATCAATCAACAATGTTTTGAATTATCATATCTACATATAGAAAGAATCACTGACGCAACCAAAATCAATAGCCAACGGCCCGAACGTCTCTAACGGATTGGATAATTACAGATACATCGTTATTAAGTCAGTGCCTTGTGTCATATTAGTTTGGCTGCAGAATAAACTATTTAGTACGGCTAGGATACGTAAACATGACAATTCGGACTCTTATATGATCTGGTAAACAATAAATTAAATTAATAATTGAACAATACAGACGGATCTGTAGTCCAATGATAACACGTTGTACTCGTAATCCAGGATTCGCAGGTTCAATCCCCCGCCTGACCCTAATAAAATTAACAGTCTTTCAGATGGGACTTTAAACCGAGGTCTCGTGTCGGTGTTGTACACCGTGCACGTAAAAGAACGAGAGGAGACTATGGAATGTGTCTCTGTCTGTATCATTGCACTATCCTCCAAAAATCTAAAGTGACTAATCTTTTCAGGAGGCGTCGCTCATATGGGCAACCGGTAGCGACGATAAATAAACGTAACACACAAACTCTGTAGTAAGGCTACGATAAATAAACATGTAATATATGGACTCTTATTAGATCTGGTAAACATTGTTTTGTAGTTGGTGCGGATTGACCTGTCTTCGTGACCTATTATTTGCAA
>CM026396.1:34301966-34563937 GCA_014843695.1 Archivesica marissinica
TAGGCAAGGCATTTAAATTCCACATTGCCTCTTCTCTCCTTCATGGCGATGGATTCCATCAGGAATGAGGTCTCGAGGGTGATAAATATAAGTTGAAAGAACTTGTTTCGCAATCGAGCTTTATTTATTTTACAACAATTGCCCAATCAAGATTTAACAACTTATATTAATCACTCTCGCTGGCGCGGATGAAAGCGTATATGTTGTCATTCGTGTGGGAGGAAACCGGAGTACCCGGAGAAAACCCACCTGTCCGATAGTCATAATATGGCATAAGCTGTTTATGCGAATTTAAACCATAAGACGAGCAAACGTTCTACAGAAGGAATGGACCGTCTAAGCTGGAAATAAAGTCTTAAAAAAGCCACATTTGCGGGATAATGTACATATATATTAACACTTCCTGGCACGGTCTCAAAGGGAATTATGTCTTAAAAGCTTTCACTGTTCAATGTGGCCTTATGGGTAGTACTGTGTAATGCATACGGCCATTAACATTGGACTTGTATAGAAAACGTTACATAATATAAGTCGACAGGCAGATCTACAAATATAATCTAGTAACGGAGAATATCTGGCCTAGTATTGTTAATTCGTTCATTGTTTGTGGGCGTTATACTCTGTATAGCAAAATGTCTAAAATATACACGCTTGTGGTTTACACTTGTGTAACAACTCCCATATGCAAACAGTGTCAGATATGCACAAGTGGTGTTGCAAAAACGCTTAGTTTATACAAATTAACTTAGCTCGATTGCTCTATCCTCTATCTACGTTTCAATAAACACCACATAAAATAACAGCAATATCGTACAGACGGATCTGTAGTCCAGTGGTCACACGCTGGACTGGTAATCCAGGGATCGCAGGTTCGATCCCCCGTCTGACCCTAATAAAATTAACAGTCTTTCAGATGGGACGTTACACCGAGGTCTCGTGTCGGTGCTGTGCCGTGCACGTAAAAGAACCAGAGGATACTCTGGAATGAGTCTCTCTCTCTCTGTATCATTGCACTATCCTCCAAACATCTAAAATGACTTATCTATTCAGGAAGCGTCGCTCATATGGGCAACCGGTAGCGACGATAAATAAACGTAAAACACACACACACTATGACACGTGTTCGCTGCTAGTTATCTGCATTGCGCGTCTCCGATATTCCATGACATTGCACACTATGACACGTGTTCGCTGCTAGTTATCTGCATTGCGCGTCTCCGACATTCCATGACATTGCACACTATGACACGTGTTCGCTGCTAGTTATCTGCATTGGGCGTCTCCGACATTCCATGACATTGCACACTATGACACGCGTTCGCTGCTAGTTATCTGCATTGCCCGTCTCCGACATTCCATGACATTGCACACTATGACACGTGTTCGCTGCTAGTTATCTGCATTGCGCGTCTCCGACATTCCATGACATTGCACACTATGACACGCGTTCGCTGCTAGTTATCTGCATTGCGCGTCTCCGACATTCCATGACATTGCATACTATGACACGTGTTCCCTGCTAGTTATCTGCATTGCGCGTCTCCAACATTCCATGACATTGCACACTATGACACGTGTTCGCTGCTAGTTATCTGCATTGCGCGTCTCCGACATTCCATGACATTGCACACTATGACACGTGTTCGCTGCTAGTTATCTGCATTGGGCGTCTCCGACATTCCATGACATTTCACACTATGACACGTGTTCGCTGCTAGTTATCTGCATTGGGCGTCTCCGACATTCCATGACATTGTACTAGTACCTGTAACCTCCCTTGCGACTACAACATGATCCAACTAAGGAATATTTCTTGAGCCACCCAGGCGGAAACAATGAACTTGCATAGTTACTCCGTACACACAAACCTGATGAATTACACATGACAATACAAACTATCTCATAAATCTTGAGCTATGGGTAATTACTGATCAATCATTCTGTAGTCCGTTCTTAAGAAAAAAATTGGACTTCACAAGCTTAATAAGAAATATCGAATATGATCGTGCTAAAATTGTGTTTCGTTTTGCCTGAATGATTGTTATGTAATTAATATTTCCTCATCTTTCCCCATCTGTCTGTCATGTCCGCCCTGATTGTCTATATATATAATTATTATTTTCAGAATTTCAGAGAAAATATGGCGTATCTTAAAGTATAATATTGGTTACGGTTGCTCTTCGATGAACCCAATATCAATATACTGTATGTTTTTGTGCGTTTCTAATGTGTTGTGTTAATCCTGTTCGCCTTACTGGCTGGTGTACAGAATTGGCATTGTTTGTACACTGAAGATGGATATGTTTGTTTGTGTTGGGGGTTTTAAGTCAAAAGATTACCAATAGAGCTTAGGTCATATGAATATTTCTGGTTTAGTTTATTTTATAATTTCAAAACTATTTTGTATATATACGCCTCCTAAATGTTTAAATCGTATTGTTAAATACAGATCTAGAATTCATAGATTGCAAAGCAATGCAGGGCATTTGAACATACGAAACATGGTTATAATGCGATTCAAACTCAGGACGTAACATGCTGAATTACATTTAATTTATTGCTTTTAGTTTCAACGATTCAAAGTTTATTACAGCAAATCAGCAATGAACGTGCTGTTGGCCATTAAAAAGTAACAGTATGAATATGGTAAGGAAATAAATATAAGCATGCACTTAACTTACAATTTATACAGACAAATCAACGAAACATGTTACAATTTCATGACGAACTATTTTAAATTACAGAACAGTTAGCATGGTAAAGTTATTTTCCTTATTGCATTTGCATTCTGTAATATATTTGGCATGATTAATCGTGTTTGATTGGTTGTTGACATTTTATAGATTTGTTTCCCACCAAACGTAAGCCAATCAGATTGGAATGTATATTTTCTTCTCAAATCAAAGGATATCACAATACGAAATGGTACTCATCCTCAGCTGAATTCATGTTACACATATTACAAATGCGTTGATTTCTCTCGATACCTGTTGCATATTGACAAGTTTTAGTAATACGAAAGCAGTCGATTTTCTACAGACAGTGCACTAAAAATCAACTTCTGATATACACATGAACTTGAGGTGTTTCACTACAATACTCTAAATAACTGTAAATAACTTGCACTTAGCTCTCAGGGTGTGAATAAGAGAGTATAGAAAAAGAGACTGTTTTTGGCGATTTAAAGTCGCATCAATATCTCAGGTCATATGACGACCCTCCAGCTATTATTGGAAGCGGAAGACCTATGGTGTCCATCCGAACAGTATTTCAGGAGCACGGACGGTCCACCATATAGAACGACCAACATTCAGCAAGCCAGCTGGATAGAGCTTCCTCACGTTAAACAAGTCGACTCCCGTAGTAGGCGTGGAACCTACAGCGGCGAATTGCAAGTTATTTGAAGTCAATGACCATGACAACTCGGCCATGGGGGCCCATAAAAGGGGTATGTAGAAGGTATAGGCACTTATTAGGTGTACGAAGAACGGACATCTAATGGCTTTCCATTGAATAAAAATATATTAAACAGGGGTCTTAATGCTCCTGCATTTAATGTCTACATTACAAAATCCAATATATACCACCACTTAAATCCCAGCTTGATGAAATGTTGCGTTTCAAAGCCCGCTGAGCATAAAACTAGTTTTTACAACCACAATCTGACCTGTTTTAGCACACACTTTACCGCCATTAGTATAATTACACACTTAATATTCACCTCTCGCAGGAATCGTAAATAGAGATAATCAAACAACGCAGTATATTGCGTTTGACATGCTCTGATGGTTTCATGATCCGTAGATATTTGCATATGCTTAAAAGATCACATATTGACTGTTAAATTGTCTGTGTGCAACATTGAACTGACTAAAACATGGCTGCACTGTGCAAAGGTTGACTGGTATATTGTCTATGTGCCACATTGTGCTGACTAAAACATGGCTGCACTGTGCAAAGGTTGACTGTTATATTGTCTGTGTGCAACATTGAGCTGACTAAAACATGGCTGCACTGTGCAAAGGTTGACTGTTATATTGTCTGTGTGCAACATTGAACTGACTAAAACATGGCTGCACTGTGCACAGGTTGACTGGTATATTGTCTGTGTGCAACATTGAGCTGATTAAAACATGGCTGCACTATGCAAAGGTTGACTGTTATATTGTCTGTGTGCAGCATTGAACTGACTAAAACATGGCTGCACTGTGCAAAGGTTGACTGGTATATTGTCTGTGTGCAACATTGAGCTGATTAAAACATGGCTGCACTGTGCAAAGGTTGACTGTTATATTGTCTGTGTGCAACATTGAACTGACTAAAACATGGCTGCACTGTGCAAAGGTTGACTGGTATATTGTCTGTGTGCAACATTGAGCTGATTAAAACATGGCTGCACTGTGCAAAGGTTGACTGTTATATTGTCTGTGTGCAACATTGAGCTGACTAAAGCATGGCTGCGCTGTGTAAAGGTTGACTGTTATATTGTCGGTGTGCAACATTGAGCTGATTAAAACATGGCTGCACTGTGCAAAGTTTCACTGTTATATTGTCTGTGTGCAACATTGAGCTGACTAAACCATGGCTGCACTGTGCAAAGGTTGGCTGGTATATTGTCTGTGTGCAACATTGAGCTGCCAAAACATGGCTGCACTGTGCAAAGGTTGACTGTTATATTGTCTGTGTGCAACATTGTGCTGACTAAAACATGGCTGCGCTGTGTAAAGGTTGGCTGTTAAATTGACTGTGTGCAACACTGAGCTGACAAAACATGGATGCACTGTGCAAAGGTTGGCTGTTAAATTGTCTGTGTGCAACACTGAGCACACTAAAACATGGCTGCACTGTGCATAGGTTGGCTGTTCAATTGTCTGTGTGCAACACTGAGCTGACAAAACATGGCTGCACTGTGCAAAGGTTAGCTGTTAAATTGTCTGTGTGCAACACTGAGCTGACAAAACATGGCTGTACTGTGCAAAGTATGGCTGTTAAATTGTATGTGTGCAACACTGAGCTGACAAAACATGGCTGCACTGTGCAAAGGTTGACTGTTATATTGTATGTGTGCAACATTGAGCTGATTAAAACATGGCTGCACTGTGCAAAGGTTGGCTGTTAAATTGTCTGTGTGCAACATTGAGCTGCCAAAACATGACTACACTGTGTATGAGTGATTGCCAATGCATGATCGATGTATAGGATATAAGCAGAAAACGATCGAATATGTAAAATAATAACAGACGGATTGGTAGTCCAATGGAAACACGTTGGATTGGTAATCCAGGGATTTCTGTGATAAACAATATCAAATGTATCTATATAAACCAGAACGACGAGCTAAGCTATAGCAGGTTTGATCCCCCGTCTGACCCTAATAAAATTAACAGTCTTTTAGATGGGACGTTAAACCGATGTCTCGTGTCGGTGCATTACACCGTGCACGTAAAAGAACCAAACGAGATTCTGGAATGGATCTCTGTCTGTATCATTGCACTACCATCCAACAATTTAAAATAACTAATCTCTTCAGGAGGCGTCGCTCATATGGGCAACCGGTAATGACGATAAATAAACGTAAAACACACACATATGTAAAATATGACTAATATTGGATATTCAATATTTTGGATCGATTGATGCTTATACTAGTATATTACTTAAAACACAAGCTCATATAACAAGATCTTACTTTAAGTGTTTTAATCTTTATTTATTTTACAACGATTGGGAAGCAAGCTTTAACAACTTATAGTAATCACTCTCGTTGGCTCGGATGAAAGCGTATAATGTTTTATGTGGTCATTCGTGTGGGAGGAAACCGGAGTACCCGAAGAAAACCCACCTGTCCGAGCTGGCGACCATCGTACCATCTCACATACTTCCCGGTCCAAGGATCGAACCCGGGTTGCATTGGTGAGAAGCGAGCACGCTAACCACTGCGCTAATCTTACTTTAAAACACTGTCATGCCATCATACCTTTATACATGCAGTCCATTACTGAATCATTAATATTGGACTGCTTTCCAAAGGTTAGACTATTCTAGTTAGTTGTATTGTGTAATTAAGAAGACAAAGCATTCAATATTGGGTTCCTATGGTTTAAAGCATTCTTAATAAATCGAGCCAAGTTTAATAAAACCTTTCTATTATCACTGTTCATTAAAGAACACAATGTATACATACTTGGTCTCGTGTAGTAGTACTTTTTAATAAGTACTTTCCTCAAATATGAGTAACACGGGACAAATTAAAATAAAGTGATACTCATCTTCAATATCTCTAATATTACAACATTGACAATAACGCTCATTTCTCTGTATTCTATTAGTTCGTTAGATATAAACTTCAAACGGATCCAATAACTTTTTGCACTGTGTTCGGCGCTACACTCAATATTTTACATATTTGATCATTTTAGGCTTATATCCTATACATATATAAAATAGATTATTGCGTAAATTTATGTCCATTAAGCTTAGCGCCAAACACAGTGCCGATATTATACATATTGTATCCGTTTGGGGCTTATATGTTACTTAAAACACACACTATTATAACACGATGTTGCTAATTAAAAATGTACATTTCGTACATTTACACATAGGATTTAATTATAATATAATACTCTAAGCTTATGAAGGCAGTCCACTATTAATACTAATGGACTGCAAATACAAGGGTATGACGTCACGAGTATTTTAAGTATCGGATATTAGCCGAAAACGATCCGATATGTACAATATTGCATCAGTTTGAGGGTTATATCTTACTTAAAACACACCCTTATACAATACGATCCTACTAATTAAAAGTGCTAATTTCGTACCTGTACGCGTAGGATTTAATATAATAATGTTGTCTTTTGAAAGTTATCCAATATTAATAATAATGGACTGAAAGTACAAAGGTTTGACGTCATGAGAGTGTCTTCAGTCCACATAAGCCAAACCATGCTCAAACTCGGCAGTCAAATTAATAGTCTTTCAGATGGGACGTTAAACCGAGGTCTCGTGTCGGTGTTTTACACCGCGTGCACGTAAAAGAACCAGAGGAGATTCTGGAATTGGTCTCTTGTCTGTATCATGAACTATCCTCCAAAATCTAAAATAACTAATCTCTTCAGGAGGCGTCGCTGATATGGGCAACCGGTAGCGACGATAAATAAACGTAAGACACACACACAACTTGGCAGTACTAGGTGAAATAGCATGGCAACCAACTTCTGTCCGTCAGTGGAAAAGCATTGCGCATTTCCGGTGCCGCATTTCTTGTATGAATGACATCCTGTTGAATAAACATGTTGCACTCTGGGTACACGCAATGTCAAGTAGATCATGCAAATAATGGTTCTTTGTTGTAAAAAAAGCATATGGTTGAATTTGGTCTAGGCTATTATTCGGTCATTTGTAAAAGCATTAACACACACCCATGTGTACCATTTGTTGAAGCAAAGTGTTTGGATGTATTAATTATTGATTGGCTGGAGACAGTACATAAACTAGATGGCCTGTCTGGAAACGGCCGTAGCAAACTACGAACCTACCAGCTTTTCGAACTAGATTTCGATGTTGAACAATATTGATAGAGTATTATAACATATAAGTCCAGTGGTTAACACGCTGGAATGGTAATCCAGGGATCGCAGGTTCGATCACCCGTCTGACCCTAATACAATTAACAGTCTTTCAGATGGGACTTTAAACCGAGGTCTCGTGTCGGTGCTGTGTACACCGTACACGTAAAAGAACCAGATGAGACTCTGGAATGGGTCTCTGTCTGTATCATTGCACTATCCTCCAAAAATCTAAAATGACGAATCTCTTCTGGAGACGTCGCTCATATGAGCAACCAGTAGCGACGATGAATAAACGTAACAGAGTGTTTTCACATGTGTTCAATTTGAAGAGCAACATTTTACTTGCTGTTTAAGTTTGTGTTGAAAAAAATAAAACCGTACACTCATTGGCAACTAATCTACATGTGTTCTAAAACTCGTTCAATAAAAGTACATGCGAGGTGAACACTAGTTATTGATTGGTTATTTAAGAAATAATAAGTATCAACCGTGGTATATCGCAGAATAACCCGAGTTTGAAGTTCTTATGCCGAAGGCCTGAATGATATATTTATACGCATAAGAACGACAAACGAGGGTTATTCTGCGATATACCACGGTTGATACTTATGATTTCGATTCTAACACGACTTACTTCTAATAATTTTAGACGAGAAAGGAGTATTTTCTTCAAACGCCGCTGCATTTGGCTTTCGAAATGTCCTCCCGCGTAAGGGGTGATGACGTTATTTTTATGGAAAATATCAATCTAGTGCATAAATGAACAAAAGCTGTAACTGATCAATAAATTTATTTATTTTGTCAAATAAAACTGTACAGAATAGTAACTGAAACGTTACTTAACAGAAAAACAAGACGGACAAGAGATTATCTGATTCTAAAAATATCTCACATCCGCGAATTTCCACGGTAGTATTTACAAACATCACGTGACTTTCATTCATAAAACTTTACACGCATTGTATAAATGGAATAGCCAAAACACGGTGCGCGCGCAGCATAGTTCAAGGTAGGTATATCGCAGAATAACCCGAGGTAGATTTTACTCTACTAGTATGTATGTTATTAGCTGGGTCGTGTTAGAATATATATTATGCTTAGTATCACCATTGAGTATCACAGACGTAACTGTAGTGGTTAAAAACGGTTGGCCTGGTAACCCAGGAAACACGCATACACTGAGTATCTCTCAATACTGTCAAGGTATCTGCGTTAAGCTAGCATAGCTCAGAAGGTATGTCTTTTTTAATTTTTTTGTTTATACACATTTATTTTAGCTCGATTGCGAAACAAGTTATTTCAACTTATATAAATCACTCTCGAGACCTCATTCCTGATGGAATACATCGCCACGAGGGAGAGAGAAGAGGCAATGTGGAATTTAAATGCCTTGCCTAAGGGCACAATCGTAACGGCTCCAGTGGGGCTCGAACTCTGGACCTTTCGCACCTGAAGCGAACGCGCATCCACAGTGCTATCACGACTTCCATGGTATGTAACCTATGTCTTAACATTACTTGGCACACAATTGTGTGTGTGAATTATTGGTGCATATAAAGTTGTTATACAACGTGTTTGGTCAGTCCTGTGATATGGTTCGATTGATCCGTCAGTTCTACGCTAGGCTTTGATCGTTTCGCAAGCAATGTCGCTATTCAGATTCGAATTGTTTCGGGAATGGGATCTATGAACGTTTCCATATTGATTTAAATGTTAAAATCGAATTTAAATTCGTTATTGTTTCAAGCATCATGCAGTACTGGTCCAACGCGATATGTGAAATATGTATGTATATAAACAGAAAACCAATAAAATAAACACGATATAGGTGATCCAGGTAGTTGGTATCGACCAGGTACTGGTCCAACGCGATATGTGAAATATGTACGTATATAAACAGAACACCAATACAATAAACACGATATAGGTGATCCAGGTAGTTGGTATCGACCAGGTACTGGTCCAACGCGATATGTGAAATATGTATGTATATAAACAGAAAACCAATAAAATAAGCACGATATAGGTGATCCAGGTAGTTGGTATCGACCAGGTACTGGTCCAACGCGATATGTGAAATATGTATGTATATAAACAGTAAACCAATAAAATAAACACGATATAGGTGATCCAGTTAGTTGGTATCGACCAGGTACTGGTCCAACGCGATATGTGAAATATGTATGTATATAAACAGAAAGCCAATAAAATAAACACGATATAGGTGATCCAGGTAGTTGGCATCGACCAGGTATAATGAGATACAATCACTTAGTCAATATAAAAGCGTGTTTCACTATATCTTAGTGTAATGGTATCGTCCTCAATATCGCGTTGCATTTATATATCCTTTGAGTTGTGTATGTGTTTCCGTTAAGACTATGATATATCGCCAGTTCGGTCATGGCCAACGCGTTCAAATAAACATAAATATTTCATGAGACGAGGCTATGCACGATAAGCCATGGCAGGCACACGTAAGTTCGTGTGTTCTTACATTGTTGTTTATAAACCCATTAAGTATTTACGAGGTATAGTTATAGTGGATCATGTTGTAGTCGCGAGGGAGGCTACAACTAATACTGCAGTGCAATGCTGTAATGGACGACGACCAATGCCGATAACTAGCAGTGAACACATGCCATAGTGTGTGTTCTACGTTTATGTATCGTCGCTATCGGTTGCCCATATGGGCGATGCATCCTGAAGAGATTAGACATTTTAGATTTTTGGAGGATAGTGCAATGATTCTAGGAAATCACATTTAAGCTTAAATTTAGATGATAACTTACAGAATTATTGAGAGAATGCTGTATCAAAATTATCATGCAGTAATTGTTATTATTTGATCTCTAGATATTAAGTAAAAAATTGAAATTCCGAGTTACCCTCCCGTAGAAAATTGTACAATTTAAGCTTAAGTATGATTTACTAGAATTCATTGCATTTTATTGTCAGAATACCCAACAATTTAAGCGAACTGATGATAGGAACGTTTGTTGCTGGAATGTGGATAGGAGACGGTGCAAGGCATGCTGGGAGTTCACGTCGAGCGCTAAGAAATTTTCGCGCACATTTTTTAACGACAGGTGTTAGTTACTATACAATTAATTATAAAACATTATTTATCTGTATATCATGTTAAAAGTTGTAATGTTACATGTTGCCTAGTTGTCATGATGTGTTGCTATATACCTCATATTGTCATGGTTACATGAACTGTTAGAAATAAATTGAATTGAATTGCATTGACAATGTTGTCATAACTTGCAGCCCAACCCATTTTGGATTTTTGATTAAATCGTATACAGCAATAATAATTAATCATGGTTTAATTTATAATTGTTTTCAAGTATTTCATTCTATGTATAATTGTAATGTATTGTATGAAAACAATGTAATAAAAAATGATTAAATTAACATTATTCTTGGAATACAATACATGCTCCACTGTGAAAAAAAACGTAACCAGACGGATCTGTAGTCCAGTGGTTAACACGTTGGACTGATAATCCAGGGATCGCAGGTTCGACCCCCCGTCTGCCACTAATAAAATTAACAGTCTTTCAGGTGTGACTTTAAATCGAGGTCTCGTGTCGGTGCTTTACACCGTGCACGTAAAAGTACCAGAGGAGACTATGAAATGCGTCTCTGTCTGTATCATTGCAATATCCTCCAACAATCTAAAATGACTAATCTCTTCAGGAGGCGTCGCTCATATGGGCAACCGGTAGCGACGATAAATAACACACACATAAATCATTAGGTTTTACACACATTTTGAAGCGTTTTCGTTCACTTGCCAACAATGCCAGGAAAAGCAAAAAAACAAAACAGAAATGACGTTGTCGCCGATTAATAATGCAAACATAATAGCTAAACTTCACGAATCCGGGCTACACAGCTCATTGCTAATATAACCTATCTAACCTCATTTACACAATGCATTTTTGACACAACAAATATCCTACACATTGGGACATTCTTTGATTGATCAGTATAGCTTGCTTAATTTATTTATGAACGTTTCATCAACTTGCATAGTTGCGTTTAGAAATATCTTCATATCACTGAAGCATACAATTCTGCTTAGATCGCAGGAACACCTATTTAATGAAAGCAAGTGTTGCTTTTCACGTAAAGTAAAATAAATAATTAATGTTCCAGTGCAACACTGGAACACTTGCATTTTATTTGAACTTCGTTTTCATTTTTTTATGCTCACCATTCCGATGAGACTCTTTCAACGCCGACTAAATTCAAAGCAATGTGCAAACAACATAGATCCTGCTTCAGCTCCACTTTCTGAAGAGCAATCAGGATATCGCGTTTGATGTGAGATGGTACCATGGTCGCCAGATCGGACAGGTGGGTTTTTTCCGGATACATCGGTTTCCTCCCACACGAATGACCACATTTACGCTGTCATCCGCGCCAACGAGAGTGATTAATATAAGTTGTTAAAACCTGCTAATTAAATCAAGTTTAGACTAAAGTCACGAATACGGTGTAATGTTTTTACGGCATGCTATACGATTTTATCATAAGATATTCCCTATTGTGATTTACTAAGATACAACAATGTCAACTTTTGAATCTCCAACCATTTAGTTTATACAAATTTATTTTAGCTCGATTGTGAAACAAGTTATTTCAACTTATATTAATCAAGCTCGATACCTCATTTCTGATGGAATCCATCGCCACGAGGGAGAGAGAAGAGGCAACGTGGAATTTAAATGCCTTGCCTAAGGGCACAGTCGTAACGGCTCCAACGGGGATCGAACTCCGGACTTTTCGCACCTGAAGCGAATGCGCATCCACTGCGCTATCTATTTTTAGAACTTGTTTAAATTGCGAGTGTGTGAATAGAATGCAAGTACAGACGGACCTGTAGTCCAGTGTAAACACGCTGGACTGGTAATCCAGGGATCGCAGGTTCGATCCCTCGTCTAACCCTAATACAATTTACAGTCTTTCAAATGGGACGTCAAACCGAGGTCTCGTGTCGGTGCTGTAGACCGTGCACGTAAAAGAACCAGAGGAGACTCTGGAATGGGTCTCTGTCTGTATCATTGCACTATCCTCCAAAATCTAAAATGACTGATCTCTTCAGGAGGCGTCGCTGATATGGGAAACCGGTAGCGACGATAAATAAACGGATGGAAGCGTAAATGTGGTCATTCCTGTGGGAGGAAACCGGAGTACCCAGAGAAAACCCACCTGTCCGATCTGGCGACCACCATACCATCTCACATACTTCCCGGTCCGAAGATCGAACCCGGGTTGCTTTGGTGAGAAGCGAGCGCGTTTAACCACTGCGCTAATCTGACAGCCTAATTAAGTAATAAAATTTAAAAAACCAATAAACGTAAAACACACAAGTGTCCCATCGGGAGCGAGAGTAGTCCAAACACAAATTTGAAAGCCACGGTTATAAACAGTAATTGATTGTTCAGCAGTGTAATGTAGACGTAGTACGAGATTTCGGCTCGTGAATTACTACGCACACGTGCCTTTCTGAATGATCACCAGTTAGAAAAATGTGGTCGTTAGACAGTGAACTGTTGCCAAGCAATAGTATGGGTTATACAATTACACGTCAATGAATGCAAGACTCTCTTATCCATGCATAAGAACTTACGTGATATCCGGTAGGTTAATACTGCCAAATGGTAGCATTTATATCTGGTAAGAATACAAAGCAATGCCGACGAGGCGGCTGCCCAGTCTAATCACATTTGATCCAATCAGACCAACTGAATAGTGACAACAGCTAATGTGATTTACGTCGTAACTAGGCAATGTGGGGGCATATGATTAATAAATGCGATTTATCCGCCTGGTTGGGCAAACAAAATGACCGGTAGACGAGAAATAGGAGGCCGAAATCACAATAAATACAAATGATATAAACAAAACATATAGGCCAGCGTATATTGCGATACTAACAGGGTGGCGTAGCTTGAGCCTGATATATGTGTATGTACCACATAGATATGTGTCCGGGTAGCCTGGGCTCCAGTCTGTCGATTTTTCACTTTTTAACTTCTGGCAAAGTGACAGTTGATATGTTCAGAAACTCAATACGGCCCACTAGTCTCTGTGTTAAAATGTATTTATTTGACTGACCAGGCAAAATATATCGACGCCAGTTCCCAGGCTAGGGTCCGGGGTATCACCTCCCGAATATTTCGAAAGTCTATATCGCCGCATCTGCATTGTGGGGGCAGCTTAAGGACTGTATTGACTAGCAATAGGTAGCAGAACATTTTCTTTTAACAATTAAAAAGTTGTGAAATATCGATTTATGTTTATGCTCGATGGGCATCATTGCTTATAATTCACATCCACCCTTTGTCCTTTGTTTCTCGCCAACTATACTATAACTACAGTCTAATATATGGAACAAACTACAAGAATGGTATACTAAAGATGTCTACACATGTAAATAGGTATGTGGGGTAGCTTCCAATATGCAATGTGTAGGCACGTGCCTTCTCATGTTCTTCACAAATTGAAAAAAATTGAAAGTTTAAACTTTATTTATTTTACAATGAAATTGAAAATATGAAATTGCGAAAAGGTTTAAGCTTTATTTTACAACGATTGCGAAGCAAGTTTTAACAACTTATATTAATCACTCTGGTTGGCGTGGATGAAAATGTAAATATGGTCATTCATGTGGGAGGAAACCGGAGTACCCTGAGAAAACCCACCTGTCCGATCTGGCGACTACCATGCCATCTCGCATACTTCCCTGTCCGAGAATTGAAGCGAGCGCGCTAGCCACTGCGCTAATCGGACAGCCAATTATAAACTAGGAAATGTAACAAATTAATTCAGATTTTAAGCAACATGTTTATAAATAGTCTGAAAGGGAGGTAACTTACAAGTACTAGTTTCATACAAACTACTTCATTTCTGTGCAGAGTAAATTACCTCCCTTTCAGCCTATTTATCAACAATTTGCTTCAAAACATACACTATAAATGGTGTACTGCTAAAAGTAAAACGAAGTTATATCAGTTACTGCCCCTGAATACTCAAACAAAGTAGTATAGTGCTCTTAATTGGTATTCTTTGATTTTATCGTTGTTTCCTCTCCACCATATACTATCAAATGTGTATCCATTGTATCACCTTATAATTATTAAATCACTAAATTATAACGCAACATCTTGTAAGAGAACAACATTAAAAACAAAGGATTCCAACTAAAATGACCGATATACATTTCGGGATAAATCGGACTTTATCTGTCAAGTACTTTAGGGGCTGGGCCTGAGTTGTATGCATTTTTATGTATAGGGGAAAACCCACTTTAATATGGTAGTATAGGTCGTAGGCTTTAAAAAAAATTGGGTTCTCGCTCGAAATCCCTATAGATTTTTCCCAGCATGCACCAAAAGTTGCCCGCTGGGCGAGAAACCATACCGGTCAAATCTCGGCCATTTCTTGAGCGATTTTGACCATCTTCTTTTTTAAATAGAGTTTTTTTTGGCTGTTGAACATGATAAAAGCAAAATTTAGTTGATTTGAGAACTAGTTTATATGGTAGGGGCTCTGAAGTTCTTCCAGAGAAACTAAATCAGATCTGAAATTTCTAATGACACAAATTTATTAAGATTAACACCCACATCACAATGAAACAGATCTAATTATATGGATTGGTGCAGGCATCATCTTGCAACTCCATGCACTTGCAGAAAGTGGTGCAGCCTATCTCCTCCGTGCGGCATGTATATGTGGCTCGAGCACACTTGCCACAGTTACAGGTCACTTTCCATCGCTTATTCAGAGTCTTGCACCCTGTGACTGGAACAAGGCACTCGTTCTCTAGCTGATACCCACAATGTAGTGGTTCTATGATGCTGGGTTGGAAGATGTGGATACTCGAGTATGTACCGAATAAGGCTCGCATTATGTGTGGAAGCAAACCCTCTGACGTTGTAGGTACATTTTGATGTGATGAGACCTTGGTCTGATGATATATTTTGGCACGGAACTATGTGAAGGATGAATATTGGTTACTCTCTCTTAACACCAGCACAAGGAATGTTTCAGCATCAGCCTTGGTCTCGGGTGTAATTGTCATTTCTCTACCAACATTTCTAAGCAATTGGGTGGGCTGGGCTTTGAGACAGCTTTCTTGGTGCCTACTTTGCTCGTTGCATCACATCCAGTCAAGCAGTGCAAGGCGGGAAGGACATGGCAAACGTCTTGACCGTGACGTTCGTGCAAAATGTGCAGTGGGATAAATTCCACAGTTTTGCCACATCCACCTCGTATCCAGAGCTCGCTTAGTCCTGCTTTCAGGATAGGTAAGTGGTAGAGTAGGGCCACAGCAACGTCAGTGTCGTTGGACAAAACTACACAGGTTTTGTAGCCTGCCTTAGCACAGTTGAAGACATGGAGAACCAGCCGCAAGTCTGCCTCGTCTAGCTGTCAGTACAATTCAGGAAGTACTGTTCGTCACCCTGCATTGATAGCGGACTCACGACAGTAGGGTATGGTAAGGCCATGGCGAGACCCGATACATGTTTGTAAATAAGCTGTTCCAGCATCATCTTGTTCTGTTGTGATGGCCAGAAGTTAGCCATCTGTGAAAGTGGAGACTCAGGGGTGATTTCAGTTAACACAATCGAAGGTACAGTACTCCTCTCGTGTTCTTGGTCTTTCATGGAAGGCTCTCCAGTATCGATGTCAAAGACATAGTCACAGCGGACATGTGTGTGGTAGATCGCTAAAGACTTTTGCAAGAGTGTGAGCAGATCACCGAATGCCTTCAGCCCCTGAAGTGGTAGGCGGTGGACTAGGGCCAGGACCTCGATAATAAATGCAGAATTATCACAATGCATATACTGCATATCAGCATCGGTCATGACAAGCTCAAACTCACTAGGGACTAGGGACTAGGTACAACATCATACTTGAGGATCTCATTCGTTGTAATGTGTCTGTGTCGAGCAATGTCAATATACTTGTCTGTGATGTTGACTTGTCTCACAGTTTGCTTTACAGTTGACTTCGGCTTGTTCTTTATGCTGATCATTGTATGGATCTTGCTGCGGCTGATCGGACTATCTAGTCGTACATTCCTCGTGATGAAGCGCTCATGGTGAAAATGCTCATAAGCTTCTTTCCCTATGTCTGTCGCATTCAGCAAACCACTTCTTATGTTTTCAGGCATGCCTTGTTCGGTTACAAAGTTGTGAAGCTTCTTTTGGCAATCTGTTGAGAAAGGAGACCCTCTTTCCTCAATAAAGCGGACACAGTTCTGGCTATTTTCTTCGCTCTTGTTCGTGTAGGATTGGGATGATTCATGATGTACTAGGCTTCTGACGTGTGTTCATGAACACCTGTAATTTCACGAAGCAAATTGTTCACACCCATCATCTCGTGAAAGATCAGATCCCATTGGGCGACAAATTGTTTCCGCTTGCAATGCCCAATGATGCTGTCACTGCATTTTGAAGAAAGATTTATTGTTTGCTCGAGCTTTTGGTCACCCCCCACAGCTGTAAAGACACCAAGCTTGTCCTTCACAGAGAAGGAGTTACGTTCTGCAAAGTTCTCATACACCTCCTGAGGCAAGTTTCTGCAGTCTTCAAGGTAGACTGTCCCCCAGCGAAGGTAGTTTGTGCAGTCCCAGGTGACACATTCATACAGTCCCGCTGCTTGTCATCGAGGTGGAGGTCCCAAGAACCCTCTCTGTCGGCAGGAAGAAGATATAAGACCACCTGGAACCGAGACAAGTACTGGTAACAGAATTTGATATTCTCGCACTCCTTGATTCCTGACTCATGAACTCATCAAGGTCACTCATCAGCTGAGTAAAAGAAGCTTTGAACTGATCGAGCAACTTCTTGTTGCGCTCTCGGCCTCCAGATTTCATTGCACTGCGGAGGCTAGCCAAAAGCTTAAAGTCAGTGACATATTTGTCAACTCAAGTACTCTTGAATAATTCCTTCAACAGTAGGCGCTGCATCGCTTCGGCAAGGATCTTTTGAGCATCAAGCCTCCGAGCGTAATAGCCTGCATTAAGAATCGAGGTATGGATTACAGATGGCCCGTAGATATGTGTCTGAAGCCATACATGCTCTGCACCACGTCCTTCAATGCTCCTGCCACAGCATTTATGCAAGTTTTTCGCAGTGTGCAACGTCCCTAAACACAATATGATGCACTTGAACTCATATGGTCTCCGAAGCTGTATCAATTTTGCTATACTGTATACCTTCTCATCGGCATAGAGTGTAATATATGATTGTATTAGTTGAGAACACAGGGACTTGATGTTATTCAACTATGTGTATACAAATTCCCCGTTGTTGATGTCAAGTGGCACCACGGGCGTAAATGCAACTTGCTTGAGTGGGACATTGTCATCCGTCCAAACCGCATTACTTGCACTCCACGATTGCATAGTTTAGCTTGTCGGATATACCAAGTCCGCCATGTGGCTATCACGGGGTTCCAAGTTAAGTCTGCATATAGCCCAAGCCATATCGGATAGTCTCTTGTCCCGTCTAATTTCATAGTAGACTGCTGGTTGATCGTGGCCTTTGTAGGATGTAAGTAGGTCATACTTTTTCATATTTTCTCCAAATTCTTGTAGCTGCTGACTTGGCAATACTTCCTTTAGGGCTTTCGGACCATGAACAACTGATGTGTCAGAGCGCTTGGGTTTGGATAAGACGACCGTAGGCTTATGGTGGTAGAGGACACACACCGTATCGTGTTCAGATGAATTTGCACCTTCGTGGTCCCAGTTATCCATTGCTGCTGATATAAAGTTCCCTGGGTCAAAATGGGCTGGCAACTTCATGTCCGCTTCATTTTGATTGACAGTGAACAAGTGCATGAAGTTGCAAGATGATGCCTGCACCATACAATCCATATAATTAGATCTGTTTCATTGTGATGTGGGTGTTAATCTTAATAAATTTGTATCATAAAAATTTCAGACCTGATTAACTTCAGAGCCCCTACCATGTAAACTAGTTCTCATATCAACTAAACCAAAAAAAACTCTATTTAAAAAGATTGTCAAAATCGCTCAAGAAATGGCCGAGATTTGACCGTTATGGTTTCTCTCCCGGCGGGCAACTTTTGGGGCATGCTGGGACAAATCTATAGGGTTTTCGAGCGAGAACCCAAATGTTTTTTAAAGCCTAGGACCTATACTACCATATAAAAATTAATTTTTCCCTATACATAAAAATGCATACAACTCTGTCCCAGCCCCAGGAGTAAAGTGAGGTAATAGAAAAACCTGAGTTGTCTCCCATTAGATTTTGTTTTCCATATGTGCAGACAAATCTCTTATGCCCTAAGATGTGTGTTCGTAGCTAGACTGTAAGACACGTACATTAGCACGTTTCCTTCTGTGCTTCCTGCTCCTGCAGTCTTCTAATGATCTCTGACGTACGCTCTTCAATGTAATTACCACCGCTCCAGCAGTGCTGCAATCGTGTAATTAATTACAAGTACTATCCACTACGTTTCGCATGTCAAAAGCTTTACGCTTATATTTCTGAGGCAGCCTTTTCAAATTAAAAAAACAAGTTTAAACAGTTATTTAAAGCGACATTACATCGCAAAAAGCAAATAAAATGCATTTTTTTTTCACGTATAAATGCATTGCTACTACAAATTCTTCCGAATACATTCGAACACTAACATTGAATCAATAAACACTGTTTTTGTGGATTGAAAGTATGATTTCATATAACGGTCATCCATGCTCCTGAATTGACCCTTGTTTGTCATCGGAGTCAATACTAAACGCGAGATAATGTCGTTTAGAGATACTTTAACTAGGAATAGTCTACAAATAAATAGGCACAAATGTGAGATATAACGGTAAATCTGTACCATAAATCGTGTTATTCAGGATGCACTAGTTGTATTACGCATGGATGTTTACATTATTTTGCTATGTCAACAAACCGCGTATACGACGTTTGTGTATTAGTTGAAATACTCAGTATTTGAGGCAAATATTTGGAAATAAATTATACCTATACATATAATAGGAAACTACATTCTGTAGAAATTGGTGGCGCTTTAAAACTTCTTACTCACTAAATGTAAATGTCGCTATTGCATGGTATCATTGTTGTTTTTTAAGGGCGGTGCTTAGAGTCGCATCAACGACTTTGTTCGTGGCATATGGACTGGGCTGTTAACAGTGAAGGAAGAAACCCATACACGTAGCTACTATACGGCATTGACAGACCCTGGCCTGCAGATTGTCCCAATCTAAATCCCCGAAAATGCTATAAAAACAGGGGTACCATGAGTGTACATCTCTGTACGGGGCCGAATGCATCCATGCTAGCTTTAAAACCAAATGTAATTCATACCCCGATGGAGAATATTAACCCCAATTCATTACTTATATTTACAATAATTATTCTTTTCAATGTCAAAACATAAATAACGTACTTTGCATTTAAAATGTACTTAGTCCAGATTTGCGACTTGCAGTTTGTCGGATCTGGTAAACAGATCATCCTTTGAACAGCCTAAGCTGTAAGACACGCCTTTTCTTGCTAGGAACGCTGCCCAACACCGTGACTGTGCATGATCGTAACTTCGAGTGCGCATGTCAGCTGCATATCATTAGTGAGGAAATTCATACGATAATGGATACAAACAGGATATATATGTTCATAGAAGGAAATGCAATAGCGATGTAAATATTCCAGTATACATAACCCATAACCAGCTTGCTTACTTTGTGTGAATATCATTGTTTTTTCTAAATCAAATGAACCCCATTTCCATGGTTTAAACCATAGACCATTTTAATTATGAATCAGTCCATTGAGCGGTTTAACACACTGGCCAATATCTCCTATTCTTTAAAACCAACATCTTAAATTAAATGTGAACAAAACTAATATAGCATCAGGTCACACGTAATTTATGGCAACATTATACGGTTAAAGCGATATTACATAGCAAAAAGACAAGAACAAATGCATTTGCAACTACACACGTTCTTCCGAATACATTTGAACACTGAATCTATAAACAGTGCATATAACTGGCATCCATGCATGTTCCTGAATTGACGCTTGTTTGTCATTGGAGTCATATCGCGTGATACTGTCGTCTAGAGATCATTCAACTAAGATTAGTCTACACATAAATATGCATAGGCACACATGTCAGATATATCGGTAAATATGTACCATACATCGAGTTATTCAGGATTCACGATTTGTATTAGGCATGAATGTCGACACTATTTACACTATTTTGTTATGTCAACAAACCGCGTATACGACGTTTCTTTATTAGTTGAAATACTCGGACTTTGAGGCAAATATTTAGGGGGGGAAATATACCATTTAATATGAAATTACATTCTGTGAAAATTTGTGTTTTCACTGATGTAGTGTCGCTTTAATGCCCCGTTACTGAAATAACACAACCCCCATCATAAATGGTGTATGTGATGTTTGTGTATTAACATGGCAGTAATCGGAAGCTATTTAATCTCTGTACCGGAAGTTCCTGATCAGACTTGTAGCTTAATCAGTTTTAACAGACGCTCATTGTAACGAATAATGGTGCACACACACACACGTGCATTAGCAATAAATCTCTATAATACACCAACTACAATGGTTATAGACCAAAGGACAAAGAGAGGATACAATTATAACATTGTCCGCACACATACTTTAATATACAATTCAATGCTGAAGGTTCCAGTCCCACTCTCGATGTCGAATTGCTTCATGTCAGGAAACTATTGTATTGGCTTGTGAAAGGTCGGTGGTTCTATCATGTTGTCCCCGTTAGTGCCTTAAAATACTGGCACTCGTGATCTTCGTCTACAATGATGATTAGCTATTTGACGTCACACCCAAACAAACAAACACACACATTACAGTGCTTTTTTACAGTAAATAGGCTGAATATTGCAATTGTCTATAGTAAATAGGCTGAATATTGCAATTGTCTACAGTAAATAGGCTGAATATTGCAATTGTATACAGTAAATAGGCTGAATATTGCAATGGTATACAGTAAATAGGCTGAATATTGCAATTGTATACAGTAAATAGGCTGACTATTGCAATTGTCTATAGTTAACAGGCTGCATATTGCAATTGTCTACAGTAAATAGGCTGAATATTGCAATTGTATACAGTAAATAGGCTGAATATTGCAATTGTCTATAGTAAATAGGCTGACTATTGCATTTGTCTATAGTAAACAGGCTGAATATTGCAATTGTCTATAGTAAACAGGCTGAATATTGCAATTGTATACAGTAAATAGGCTGAATATTGCAATTGTCTATAGTAAACAGGCTGAATATTGCAATTGTCTATAGTAAACAGGCTGAATATTGCAATTGTCTATAGTAAACAGGCTGAATATTGCAATTGTGTACAGTAAACAGGCTGAATATTGCAATTGTCTATAGTAAACAGGCTGAATATTGCAATTGTCTATAGTAAATAGGCTGACTATTGCAATTGTATACAGTAAATAGGCTGACTATTGCAATTGTATACAGTAAATATGATTACTATTTCAATTTTTGAGCGAGCAAACAAGTTACACAATAGCTGTTGATCCTGCTTGTCATTTATATGATACACACAAAGGGCAGAAAGTTCACAAACCTAATTAATAACAGCATTAAGTATCATCTTTGTAAGCTTCTGGATTCTAATATCTTTTCGTGGCCAATATCTGACCTTATTTTCACCGCTTAACTTTCTCCTGTGGCTAATTAGACCATTCGTATTCAACTCTCCGGAGATCTATAAATAGTTCGGAATTACATGACGTGTCCCGCAAAATCTCTAAGTTTAGTCGTATATATTAAGGTCTTTCCGAAGCTTAGTGCTATTTAAGATATATCTAATGTAAAAAGTATGTGTCTAGAATCCGAAATTATTTAGGTCATTAATCATGCATAAACTGTCACGTGACTATGACGCCGAGAGACAGCCGTATAGCAGATCGTCTGTGTGATCAGGATCTATGGGCGAGTCTGCTGCATAGTGTAGCGGGTAGATGCCTCAGTGGTTAGCAGGTTCGATCATCGGCGCAACCATGATGGTAGGATACATGCCATTGTGTGTGTTTTACGTTTATTTATCGTCGCTACCGGTTGCCCATATGAGCGACGCCTCCTGAAGAGATTAGTCATTTTAAATTGTTGGAGGATAGTGCAATGATACAGACAGAGACCCATTCCAGAATCTCCTCTGCTTCTTTTACGTGCACAGTGTAAAGCACCGACACGAGACCTCTGTTTAACGTCCCATCCGAAAGACTGTTAATTTTATTATGGTCAGACAGGGGATCGAACCTGCGATCCCTGGATTACCAGTCCAGCGTGTTACCACTGGACTACAGATCCGTCTGCCATAGCCTTATATATAAGTGTTTGTGACGATGCAGAGGAGCATTCCGAATTGGGCCCTATTTAGAAAGTGTCACTCATTTGGGCAAGCCAGGTGCAAACTTGGTAACAAGCAATTATATATATATATCCATGTCAAATTACAAGCAGGGATCGCAGGTTCGATCCCCCGTCTGACCCTAATACAATTAACAGTCTTTCAGATGGGCCGTTACACCGAGGTCTCGTGTCGGTGCTTTTCACCGTGCACGTAAAAGTACCAGAGGAGATTCTGGAATGGGTCTCTCTCTCTCTGTATCATTGCATTATCCTCCAAAATCTAAAATGACTAATATCTTCAGGAGGCGTCGCTCATATGGGCAACCGGTAGCGACGATAAATAAACGTAAACAAAACAAACAAACAAAATTACAAGCAGTGACAGAGAAAATGCCATCGGCCACTGTTTAAAAACAGTGACACATTTAAAAAAAAATCTGGACGACTGGGAATGTATGTGATAAGAATTACTGCTATGTATTCGTATTATAGGTATTAACATTGTCCAATTGTTTTCAGGAAACTAGTTCCAAGCTTTCACTGGTGTGCGCATAGAAATACAGACTTGAGCTGGAATCCAGAAATGGCCAGGTCAATCTATTTACGCAGTTGAAATTCTGCAACAATATTTGGTTCCCATATGATTCGCGGATGTTCCAGCAGGGATGTGGTATATACTATTATGTTGGACAGAGTTTTATGTTGTTGTCAACATGTTTGCATTTAATTACTGAATTATGCGCCTTATAATGTATATACATTCATTAAATACACTATCCGAGTGTGTATTATGCAGAGTGAGTTTTCAATCGTCCTTCTACTACATAGTTATATACATTCACTCAATACACTATCCGAGTGTGTATTATGCAGAGTGAGTTTTCAATCGTCCTTCTATTACATATTTATATGTAATAGTTTTTCTTGTTCTTTCACTGGGAAAGCTGAATCAGTCATTGGAAAGCATAAAAGAAAGTAGTTCTTCTCACACAGGAACATGGATAGGGAAATATAAACTGTAGCATAGGTCAATATACAGTTGTAAGGTGATTGAACGGTGATACTGCCCGAGGACGATGCAATAAACATCTACATATTAACCGAGAATAAACATATATATAAGGTTTGGGTCAGGAATTTTGTCTAGGGTGCCCCTGAGGTAGAACAAAGCGTGTATTGATATATATGTTATTGTATTCTACAATCGAAAGTAGTTCTTGGCATATTGGTTTAAACTTTATTTATTTTACAACGATTGCGAAGCAAGTTATAACAACTTATATTAATCACTAGTTTATACAAATTTATTTTAGCTCGATTGCGAAACAAGTTATTTCAACTTATATAAATCACTCTCGAGACCTCATTCCTGATGGAATCCATCGCCACGAGGGAGAGAGAAGAGGCAATGTGGAATTTAAATGCCTTTCCTAAGGGCACAATCGTAACGGCTCCAGCGGGGCTCGAACTCCGAACCTTTCGCACCTGGAGCGAACGCGCATCCACTGCGCTATCACGACTTCCACGACTTCCACCATTTTTCGTTAATCATTTTTGACTTACCACCTATTTCCATCATTTTTCGTTAATCCTACAGCATATCCGAAGTAGCTAATTAATCACTCTCGTTGGCGCGGATGAAAGCGTAAATGTGGTCATTCGTGTGGGAGGAAACCGGAGTACCCTGAGAAAAACCCACCTGTCCGATCTGGCGACCACCGTACCATCTCACATACTTCCCGCTCCGAAGATCGAACCGGTGTTTCATTGGTGAGAAGCGAGCGCGCTAACTACTGCGCTAATCGGACAGTGTAGGAATTAATTATGCAGGCTGGTGTGTATGCCTTAGTAGTTAGTTAATTCAGGCGCTCAAAGAGACAAATCGTATACATACGATAACATTATGTTTTACAAATGACGCAAATATGATTCTAACATGAATAATATATCTAAGAAGGGCAAAACACTATTTGAGTTATTATTTTGTTTTTATTTACTCATTTATTTACAAATATTTACAAGAATATTATACTCACACGAAAAAGAAAGTGTGCACTTGGCTTGGTTAGATGGAGAATGTTATACTTATATAGATCTATAGAAACAAAATGTAGGCTGCACGATGTTTTACTCGTAATTGAAACTTGATCATTATCAGAAGTGGTTAGAGGGAGAAATTTATACTTATATAAATCTATAGAAACAAAATGTAGGCTGCACGATGTAACGGTTGTGGTTTTACGTTTATTTATTGTCGCTACCGGTTGTTGCCCATATGAGCAACGCCTCCTGAAGAGATTAGTTATTTTAGATGTTTGGAGGCTAGTGCAATGATACAGACAGAGACACATTTCAGAGTCGCCTCTGGTTCTTTTACGTGCACGATGTAAAGCACCGACACGATACCTCGGTTTAAAGTCCCATCTGAAAGACTGTTAATTTTATTATGGTCAGACGGGGGATCAAATCTGCGATCCATGGATTACCAGTCCAACGTATTAATCACTGGACTACAGATCCGTCTGTCTTTTATCAAAACATTGTTTTACGTGTGAATATAAGTATAAAATGTTCCCGCTAACTAAGTGCACACTTCCTTTTTCGTGTGAGTATATATATATATGATATATATAGATATATGTCGTTATATTTCGGGTTTTACGCCTGCATCAGCACCATTTCGGGCTATATCGCCGGCGGGCAGTTTACCTAACAACACCTTTCCTGGGCAGGCTCCAACGGTTAACCAGTACTTGGGTGCACCAACGTCCGTAAGAAACTGCCAACTTTTTCATATAAATGAGACACGGTCTGAGCGGGGCTCGAACCCGTGACCATCAGTGATGATAGGTTACAGTGGTATACAAGTCAGCCACCTTAACCACTCGACCACGGAGGCGGAGAGTATGATTATCGATGACAAATACATACACGATAGGAAACACTCCTAGAATTTAGTTATAATGTACATGTACGCATATATCGATTTCTATATAACGAGAATTAAATATGTTATTTATTGCTTTAAATAACGGGTATTTGTTTTTAATTTTGATAATATTCATATTTATCCTACCTTCATGCAAATTAACGTACAAAATCGGCCTGCCTAATAAATTTTGCTTTATTAGTCAGTGCCTAATAAAGCTTTCGTGACGGACTACTTTTATGACCCAGATTACGGTTTGTGAATAAACAAAGCCTCTGTCGTCACATTGTGTTGTCTGCTGAGTTCGGAAAATGTCTCAAGAAGAAAGTCGTGTACAGGCAAAATTTCAGGTTGTTTGGGATGAATTAACAGTACTCGATGAGACCCCTCTGGAAACTACTGTTGTCAGAGAAATGTCATTTATCATTTATCTATAAATAGAAATATCAATGCGCAACATATTACCAAGTGCGTAGCGAGTTTGTAAGCTGTCATGGCTAGTGTGTTTGTTTTTGTGTCGGGTGCACACTCAGAATGTAGGATAAATAGAATATTAGGTTACTGTCTTATAACTTTTAATTTATTAGGCTCGTCTCCGAAAAATTACAAGACTCGCCTTGTATTATTTCGGAGACGAGCCTAATAAATTAAAATTTATAAGACAGTAACCTAATACAGACGGATCTGTAGTCCAGTGGTAACACGCTGGACTGGTAATCCAGGGATCGCAGGTTCGATCCCCCGTCTGACCCTAATAAAATTAACAGTCTTTCAGATGGGACGTTAAACCGAGGTCTCGTGTCGGTGCTTCACACCGTGCACGTAAAAGAACCAGAGGAGACTCTGGAATGGGTCTCTGTCTGTATCATTGCACTATCCTCCAAAATCTAAAATGACTAATCTCTTCAGGAGGCGTCGCTCATATGGGCAACCGGTAGCGACGATACATAAACGTAAAACACACACAGTAACCTAATATTCTCTATATAACTGCTATTTCATATATCATTATGTTCATTATATTAACATGCTTCTTTCTGTTTTCGCCAATGACGTGTGCCTTATAAATAGAGAGTTTCAAATTATTTTTTTTAAACCATGATTATTTAAAAAAATCATTATCTTGTAATTATTTTCAATAAAAAAACCGTCATTTAATCAAACATTATTCTGACGTTAGGCCGTTTAACTAATGTTGGAAAAACTTGTGGTCCAACCCTTTTGTTTTATCATGCTTTGTACTTGTTATTACCTAATGTTGTATTATGTATTGCTGCTACTGTACATGTATGATAAATTCAATAAAATATGATTAAACCCTTAATAAATAGAGAATCCAATTATAGTAAATAACAAATTAATTTCAGAGTATTCCGAAGCTTCCATCTTGTAGCCTGAAACAATGGCTGACAATCTATTAAAATCAATTTCTATTCCTCGTTGATTGAGAATCTGTATGATATTTCGCCAGAAAGGAACTTTCGAGAGCGTAAAATTAATGCCATCACAGAACTACATAATGTTGGCAAAATGACGTCAAATTTGACGTTACTCACCAAGCAATACTTTGTATCATATAAAATGCCGAGCCAGGTAAGAATAAAATTTGAAAGTGTAATATGTCCACAAATGAACGATTTTGTGCAAAACTACTATTTGTTAATCCACCCCCCCCCCCACACACACATTTAACATATTCATTCTGGATATATTTAAAGGCTTTTGCAAATAACATATATCCAGATCAACCGCAGCGTGAGGCTGCGTGCTGATCAGGATCTATGTTGTTTGCTGCATAGCCAAGTGTCTTAGCAAGATGATCTGAATAGCAAACAGCATAGATCCTGATCAGACGATAAATAAACGTAAAACACAAATTTGTAGATGGCCGTTTGCTCAAGTTAAGAAATAGAATAAATTTGCATATGAATACTAGCTTAAACATTCAATGAAAAACATAGCTTTGTGGCACCATAACCGTTACGAGGCATTTTAACAGACGGGGAGTTTTCTCCTGATAAACACAGTTAGCAGTCCTCGAATTATACAGTTAAAAAAAAAAAAAATGTAATCAAGCATTGCTTCGACTAGTATTATATAATCATCTTAGATTGTACTCAGGCCCCGGGAATACAACCATTACAATTTTAATTAATCGAGTTATTGTCAACAAATCTTGTTAGATTGATGTCGATTGCTTTCTCCAATAACGCAAATCTGATGGGTTCTTTTCTTTTGTCTACGTTATGTTGTTTGTTACGATTTTGGTGCCATTACGGTTAACTGGGGTATGAAACGTTCTCAATTGTGTACATCACGTACACAATTGAGAACGTTTCATACCCCAGTTAACCATAATGGCACCAAAATCGTAACAAACAACATAACGTATAAAACAACGTAACGTAAAACAACGTAACATACAAAAACATACCGTAAAACAACATAATGTAAATTCAACGTAACGTACAAAACAAAATAACGTTAATTCAACGTAACGTACAAAACAACATAACGTAAAACAACATAACGTAAAAACAACATAACGTAATATCAACATAATGTATACATAATCAACGTAACGTAAAGGCGAATAAGTGTTGAAGACGACAGTGTGTGTGTGTGTGCGTGCGTGCGTGTGTGTGCTACGTTTATTTATCGTCGCTACCGGTTGCCCATATGAGCGACGCCTCCTGAAGAGATCAGTCATTTTAGATGTTGAAGGATAGTGCAATTATACAGGCAGAGGCCCATTCAGTTGCCTCTGGTTCTTTTACGTACACGGTGTAAAGCACAAACACGAGACCTCGGTTTAAAGTCCCATCTGAAAGACTGTTAATCTTATTAAGGTCAGACGGGGGATCGAACCTGCGATCCCTTGATTACCAGTCCAGCGTGTTATCAATGGACTACATATCCGTCTATTAAAGCTACAAAACGTAAAGGCGACACAATAAAGGACACACTAATTTGAAATCACAAAGAAGGCATGACTAAACGACGATATGACTCAAAGACGACAAAGCGAAATGACAGAACTACAACACACCAACTATACAGAACGAGAACTGCAGAAACCAGCTTCGATATACATCGGATTATTTTATTGCGGCGTCTGTTATTCAATAAGTTTCATTATTACCTAATGCTCTATATAACTCGTAATTCGTTATTTGTGCCTGTTTCATTGCATTTTGTATCCTTCGCTCAGGTCTGGGCAACAGTTCGAACTGTTGACCGTGCAATAGTTTGAACTGTTTCATACTAGACTTTTGAACCAATCATACTCTGAGTATGCTTTCACTGTGCGCAGTAGGATGCGCAATAGGGTGTTATGGCCCAGGCTAGGTTTGAAGACATAACTGAGGATGAACTCAATGTTTTATTAGAAAATAGGGACTCTCTGAGTACAAAAAACTATAAAGCATTAGGTAATAAAACAATCCGCGGGACAATAGTTGTGACTGTTCCCCAAGCACCCATGAAATAACTGTATACTATTCGTGAAGTCTGTAAACCATAGTGTGCACCCAAATCAAAGAATAAAAAATAAAATAATAAATAATAATAAAAAAATAATAAAAGTGATTAATTCTAAATATCAGAAAGCTCTGATATTAGGCAATAAATAAGTCTAGCAGTGTTTCAACTTGCACAAACACGTCAACTTGGAAGATTATCAACTTAGGATAAACTAAGCTTACTGTTTAATTAGAAGTATTTTCATCTATCAACCAGTGGAGCATTGTCAATTGGGACGGTCACCTTACAGACCAACATATCACATATATCTACTCGCCAATGCAACCCGGGTTCGATCCTCGGACCGGCATGTATGTGAGATGGTACAGTGGTTGCCAGATCGGAGAGCTGGGTTTTCTTTGGGTACTCCGGTTTCCTCTCACACGAATGATCACATGTACGCTTTCATCCGCGCCAACGAGAGTGATTAATATAAGTTGTTAAAAATTGCTTCGCAATCGTTGTAAAATAAATGAAATTTAAACTTTTAAACATATGACTAATAAATATTGAAATGGCCCCGTTGGCTGTGTGGTTTAAGGCAAGTTCACTTATAATGAGTTGCTGCTCCCTGCTATAGGCTCGAATCCCAATGGGGTTGTCGAATTCTTACATGTGATGAACTCAAGAAACATTTTTAAAATCAATGACTAATCAATCATCATTTGTAAACGTTTGGTTTTGGTCTAAAAGCCGGTACGCCGGTAAGTATGCAATAAAATACGGAAAGGAATTAATGAACGGAAAGGAGGGCTTCACATAATGTATATCGATGACTTCAAGCGCAGTCAGAGCTAAAATGTATTCGGGATGTATTTTTTACTTTGACTTCCATAACACCCTATTGCGCATCCTACTGCGCACAGTGAAAGCATACTCGGAGTATGATTGGTTCAAAAGTCTAGTATGAAACAGTTCAAACTATTGCCCGGTCAACAGTTCGAATTATTACCTAATGCTCTATATAACTTGTAATTCGTTATTTTTGCCTGTTTCATTGCATTTTGTATCCTTCGCTCAGGTCTGGGCAACAGTTCGAACTATGAAGATATCAACCTGGCTTGCGGAAGGTACGTGGTTCTATGCGGGTGTGTCCGTCCGTCCGTGTTTGACATACTGCTTAATAAAGTATTATAATCGTCAACCCAGAACAGCATTAGTCTCAACTATGTTGAATTCTACATACTTTAACTTCCTTTTATTAAATTAAATATTGGCCGAACTACTGTGAGAGAGTTTTCAAGATTGATCGTATGGGTGGTAACCGTTTCGCCCTCCAAAAGAATGTGTCACCTAATTTCGCGACCAAGACATACCAAGGTCAAACATCTATTCAGTGATGTTGCTCCTTCTGCATAGCATATGTACATGTTCAACTATATGGTCTCTGGATAGCTACCCATAGCATAACTGTGTAACATTTCCACATACACTGTTCATTCTTTAAGGTCGATATGACGCTCAGTAAATAATCTATTGTTCAATATAATCATTAATTAACCATACAAGTTCAATCACAATGGTCTACTTCTAAATATCCTATGCATAATTAATGCAACAAAGCTTTGTGACAGTGCTTTTTGTTGGTTACCTTCAAAGTCTTAAATGTTGTCTTTGCTCAATATCTAGCACACTTGAGAAGCCGTGATGTATACTCATATGGCTTTGTGTTCATATTCGTTTAATTAAAAGCTCTGAACAAGAATTAATTCTGAATAAACCAATCACGAAGCTATGAGTTCTAACATGAATGAATTAACGATGCAGACGGTAGGCTTAAGTGCTTGATTCCGGCGCGCGGAACGACAAACATTGTCTTGCTCTTAAACAATTTGTGAATCCATGTCGTTACCTACATGTTATGTTTATATTTCGGGTTTTACGCCTGCATCAGCACCATTTCGGGCTATATCGCCGGCGGGCAGTTTACCTAACAACACCTTTCCTGGGCAGGCTCCAGCGGTTAACCAGTACTTGGGTGCACCAACCTCCGTAAGAAACTGCCAACTTTTTCATATAAATGAGACACGGCCTGAGTGGGGCTCGAACCCGTGACCATCAGTGATGATAGTGTATACATGTACTTGTTATAGATATTGTATGAATGTTTAATGCAATAAAGGTATCGTTGTTGTTGGTGTTGTTTTATTCGATTATATATTAAGCAAACACAGATATTGATTCTATTCTAACATGACCAAACTATCTAAACCGAGCAAACATAATTTGTGTTATTGCTGTCCGATTTTTTTGCAGATTTAGGCACGGTAAATTCCTTCTTTTGCGCTTACATGCATAATGTCGAGCCATGCTTGAATAGAATAAGAGTACAGTCTGTATTTATCATATCGTGATAACTGCCGCAATCGTATCTATTTCCAGTAATGTTATATTTCTTATATTTCGGGTTTTACGCCTGCATCAGCACCATTTCGGGCTATATCGCCGGCGGGCAGTTTACCTAACAACACATTTCCTGGGCAGGCTCCAGTGGTTAACCAGTACTTGGGTGCACCAACCTCCGTAAGAAACTGCCAACTTTTTCATATAAATAAGACACGGTCTGAGCGGGGCTCGAACCCGTGACCATCAGTGATGATAGGTTACAGTGGTATAGAAGTCAGCGACAATAACCACTCGACCACGGAGGCGGACACTATTTCCAGTAAATCTAATTTAAAATATAACAGCAGTAGATTATAACGTTGTGATAATTGCAATTTATTAAAGATATACTAATATTCCTGCTCAAACGGATTCCCACAATTCCTAATTTCAGGTGCGAAAGGTCCGGAGTTCGAGCCCTGCTGGAGCCGTTACGAGTGTGCCCTTAGGCAAGGCACTTAAATTCCACATTGCCTCTTCTCTCTCACCCTCATGGCGATGATATCCATCAGGAATGAGGTCTCGAGAGTGATTAATATAAGTTGAAGGAACTTGTTTCGCAATCGAGCTAAAATAAATTTGTATAAACTAAACTAATTCCTAATAATAATTATCATTGCTAGCATAGTATTCGCTACAAAATCAGTATAGGTTTCCTGTAATGAAATCCACCCGTGTTAACAGGTCTAAAGCGACACTACATCGGTGAAAACACAAATGTCTACAGAATGTATTTTCCTATTATATGGTATATTTTTTCTCCAAATATTTGCCTCAAATACTGAGTATTTCAACTAATAAACAAACGTCGTATACGCGGTTTGTTGACATAACAAAATAATGTAAACATGCATGCGTAATGCAACTGGTGTATCCTGAATAACACGATTTATGATACAGATTTACCGTTATATCTCACATGTGTGCCTATTTATTTGTAGACTATTCTTAGTTAAATTATCCATAAACGACATTATCTCGCGTTTAGTATTGACTCCGATGACAAACAAACATCAATCCAGGAGCACGGATGACCGTTATATGAAATCATACTTTCAATCAACAAAAACACTGTTTATTGATTCAATGTTAGTGTTCGAATGTATTCGGAATAATTTGTAGTAGCAATACGTGAACAAATGCATTTTATTTGCTTTTTGCGATGTAATGTCGCTTTAAATAACGTACTTGAACATTGTTGAAAACTAACCTTATTTTGACTAGGTTAGTCTTTTTCATTCCGATTCCTAACTCCAAATCCATGAAATCAATGTGCGTACTTGAGTGTGTTTTATGTTTATTTATCGTCGCTACCAGTTGCCCATATGAGCGACGCCTCCTGAAGAGAGTAGTCATTTTAGATGTTTGGAGGCTAGTGCAATGATACAGACATACACCCATTCCAGAGTCTCCTCTGGTTCTTTTGCGTGCACCGACACGAGACCTTGGTTTAAAGTCACATTTGAAAGACTGTTAATTTTATTAGGGTCAGACTGGGAGGGGGGTCGAGATTGTGTTAACGATATAATGCATTATTTGTTTTTGACGTGGGCAGACCTAAGCAAAGCTCCATTTTGTGTCTCCGTTTGTTACATACTAGTCCAGGTAAAACCTCTCACGCCCGAATGTTTCACATTCATATAAAGTACCACAGCCTAACACGCATTCAACCCAAGATGGTTGAATGTTTTCTTCAAGATAGCCGACTATGAATTGCCTTTGTACACACTTTGCGATTCCGAAGTGGGCTTTGTCTGTTTTGCTTCCAGCTAATTCATTAAGCCCGACTCATGTAATCCATAGAGCAATTATCGTGATGCCTGGCGCACATTGCATCGAACTTAATCATGATTTACAAAGCAATTCAACAGTCCACCTTTTTGTCCAGATATAATGAAATATTGATTCCCCAGAAAAGCCCTACAAACGACGTCAAAAATGTATAGCTACCATGTCTGAAGATGAAAGAAAATTGCTAAATATATTTTTAATTATGCTGTTTCTAGCCACATTTAATGTGCATATTATCCATACATTGTATCTTATTAAAGTCATGGTAAATTCATGTAGCTGACAAATGTCACACGTGACGTCATGACGCCAGAAAAATGTTAGCACGACCCTTGTATTGTCTGATTTCATTTTTTACCTTCAAACCTGGTGACATAGGAGTTATATCGATGTTAATGACAATTTTCCATATCTTAATATTACATGATTGTGGAATGATGTCACGAAATATTTGAAAAACATCATTCAGAATTTATTTTTCCATCTCTTGTTACATAATTATTTACATTGAAAATGGTATGTGCCTAATTATCGCTGGTGCCATCTTGGTAATGTTCGCCATCTCTTGTCTATTCAAGTCCATACTGTTTGCAGCCATATCATAGTAGTGTGCTGCACACACCAGCGCAGCTGTGGCGAATCAATTTGAGTATAACGTCTCGTACAGGGCTATTCTCCATCATGTGTGGAGGAAGCTTGTCTCCTTGTACACTCCGGCCCCATTTAGTATGGTCCATGCCGTTAATCATACCCATCCATACCATGACGTACAGACACATCCTTCTAGAATGAAGCATTGTAGTCGATGCCGTTGAAAGCAATAGTCCCGGTGTCATAAAGGTATTTGTTGTGAGCTCTTTCTTGAAAGGAACCTGTAATGTTATGAGGATAGACGGATGCAGATTGGGTCCCGTTATACAATGACACCATAAAAACTATAATGTTATGAGGATAGAGATGCAGATTGGGTCCCGTTATACAATGAAACCATAAAAACTGTAATGTTATGAGGATAGAGATGCAGGTTGGGTCCCGTTATACAATGACACCATAAAAACTATAATGTTATGAGGATAGACGGATGCAGATTGGGTCCCGTTATACAATGACACCATAAAAACTGTAATGTTATGAGGATAGAGATGCAGATTGGGTCCCGTTATACAATGACACCATCTCCATGCATCCAGTGCTTTCAACAAGTACTTGATTTGTCTTTAACGAAATAATTCACGACAGATTCCTACGTTGTCTAAGTGTCCAAGTCAGATAGATCAACTCATTGGCCCGTATTAACGAAATATACACCGAGCGAAGCTCACATGGTCCAATGAGAAAGCCACATTTCTCGCTTCTAAATCGTACAGACGCGACCTACTTATGTACGTTGTCTAAGTTAGATAGATCAACTCATTGGCCCGTCTTAATGAAATATACACCTCGCCTCGCCAATTCGTGATCTATCCTATACAGAACCTCGATGTTATAAAGATTTGGCTTGCCTTTGTCTGACCGAAAGAAAAATCCCTTGCAGTCATTTATTATTCCATACAGCAGTGCAGGACCATGTGTATCGTCTATACTGAGGGTTGTTGATTTGAAAGATGACATTTTGGCTGTTGCCGTCACCGTCCGCCAAAAATCTAATCTTTTCAGGAGATGTCTCTCATATGGGTAACCAGTAGCGACGATAAATAAACGTAAAACACACACACATTTACATGTAAGCATTTTAACTGCAGGTGCTTTCGTTAGTCAGTAGATATCAATGCACAAGTGAACATCCATCTAATACGTAGTAATCAGTCTTTGTAATTGACTGACGAACAGCATCCTCTGATAAGGAAGTGCTATGGTTTCGTATAATTTCCAGAAGCTGTTGTTTATCTGGCTTCCGTAAATGATTATTTGCTTCAAATAGGATCGTGGATATGGTCATCGCACATAATCTAAGCTTAGATTTCCAGTCTGCCATACTACCAGGAACATCTTAAATAACAGAGTTGGATCAATGGTGGAAACCCCCTGTCGGGAAGGGCCGTAACTGATGTTGCTAGAACTTGTGGTCTGACCCGTTTGCCTTTATTTAATTTGTCATGTTTTGCATTCACATGTATGTATATGTAAAACGAATTGAGTAATACAATATGATTAAACTAAATCACCAAGAAATCTGGTATTTACCAAACGTTGATGTATGTAGGTGATTGTGTCATAGGATTGTGTTTTGAAATGAAATGATAAAATAAAAAGTGGAATGAATGTATTTTAACTGTGTTGTTTTGTGCAATTTACTATATTTAGATGGAAGGTAAAATAAAGGAATTAAATTAGTAATTACACCTATACATAAATCCCATATAGCATCCCCTCCAACCTATATCATGAATACCTCCCGCCCTGCCTTTTATACCGCTATATTACTAATCTGTGACCCTTGACAATACAATGCGATGTAGGTAGCAAATGCAATGGTTCGTTGCATTCGCCATCTACACATTGTGTATGTAGTACATACTACAATAAAAGAATATCTATGATATATGTCTTGTTTTGCAGGTTAGTAATACAGTTGTATTGTAAATTCTACTCTAAGATAATAATTATGTCCATGTATGGTTATATTTAATAACTAAGTGATGTATTTGTAATTTAGTGATATTTTGTTGTACATGTTAGAGAATGCGATGCAGGTAGCAAATGCAATGGTTCGTTGGATTCGCCATCTACACATTGTGTAGTAGTACAGTACAAATAGGACATTGGGGTAGGAAAAATTTGAACAGAAATGGGAATACTGGTTTTGTTATGTCAAAGGCCTGTGTAATATGACACAATAAAATCTTTTTCTCAACTCTTGGTGGAAATAAATTTTTTTGGCACTTTCACATATTTTCGAAATTTTTACCAGGAATTTCTGGAATTAATTTTTCTACAAAATATGAAGCTACGCATATTTGATTTAGAGTTTGGAAGTAATGAATATAATATATCTACATAGCAAAAATGCAATTTGAATGTTATCTGAACAAAAATACTTGCCTTTATAGACATTGTACGCTATTTAATTATTTTCAGAAATATCAAATTTTTTAAAAGTTGCGTTACATATGCAGTGTTTTATTTGCAGATTGATTTGTGCTCTGTAAAATATCTTAAATTCCAAGGACAACTTCGTTACATTGTTTGTCTAAACATTTAGTGTTTACTACAACATAATTCAGGGATATAAATGGAACGCATTATCGGTCAGTGCTTTCGATTAAAAACCCTCAGCATGCTATAATATACATGTATTATGTGTTTGCAATATATTACTTTAAACGTATATCATTTTCAGCCATGTTTAAATTCGTAGACAATGTCAGGAATCATACCAATTATTAGTATAATGTGGTTAATCCATCAACTGTTGGTCACTGTCACTCGTTAATTTCATCAGGTCTAGGCCAGTTTGTACAAGACTGATCTCAGTTCCGACATACAACACTGCACGGTAACCCTTGTTTTCTGCAGCTACAACTTGAGGTTTTACAGCAGGAACAGCGTACTATTTTCAATTTCTCTGGAGCAGGTGGCATATCAGTTTGTCGGGGAACAAGCATGTTTCCGTGCAACTCCTAGCCATACTCAGTTGGATCAATAACGATTCCCTTCCATTCTAACATTTGTGCATATGCACGTAAACTGTGATACTTGCAGGCATTTCTTGTAGGTGGCAAATACTTCGGGTCAATGTAGACATTGTTAGTGGCTACTTTCCGCAGAAACGAGTCAACACACAGTTGATTTAATGTAACTTGGTCTGGATTGCCTCCATATAAGCATATCATTGTAGCTTCACCTGCATTAATAATATCATCCTTGGTAATGTCTTCTAGATTTTCATTGAAAACTGAAGCACACTTACGAAATGAAGGACTTCTTTTGAAAGTCTTCAGAGCTGCTGACTTACCAATGCCACTAGGCTTGGACACTGTCGCAGCCCAGAAATGCATGTAGAAAAAGTATATTGTTACATATTTCAGGGCCAATATGTTCTTGGACCTCGCTGACATTGCAGCATTTGTTCTTTTTTCCTTCTGAAATGAGTTGTATGCTATTCTCAAGGCTCCTTGCATGGTAGCACAACATTACTAATAAATCAGTGTCCTCACCAACGACAATTGTGTTCTGGCATAGCAAAGCATCTAGAGCTGATTTCACTATTAAGTAGTCAGCATCTGACTTGGCATTAATCACATTCACTCCAGCCTCCGCCAAATAACCTGACAATAAGTTTATGAACTTCTGTCTGTTCCTTTTGTTTAGACGTACCTGATGTTTCTATGAACTCATTATCATATCCAGTTCAATTTTAATTTCAGCTCAAGTTTGACCGCCTGTTCGTCTCATGTGTGTATTGTCTTTCGTTGATGCTCCATCTTCATATACATCAAAAATGACTGAGCATGACTTGTACATTTCAATGCAAAATTTAACATACATCTAGTATAGGGCCTTGTATGTTTGACATCTCTCCCATGGGATATTTTGCAATAGAGCACCACACTCTAAGACATAGCATACATTACATACATTTGCATTCTGGCCAGTTAGTTTGTGTTTGTTGGAAACTGTCTTGAGCATTTCAGTTTGGAGAGCTGACTTGTTTGCTTGACTTATCAGGCTGGGGCTCTCGAACAATGCTGGTGGGAAGGAACACAGTTCATGGGAGAAAAACATGTCTAAATCCTCCTCTGGGACTTCGTTGTGAGCTGCTGATATCATTCTTTGAAAAAGAAACTGTGGGTCTACCATGATCATTTCATTTTTCATCTCTGTATTTGCATCATCACGCATAGGAATGTCTTGTTTGTTTCTTCTGAACACATTGGATTCTGCCGGTTTTCCCGTCATATCGGTGAGTATAACTTTACCGATTTCATTTGCCCTATCCATTGACACTCTTTCATCGGCCACTACACCACTTGATATGTTTCTCAGCTCAGGTTCCGGTGTAAACGGGTTTCTGTTCACCAAATACTCAGCCATCACTATTATATCATCTTTTGCAAGTCTAGACTTTCCGCAATCCCCATGTTGTTCGCTCGTTACGTTTTGCTTTCCAGTTCAACCAGGTCGAGACAAAATCCACATTGTCCTTTGTAGCTCCCCGAGTCAGTCCACCAACGGTTTTTATACTCCTCATCAGGACCTGTTCAATTATGAGATCTGTACTAAGACCTGCCCAGTATTTTTCATTCCGTCTAACAACATGTTTTTCGTCCATAAAGTGTTGATACGCATATGGATGCTTGTTCTGTATGTCAAGCATGTTGGACATGTAGATGTGTAATGATATTGTATAGGCATTATGTCCAGATGCAGCCATGTATGGAAGCATATCCAAAACAGCTTGGAGGTGTAATCGCCAGTCTTGGTGTATTTCTTCAAGATATCACGCATTTCTATGTATTGTACCTATGGTCTTGATTTTCTTCCTTTACTTTTCATTTCTTCTATTTTAGCTTTCCATGTGTGTGCTAAATTCGTAACAATATCAGATCTCACCGCAGTCTTAATATCCCATGTTTTTGTTCATCTTCATCAGGTTGTCTAACACTTTCATTCATTAATTTCTTCACATACTTCTGTACTATCAATCACACCATCTTCACTTTCCCTTTCTCCATTTTCTCTGTCAGGATGTATTGCATCCACTTCATCTTCAGTGTTCTGATCTTCCAAATTCATAATCCATTCGATATCCATCTGCGTCTGTACACTAATGTAGCTGGATAAGTCGATGTCAATGTAGATAGACACAAGAATGATACCGAGTGCCAATTCTGCCAAGGCATGGCCTCGCACGGCTCATGAAATTGCCTTGCCACTTAGCATGTGTGGAACAGTGTTATCTGTATACACTGTCTGAAATAGCTCTGTCATACCCGAGTCAGTCATAAGATGGGCTATGCAACCCATGTAGCTCATCTGCATATGAAGTCCACCCAACCGAAGAACTATCTTCTTTACATGGCTATCTGGTGTCTCTGTCTCTATTAAGCATTGAGCCTTCCATCAAAGTGGCTGATCAAATATCAATACAGGTGTGACGTTATATGTCTCTGGTTATTCTGCTACAAAGACGAGGGTGGAGTATATACACGTTTCATTTGATGGATCCATGTTAATCATTGGCATGAAGAATGTAGAGGAAGCACCTGGGTGACTTCCATCGTAAATCATCTGCATGGTGCCATTCCATAGTGGTGACTTCGGCTTTAGTACTCACGATATCTTCCAAAGTAAGTCTATATTGTACGTCTTGTCTTCTGTGATAGACTTCGGCAAGGCTTTAAAGACTAACTTCATTTTTCGTCGGGATTCGGTAGTGTATTCTGATTCTTGTCATTTCCATAATATCAGAAGTAGAAAGGTTTGCCCTAGGAATAACCTTTTTGGATCAGCTTTCTGGGGTAATAATCGCAATTATGCCCATCCCATGACATGTATTCAGTTCGTCAATTGTTCGGATGTTATGGCCAACATTATCGGCCATGAACTGCACAAATGAGTCGTCAGCCCATATTGGAATTTCAAGATTTTGTGTCAAGGCTGCGTTCTGTTCATACCGTAGCACGTCCCGATAGGAATTACGAAATCCCTAGTTCATTTAATGTATCTAACAGAAAACGTGACATGTCATGATATAGAAGAAACAAGTACCCTAAGTTCGAAATGTTTAGAATAATTATGTATTACTGAAAATATGCTTAAAATATTACCAAAATGTTTGATTATGATTCAGATATATGAATTCTTATTATGTTCAGTAGTATTACTTACCATTATTGATACAATCCCGGTTATGTATACTACCAAGTCTACTTCAAACTACATCCTAAGACTACTGTTAACATACACAATATTAATGTATCCGAAAAAAGCTTATATAAATCGTTTTGAATATAATAATAAATATAACAGCAGTAAAGCAAGTGAAACTTTGTCAAAAATGTCAGAAGTTTGACCTTGACCTTGAAAATGGGTGTCAAGGTCATCCTTAAATGACTGTACACTTTCTTAATTTGTTTACATCATTATACTCAAATGAGTATTTAGGGAGTATTAACTGTTTATGCCTACATATATCTGGCTAATGCTATATATCTTCACTTCACGCTTTTACCATTCCTGGTGACCTTGACCTTGAAAATAATTATATTTCCACCACACTCAGAAAAAAAGATTTTATTTTTTCTGAAAGATGAAACCTTATAGATGATGGCAATATAGGTGCACTATCTGTTCAATTTTTTTCTCTGGTTCGGTCATTTTTTTTGGCTAATTGTACTGCACTATAGTACATACTACAATAAAAGAATATCTATGATATATGTCTTGTTTTACAGTGTCCTGCTGATCCGAAAGGACCCACCTCAACAAATAAATGTTTTGCCACGTAAATCTACCCGAACAGTAAATATACTCTACCGACTGGGCAGGCCGTGACAACTGCAACATGAATAATTCTTCTGATAGGAGTAAATAAAACAATACACGTGTTTTTCAACATTGTCAGCCATCTTTGTTGACGTCATATTTTATATCCTTGATATTTTCTATTCCTGATTTTACAGAAAAACGCCATGAAATGAGTTCTTGTACATTTATGTATGTATGTATGTTCCATTAATGTCAAACCCCTTGCGGGGACGTAGACATGTTTCCCTGGGCAAGCATAGTCGACCTAAGTGGTTAACCAGTACTAAGCAATGTATGTGAGGTACCTTGCTCAATGACACTACATACGTCGCCTGACCGAGTATCGAACCCGTGGCCGATCGATTCCAAATCCGGCGCTCTACCACTGGACCACGGATGCAACACGTTCTTGCACTTTGTTAAGGGTTAATGCATTGGTATCGTTATTTGAGCCCACTACAATTTGGAAAACGTCCTCCGACTAGCCTAGGATGCTCTTCAAGAACAATCTAGTCCCCCACAGAAGTAGTGTAACAAGTGTTGCCCTCGCACTGGATGCACATCACGGGAGACACATATGTCATATATCCATCTGAATACATTTCCAGACAAAATGGTTCATAGGCCTTTAAATAAAATGTGGAGTAGATTTACCGATAGTTGCCATATATACATCTGAATACATTTCCAGACAAAATGGTTCATAGGCCTTTAAATAAAATATGGAGTAAATGTACCGATAGTTACCATATATATATCTGAATACATTTCCAGACAAAATGGTTCATAGGCCTTTAAATAAAATAGGGAGTAAATTTACCGATAGTTTTTTTTTTTCATTTTGAGGCCCCTATCCGGGTAACCTCGTTTATTTCTTTATAGCATATACATTTAGTTGATACATATATCGACATTTTTGGGTTTTTTTTAATAGTATACATATTACTACAGTTCGATTATCTATATGTACAGTGTGTCCCTTAAGAATGAGTGCATACAAAGATTGTCAACAGTTAAAAGTGAACAATGGGTAACTAAGGTGTAGTTGTTAAAGCGAGAGAGAGAGAGAGAGAAAGAGAGAGAGAGAGAGAGAGAGAGAGAGAGAGAGAGAGATATGTAATGAGTGGCTGACCGCTTCTGCTTACTATCATTTCTATTTGTTAATAGGATAAGGAGTGTGTCAAACAAGGATGTGTAGGGGTTGGATAATTGGTGTGTGGGTTCATTTGTAGTGTAAGCTGTTCCAGGTCATGTGTTGTTTAGAGTTATCTTTGTACTGTATTTATGAAAACATTAATTGGTATGCATGTATATTTGATTAGTTTAGTTAAACTTTGAGCATTTCAAGTTGTGTCTATCTATTTTTCCAGAATATGAAGCAATGTCTTTTTCGATTTCGATCCTTTGATACAAGTACTTTTTAAATGATTCGAACTTTGGCAGGAATTTACTATATTTCATATTTGAGATAAAGTATTTGCACAGGATTATTATAAAATTAAGAATGTTATTATTTTCGCACCCTAAACAAATGTCTTTAAAGTTTAAAGACATGTTAATACCACTAGTTCTTAGATAATTACGAATGCTTGTCCATAGGTCTTGTATGATAGTTGCCATATATACATCTGAATACATTTCCAGACAAAATGGTTCATAGGCCTTTAGATAAAATAGGGAGTAAATTTACCGATAGTTGCCATATATACATCTGAATACATTTCCAGACAAAATGGTTCATAGGCCTTTAGATAAAATAGGGAGTAAATTTACCGATAGTTGCCATATATACATCTGAATACATTTCCAGACAAAATGGTTCATAGGCCTTTAGATAAAATAGGGAGTAAATTTACCGATAGTTGCCATATATACATCTGAATACATTTCCAGACAAAATGGTTCATAGGCCTTTAAATAAAATGTGGAGTAAAATTTCCGATAGTTGCCATATATACATCTGAATACATTTCCAGACAAAATGGTTCATAGGCCTTTAAATAAAATAGGGAGTAGATTTACTGATAGTTGCAACCATTTCTAACTGTGGAGTTGAGTTAACCGGAAGTTCGAACTTTATCAAGGACAAGCAAGTGATGAACTCTATCAGGGACAAGTGATAAAATGATAATATTTGAGAAAGTTGCCAGTGGCTTGTGGAGGTTGGAGAATTGAGTAGTGGTAGCCAGTACGATAATGCTACAAAGTGGGACCTGTACAAATTAATGGTCGTAGAAGGTGACAACAGACTGACGTTGTACGATAATTCTCCAAAGTCGGACCTGTACAAATTAATGGTCGTAGAAGGTGACAACAGACTGACGTTGTACGATAATGCTCCAAAGTGGGACTTGTACAAATACAAGGTCGTAGAAGGTGACAACAGACTGACGTTGTACGATAATGCTCCAAAGTGGGACATGTACAAATAAAAGGTCGTAGATGGTGATAACAGACTGACGTTGTACGATAATGCTCCAAAGTGGGATATGTACAAATTAAAGGTGGTATAAGGTGACAACAGATTGACGTTGTACGATAATGCTCCAACGTGGGACCTGTACAAATAAAAGTCGTAGAAGGTGACAACAGACTGACGTTGTACGATAATGATCCAAAGTGGGACCTGTACAAATTAATGGTCGTAGAAGGTGACAACAGACTGACGTTGTACGATAATGCTCCAAAGTGGGACATGTACAAATTAATGGTCGTAGATGGTGACAACAGACTGACGTTGTACGATAATGCTCCAAAGTGGGACTTGTACAAATACAAGGTCGTAGAAGGTGACAACAGACTGACGTTGTACGATAATGCTCCAAAGTGGGACTGTACAATAACAGACTGACGTTGTACGATAATGCTCCAAAGTGGGATATGTACAAATTAAAGGTGGTATAAGGTGACAACAGACTGACGTTGTACGATAATGCTCCAACGTGGGACCTGTACAAATAAAAGTCGTAGAAGGTGACAACAGACTGACGTTGTACGATAATGATCCAAAGTGGGACCTGTACAAATTAATGGTCGTAGAAGGTGACAACAGACTGACGTTGTACGATAATGCTCCAAAGTGGGACATGTACAAATAAAAGGTCGTAGATGGTGACAACAGACTGACGTTGTACGATAATGCTCCAAAGTGCTGTACAAATTAAAGGTGGTAGAAGGTGACAACAGACTGACGTTGTACGATAATGCTCCAAAGTGGGACCTGTACAAATTAAAGGTGGTAGAAGGTGACAACAGACTGACGTTGTACGATAATGCTCCAAAGTGGGACCTGTACAAATTAAAGGTCGTAGAAGGTGACAACAGACTGACGTTGTACGATAATGCTCCAAAGTGGGACCTGTACAAATTAAAGGTCGTAGAAGGTGACAACAGACTGACGTTGTACGATAATGCTCCAAAGTGCTGTACAAATAAAAGGTCGTAGAAGGTGACAACAGACTGACGTTGTACGATAATGCTCCAAAGTGGGACCTGTACACATTAAAGGTAGTAGAAGGTGACAACAGACTGACGTTGTACGATAATGCTCCAAGGTGGGACCTGTACAAATTAAAGGTCGTAGAAGGTGACAGCAGACTGACGTTGTACGATAATGCTCCAAAGTGGGACCTGTACAAATTAAAGGTCGTAGAAGGTGACAACAGACTGACGTTGTACGATAATGCTCCAAAGTGCTGTACAAATAAAAGGTCGTAGAAGGTGACAACAGACTGACGTTGTACGATAATGCTCCAAAGTGGGACATGTACAAATTAAAGGTCGTAGAAGGTGACAACAGACTGACGTTGTACGATAATGCTCCAACGTGGGACCTGTACAAATAAAAGTCGTAGAAGGTGACAACAGACTGACGTTGTACGATAATGATCCAAAGTGGGACCTGTACAAATTAATGGTCGTAGAAGGTGACAACAGACTGACGTTGTACGATAATGCTCCAAAGTGGGACTTGTACAAATACAAGGTCGTAGAAGGTGACAACAGACTGACGTTGTACGATAATGCTCCAAAGTGGGACATGTACAAATAAAAGGTCGTAGATGGTGATAACAGACTGACGTTGTACGATAATGCTCCAAAGTGGGATATGTACAAATTAAAGGTGGTATAAGGTGACAACAGACTGACGTTGTACGATAATGCTCCAACGTGGGACCTGTACAAATAAAAGTCGTAGAAGGTGACAACAGACTGACGTTGTACGATAATGATCCAAAGTGGGACCTGTACAAATTAATGGTCGTAGAAGGTGACAACAGACTGACGTTGTACGATAATGCTCCAAAGTGGGACATGTACAAATTAATGGTCGTAGATGGTGACAACAGACTGACGTTGTACGATAATGCTCCAAAGTGGGACTTGTACAAATACAAGGTCGTAGAAGGTGACAACAGACTGACGTTGTACGATAATGCTCCAAAGTGGGACATGTACAAATAAAAGGTCGTAGATGGTGATAACAGACTGACGTTGTACGATAATGCTCCAAAGTGGGATATGTACAAATTAAAGGTGGTATAAGGTGACAACAGACTGACGTTGTACGATAATGCTCCAACGTGGGACCTGTACAAATAAAAGTCGTAGAAGGTGACAACAGACTGACGTTGTACGATAATGATCCAAAGTGGGACCTGTACAAATTAATGGTCGTAGAAGGTGACAACAGACTGACGTTGTACGATAATGCTCCAAAGTGGGACATGTACAAATAAAAGGTCGTAGATGGTGACAACAGACTGACGTTGTACGATAATGCTCCAAAGTGGGACATGTACAAATTAAAGGTGGTATAAGGTGACAACAGACTGACGTTGTACGATAATGCTCCAAAGTGGGACATGTACAAATTAAAGGTGGTGGAAGGTGACAACAGACTGACAATGTACGATAATGCTCCAAAGTGGGACCTGTACAAATTAAAGGTCGTAGAAGGTGACAACAGACTGACGTTGTACGATAATGCTCCAAAGTGGGACCTGTACAAATTAAAGGTCGTAGAAGGTGACAACAGACTGACGTTGTACGATAATGCTCCAAAGTGCTGTACAAATAAAAGGTCGTAGAAGGTGACAACAGACTGACGTTGTACGATAATGCTCCAAAGTGGGACCTGTACACATTAAAGGTAGTAGAAGGTGACAACAGACTGACGTTGTACGATAATGCTCCAAGGTGGGACCTGTACAAATTAAAGGTCGTAGAAGGTGACAGCAGACTGACGTTGTACGATAATGCTCCAAAGTGGGACCTGTACAAATTAAAGGTCGTAGAAGGTGACAACAGACTGACGTTGTACGATAATGCTCCAAAGTGCTGTACAAATAAAAGGTCGTAGAAGGTGACAACAGACTGACGTTGTACGATAATGCTCCAAAGTGGGACCTGTACACATTAAAGGTCGTAGAAGGTGACAACAGACTGACGTTGTACGATAATGCTCCAAGGTGGGACCTGTACAAATTAAATGTCGTAGAAACTGGGGTGAGAGCATAATTATATGTCGTTGCATACTGTATATCCCATGTCTGAGATGTCTAACACTTGGATTATTTCTGGACTATTCAGTCAGCTCAATAAATAACACACACTTGTTGGCAACACCTCTACAAGTAGAGACCTCCTGAAACTATATCTGTCTAATGAATTGTTGAGCATAAATCCTCAGAAATTGGCATTCTGTAACATGCTATAGCTAACCAGGCGCACGTGTAACATCATCAAAATATGATTTATTTCTTGTGATTTGTCTCTTTAGGGAATTCCAAAAAACTCTACTCGTTTCAGCAACGCATAGAAAATCTGAAATTTACTATTTCCGAACATGTAAACTGATTAGGAAACTGTTTCGAACAGTAGTTACCGACCATACGCGCATGCGCAGTACACTATAGCTAAAACTAGATGTAAAACCACACACCAACATTGTGTATTATTGTTTCCGCAATTCATGGGGGATCGCTGAGGTCGCCATGTTGAAACAATAAATTAATATATAGCCGTGTAGAGACTATATGTTGTTAACAATGCATTTTCCAGAAGGACGTGTAGTAGTCTAACATAGTATGATATGGTATATAGATTGTCTATTAGCATAACATTACGTAGGAAACAGATACACGATGAAATGGAGACACGGATATTTGCCCACATATCAGCAATTAATCATCGTCTCTAACAACGTAAAGTAGCAGACTGGTGCTTTCGATTCTGACTCACCTTATTAGAACACGGGAAGTTGTGATAACGTGGTGGTAGAACGGTGATATATCGGTTGTATAGCCCGGTGATAGCGCAGTTCTAGCTGGGTGATAACGTGGTGGGATCGTGGTGATAGCGCGGTGATAGCGCAGTTGTAGCTGAGTGATAACGTGGTGGGATCGCGGTGATAGCGCGGTGATAGCGCAGTTGTAGCTAAGTGATAACGTGGTGGGATCGCGGTGATAGCGCAGTGATAGCGCAGTTGTAGCTGAGTGATAATGTGGTGGTATCGCGGTGATAGCGTTGTTGTAGCTGGGTGATAACGATGTGGTATCGCAGTGATAGCGTGGTGATAGCGCAGTTCTAGCTGGGTGATAACGTGGTGGTATCGTGGTGATAACGCAGTGGTGGCGCGGGATAGCGCAGTGGAAGCGTGTTCGCTTCATGTGCGAGCGGTCCGTAGTTTGCGCCCGTTACGATTGTGCCTTTGTGCAAGGCATTTAAATTCCACAATGCCTCTCCTCTCTCGTTCATGGCGATGGATCCATCAGGAATGAGGTCTCGAGAGCGATTAATATAAGATGTAAGAACTTGTTTCGCAATCGAGCTTAAAATAATTTGTATAAACTATTAGAACATATCACCAAGTAAACGAAACGCTCTACAGCTTTGAGTTGAATTTAGACACGGGACCGCACAATTGTCTGGGGGTGAATATAACCGCGAATGTCCAAAGTACATAAACATCTCTACTACTTTCTACACACGCAGTATTATGTTACTATAATAAAATATGATAAAATAAAGACTTATTTAATAAGGTCAATCTTATATAAGGTCCTCAATTAAATATACAAGCATAGGATTCTTCATAAGTCTGAAATGGCTCGCAATAAATAAACAAACTCTTTACTTACAAACATATATAAAAATTTAAAATACTACATGACATTATTTGACTTTTAGTCATAAAAGAGTGAGACAGCTGCAAGTAAATATATTATGTATTATTATAATAGAGAGCTTTACGCGAGCGGGCCGGGCCCAATGCGAACTTAGCGAGCTTTACGGTGACCTGAGCTTAGATGAAAGTGTCGATATGTTATCTAATTTAAAATCTTCGTACGGAAGTTGAATTGATGAGTATGGACGTTGAATTATGGGAGAATAGTTACGGGTCTCTTGATTATTATCCCACAGGTTAGTTTCCGGTACATCTCGAACGCGTTCGTGGCGTTTGATTTTTTGTCGGCAAATCAAATACATGCTCATTGAACTAAATGTATTAACACACCATTGGAAATCGGATTTAAAGTGTCGAATCGACAGACAAAATGGCGGCATTAATTATTCTAAATAATTATTCAGATATAAGAACGCGCGCGTACTTGATTTTTTATTTAATTTAATTATATTTTATTGCAAATCAATAGTGCATAATTATGTAATACACAAAGATACACAAATGCAACCCGGGTTCGATCGTCGGACCGGGCAGTATGTGAGATGGTACGGTGGTTGCAAGCTCGGACAGGTGTGTGGTTTTCTCCGGGTACTCCGGTTTCCTCCCACACGAATGACCACATATACGCTTGCATCCGCGCCAAAGAGAGTGATTAATATAAGTTGTTAGAACTTGCTTGTAAATTAAATACAATGCATAGCATGAAAATACAAATGGTTTGGGGCCACACGTTTTAACAACATTAGACAACGGTACGCACCAGAGACAACGGCCCGCACTTGATAGTATATAAATTTAACATGGTTTTCTATACAATGCCTTCGTGACCTAGTGGTTAGAGCAGTGGCCTACATATCCAGACTGAGGGTCGAATCCCAGTAGGGGAATCTTTTTCTCAATTTTTTATACCCTATAAAAATCAAGTGTACAATTATATGAATATAAATATATGAATGAATTTTTTGCTTAACCCTTTCCCTCATAGAAGCACCTCCTACCCAAACCAATGTTCATAATAAAGTCCAGAATCGCATGTAGTCCCAGTAATATCTATGGAAGTGGGATTGATATGGCGACTACTTATCCACTGCATGATAGCTAAATGGCTGTCGTTTGTATGGAGATATAATAGTATATTAACCTAAATCTCTATGAAGTCCCAGTAATATCTATGGATGTGGCATTGATATGGCGACTACTTATCCACTGCATGATAGCTAAATGACTGTCGTTTGTATGGAGATATAATAGTATATTAACATAAATCTCTATGTAGTCCCAGTCATATCTATGGAGGTGGGATAGATATGGCGCCTAGGTATCCACTGCACGATAGTTAAATGGCTGTCGTTTGTATGGAGATATAATAGTATATTAACCTAAATATCTCTGTAGTCCTAGTAATAGCTATGGAGGTGGGATAGATATGGCGACTACTTATCCACTGCATGATAGCTAAATGGCTGTCGTTTGTATGCAGATATAATAGTATATTAACCTAAATCTCTATGAAGTCCCAGTCATATATATGGCGGTGGGATAGATATGGCGACTACTTATCCATTGCATGATAGCTAAATGGCTGTCGTTTGTATGCAGATATAATAGTATATTAACCTAAATCTCTATGAAGGAAAGGGTTAAATGGCTGCCGTTTGTATGCAGATATAATAGTATATTAACCTAAATCTCTATGAAGGAAAGGGTTAACTTCATGCTGCAACATCTGTTCAATGATTTAATCAAAATGAGCACATTATCATAATCGTTGCTGTATTGCACAGTAGAAATAGCAACAGCAGCAGTAACAGTAGCCCCCCCCCTCTATGATATTTTCATAAAAAACATATTTTTACATGTTTATACACTAGAAAATAGTTATATTAGCCCTAGGCTGTGGATTCAATCATTCGTTTCGAATGTGGAAGTCGTGATAGCGCCGTGGATGCGCGTTCGCTTCAGATGCGAAAGGTCCGGAATTCGAGCCTCGTTGTAGCCGTTACGAGTGTGCCCTTAGGCAAGGCATTTAAATTCCACATTGCCTCTTCTCTCCCCTTCATGGCGATGGATTCCATCAGGACTAAGGTCTCGAGAGTGATTAATATGAAAGAGTTGAAAGAACTTGTTTCGCAATCGAGCTAAAATACATTTGTATAAACTAATCATTCGGAATAATTGCTGTATGCATAGTATGTATGTATGTTCCATTAATGTCAAACCCCTTCCATTACTTTTTTATAATGAACTAAAGATATTATTTACATACCTACGCAGTTGCAATACTGTACCTGTATGTATATTCCATTAATGTATGTATGTTCCATTAATGTCAAACCCCTTGTGGGGACGTAGACATGTTTTCCTGGGCAAGCTTAGCCGACCTAAGTGGTTAACCAGTACTAAGCAATGTGTGTGAGGTGCTTTGCTCAATGACACTACATACGTGGCCTGACCGAGTATCGAACCCGGGACGATATATTCCAGATCCGACGCTCTACCACTGGACCACGGATGTCACACTAGTAACAACAGCAGTAACAGTATAACATTTTCCAAAAAAGACATCTTTTTAAAACATGTGTATACACTAGAAAATAGTTCTATTAACCCAGGCTGCCGATTCAATCATTCGGATTTAGCTATGCGACGAATCTATGATTGCGCTCGCTTTGAGGCTTTGCCGTATTCATGTAAATTCATATTTAATACTTAAGTGAGTTCATATTTGCCATGTTAGTGCGGTGAAGCCAGTCTAGTCAATAATTGCATTGTGCATCTTAGAGTTTGTGGAAGTCGTGATGGCGCAGTGGATGTGCGGTCGCTTCAGGTGCGAATGGTCCGGAGTTCGAGCCCCGCTGGAGCCGTTACGACTGTGCCCTTATTACATTGCCTCTTCTCTCTCCCTGGTGGCGATGGATTCCATCAGGAATGAGGTCTCGAGAGTGATTAATATAAGTTGAAAGAACTTGTTTCGCAATCGAGCGAAAATTAATTTGTATAAACTAATAAAATTAACAGTCTTTCAGATGGGACATTAAACCGATGTCTTCTGTCTGTGCTTTACACCGTGCACGTAAAAGAACCAGAGGAGACATTCTGGAATGGGTCTCTGTCTGTGTCATTGCATTATCCTCCAAAAACCTAATATCACTAATCTCTTTAGGAGGCGTCGCTCATAGGGGCAACGGTTGCGACGATAAATGAACGTAAAACAACACTGTCAAGCAGCTTCAAAAGAACGGTGAAACAAAAACGGAGCGAAATACAAAGATAACATGCATAACTAGGCATGCTACTGTATCACTAATGTGATGTTCATTGAAAATCCGGAGACATAATTAGTAATTTTATGTCGTAAAATCCCAGTACATGACGTTCTCAATTATAATTATAGTTTGACAAGAAATGAACTGTCTATTGTAACTGACAAAGTATCTGTGATTCGGAATACTCATCAACTAAATCCACAACATGGGGTTTAGTGGAGTCCCCAAGCATAAGCTGAACAACGTATTCTCGGTAAACTGGACCAGGAAATGATATAATGTATGTAGCCTGGGTTACAGTCTGTTGATTGTTCACTAATTTACTTCTGGCAAAATGACAGCCTGGGGAAACTCGATTTACGAGCGTAGCGCCATCTACATTACACCCGAATGATCTAGGGTGTTGACTGAAGAACGACAACTCTTATCTGCAAGATACGATAGCTAAAAATAGAAACGGAATATTTTCGGAAATCACCGAACAGGCATGATTACACGATCATATCCGAAAATACACGAATGCTCCCGTAGCCTCATTTAGATTGCAAGCATATACTTTTCCGTTTCTGTGTTATATCGACGAGATGGCGGAGTTTTAACTATTATGTTTAGTTGGTAAAGAGTCGATTTGACGTAATTGAAGTAAGGACGACTTAAATATTGAGTAAATATATGATTAATGATAATCAATATTTACACGGAATACCCTCAAGTTTCCCCAGGCGTTGATATTAGAAACTCAATACGGCCTAATTAATTATCTCGGTATTAAATATATATTTATATGACTGACCAGGCAAAATATATCAACGTAAGATAGATACATATATCGTCCATATTTTAAATATGGCGTATGAATACATGTAAAAGTAAAGTAACAATAATAGAAGTGTGTGCATACACATCTTCGGCCTATATTTAAGCCATTTACATTCTGTAGTGTTCAAATCTTTCTATGGGGAGGAGGGCCACTCACTAGTGTTGTTAGAACTTGTGGCCCAACCCATTTGCTAATTATGCATAATGGAGCGGGCGCCGTTATGAGTGTGCCCTTATGCAAGGCATTTAAATTCCACATTACCTCGTCTCTCTCCCTCGCGGCGATGGATTCCATCAGGAATGAGGTATCGAGAGTGATTAATATAAGTTGTAAGAACTTGTTTCGCAATCGAGCTAAGATAAATGTGTATAAAGTAATTATGTATTAGTCATTTGATTGTAATAGCTACACACATGTAGTTTTAGTTTAAACATAGTTTATTTCAAACAATGATACAACATATACAAATGTACAATTTACACAAATATTTACATACATGTATGAAAAAGGATTAGAACCGAAAGCTATAGCTTATAGAGGTCTTCTCCTATATTTAGATGTATATTGTAATTACAGTATGACAGCGTTTTAATCGTATATGAACTATTAATTGCAATTCGATAAAGATAAGTATAAAATTATATTAACCATGAACTGTAAACTATAATCTCAATAATATAATGAGATTATTAAGGTGATAGAGGAATAATTATATTATCAAATCAATTATAATAGAACATTTCAAAATGAACGCATTGTTAAATATAAAAGGCAAACTGTTCACATAGTAAGCTTAGTTGAAATGATAATGATTGTATGTTGAAATAGTAAGCTTAGTTGAAATGATAATGATTTTATGTTGAAATAGTAAGCTTAGTTGAAATGATAATGATTGTATGTTGAAATAGTAAGCTTAGTTGAAATGATAATGAGTGTGTGTTGAAATAGTAAGCTTAGTTGAAATGATAATGAGTGTGTGTTGAAATAGTAAGCTTAGTTGAAAGGATAATGATTGTGTGTTGAAATAGTAAGCTTAGTTGAAAGGATAATGATTGTGTGTTGAAATAGTAAGCTTAGTTGAAATGATAATGAGTGTGTGTTGAAAGGATAATGATTGTGTGTTGAAATAGTAAGCTTAGTTGAAATGATAATGAGTGTGTGTTGAAATAGTAAGCTTAGTTGAAAGGATAATGATTGTGTGTTGAAATAGTAAGCTTAGTTGAAAGGATAATGATTGTGTGTTGAAATAGTAAGCTTAGTTGAAATGATAATGAGTGTGTGTTGAAAGGATAATGATTGTGTGTTGAAATAGTAAGCTTAGTTGAAATGATAATGAGTGTGTGTTGAAATAGTAAGCTTAGTTGAAAGGATAATGATTGTGTGTTGAAATAGTAAGCTTAGTTGAAAGGATAATGATTGTGTGTTGAAATAGTAAGCTTAGTTGAAATGATAATGAGTGTGTGTTGAAAGGATAATGATTGTGTGTTGAAATAGTAAGCTTAGTTGAAATGATAATGAGTGTGTGTTGAAATAGTAAGCTTAGTTGAAAGGATAATGATTGTGTGTTGAAATAGTAAGCTTAGTTGAAAGGATAATGATTGTGTGTTGAAATAGTAAGCTTAGTTGAAATGATAATGAGTGTGTGTTGAAAGGATAATGAGTGTGTGTTGAAATAGTAAGCTTAGTTGAAATGATAATGATTGTATGTTGAAAGGATAATGATTGTATGTGTGTTTTACGTTTATTTATCGTCGCTACCGGTTGCCCATATGAGCGACGCCTCCTGAAGAGATTAGTCATTTTAGATGTTTGGAGAATAGTGCAATGCTACAGAGAGAGAGACCCATTCCAGGGTCTCCTCTGGTTCTTTTACGTGCACAGTGTAAAGCACCGACACGTGACCTCGGTTCTACGTCCCATCTGAAAGACTGTTAATGTTATTATGGTCAGACGGAGGATCGAACCTGTGATCCCTGGATTACCAGTCCAGCGTGTGACCACTGGACTACAGATCCGTCTGTACGATATTGCTGTCATTGTATGTGGTGTTTATTGAAATGTAAACGATGCACAAGGACGTGCGCTCGTTTCACTTCTCTTCGTGGCATTCAGGTCGCCTTATGGCGTCGTAAGACAAGTACAGCAATTACATATTCATTTATTGTAATGCCTGGTCTTTACTGCATCGGCAGTTTGTGTTTAGATTATAAAACAGATATTGCGTCCATCTATTCTGGCGGAAAATTAACGATCTGTTAACCCATCGAAGGAGCACAATTCGTGAATTAGGAACGAATTAAGTCTACAAACGAGATATACTATAACATCATTCTTACAGCTTAGAAATTAAATTGTGGAAGTCGTAATAGTGCTGTGGCTTCAGCTTCGAAAGCTCCGGAGTTCGAGTCTCCGCTGGAGCTGTTACGATTGTACCCTTAGGTAAGGTATTTAAATTCCACATTGCCTCTTCTCTCTCCCTCATGGCGATGGATTACATCAGGAATGAGGTCTCAAGGGCGATTAATATAAGTTGTAAGAACTTGTTTCGCAATCGAGCTAAAATAAATTTGTATAAACAAATTCCAAAGATGAAATTACCACGAAATGTCGAACATTTAGGAAATAACGGTTGTATTGTGCGAATTGATTTTTGTGTTGAATCTTTCCATATGGCGATCATTCAGATACTAATAATCATAGCCATCGTTATCATCATCATTAGCAGCAACAGCAACATCAGTATTAGCAGCGACATCAGCATTAGCAGCAACATCAGCATTAGCAGCAACATCAGTATTAGCAGCAACATAATACTCGGGAGCTGCTGCACCAACATCATCATAACAATTAGATCATAATCATCATCACCATCATCATCATTAGCAGCAACAGCAACATCAGCATTAACATCAACATCAGTTTTAACATCAACATCAGTATTAGCAGCAACATCAGTATTAGCAGCAACATCAGCATTAGCAGCAACATCAGTATTAGCAGCAACATCAGTATTAACATCAACATCAGTATTAACATCAACATCAGTATTAACATCAGTATTAACATCAGTATTAACATCAACATCAGCATTAGCAGCAACATCAGTATTAACAGCAACATCAGTATTAGCAGCAACATCAGCATTAGCAGCAACATCAACATTAACAGCAACATTAGCATTAGCAGCAACATCAACATTAGCAGCAACATCAGCATTAGCATTAACAGCAACATTAGCAGCAACATCAACATTAGCAGCAACATCAACATTAGCAGAAACATTAACATAAACAGCAACATCAGTATTAACAGCAACATCAGCATTAGCAGCAACATCAACATTAGCAGCAACATCAGCATTAACAGCAACATCAGCATTAGCAGCAACATCAGCATTAGCAGCTACATCAGCATTAGCAGCAACATTAACAGCAACATTAGCATTAGCAGCAACATCAACATTAGCAGAAACATCATCATTAGCATTAACAGCAACATTAGCATCAACATTAGCAGCAACATCAGCATTAGCAGCAACATTAGCATTAGCAGCAACATCATCATTAGCAGCAACATCAGCATTAACAGCAACATTAGCAGCAACATTGGTAGCAACATTAACAGCACCATTAGCAGCAACATCAACATTAACAGCAACATTAACATCAGCATCAACAGCAGCATTAACAACAACATCAACATAACAGCAACATTAACAGCAACATTAGCAGCAACATCAACATTAGCAGCAACATTACCATTAACATCAACATTAACAGCAACATTAGCAGCAACATCAACATTAGCAGTAACATCAGCATTAACAACAACATTATCATTAACATCAACATTAGCAGCAACATTAACAGCAACATTATCATTAACAGCAACATTAGCAGCAACATCAGCATTAGCAGCAACATCATCATTAACAGCAACATCATCATTAGCAGCAACATCATCATTAACAGCAACATCATCATTAGCAGCAACATCAGTATCACCATCATAACAAATCATCATCATCAAAATGTAGCATCATCATCATCATCATCATCATCATTATAACATAGACAATAGTAGTACCACCTCACACTAAATGATATCGAGTAGGCATTTATGTTGGTCGAGGTGAGTGCGTGTCTAGATATTGTCTAAGACCAAAACCACTATTAAGTGTAGTGGTCAAGGGGTACTTTTTGGTCGGGTACCCCTCCCCATGGTAGAACAAGACACAGCCTATTTGTTCTTGAAGAGGGTGGTCTGGGGAGTTGGAAAATGATGGTTGTGAATCTGAGATCATTGTAGGTCATTATGAAAATCTCATTTATATATGTGTAGATGAGGACCCCGAGAATCAATTTGACGATATATGTTTTTTCCAAGTATATCAGTTAATATTCAAGCTATATGCACAAATTGTGTATCAAACTGTGCAGGATGACAATACACACTCACTACAATTGCATTTAATCAGAAAATATATCTCATACTTGGCATAAAAGCCAAAATAATGCAATTTATTGCTGAAAATCGACTACAGATTCACTGAATTACCGACCTTAATGACTACATAACTTTACACATACCAGCTCCATGTTGATAAATATTATACCTAAATGTATCCTGTACATATATGTATTCAATAGAAGGTTCCAAAGTGTAATATAGCTCCTGCTGAGAATTGTATTATCAAAAACATAGCACTTTACCGAAATATCCAAAATACCTTAAATTCGCGTATTCCACGAATTATCATGTTTTCATTAGTTTACACCATGCTGCATTGGCAATATACTTTTGTTATATTTAGATACATATATCAGCACATTCACAATATGGTGAACTAGCATTTATGACTACCCCAGAAATACACGCACATGTAAATGATATACATATTTATTGAATTGGAAGTTATTGATACAGCAGTGGTAATTTAATCCAAATGATTGATGTTCATGTAATCAGTCAATCACTGTCGTCATTGCTGCTGTCACTTAGCACAAGAGCATTATCTGTGTTTTGGCAATCACCAACACAGGAACATAACTCCGTGCATCTCAGTCCCGCGGTCAGGCAGTGACAGGCTCTAGTTTGTGAGCAGTTCTCATCGGTGCAATAGAGATGTGTCAGGTCTCGAACCTCTTTGGGGGCCGCATCTTTTTCGAACATGACAGGTTCGAGTTTGTTGTCCCTTAGCTGCCATCCATTGCCACCAGGTCTCCAAAGAACTGGCTTTGCTTCATGACTGTGAATTCAAGACAGCCGAATCTAGAGATTTAGCATGGAAAGTGTCCCGTAAAACCGTTGATGATCATCAGGCTATCCCATCGTGGTCAGCATCTAATGCATTCTTGTCTGAGCGGAATCTGCCAGTCGCGACTACATGCTACCTGCCCTTCATTCGTGCTCCACCAACGGATCTTACCACCATCTATACCATCCTACTTAGATTAGTCCAGATAGCCGACAAACTTAAGCAGCCTCACATCCTAGTCACAGCAGATTGCGCCATCTACAGCAAGGCACAACAAATAATGTGGAACAAGCCTCCACTTTTGGACGGAAAGATAACAATGAGGCTAGGTGGTATGCACTTAACCATGGCTTATGTAGCGAGCATCGGGAAACTCTATGGTGACGGGGGTCTCCTCTCCATGCTGGTCGACTCGGACGTCTATGCGTCAGCAACTGCAAGACTTATGCTCGAAGGGAAGCAGGTGTCCAGAGGAAATAGGAGCATGAAACTGGTGCTAGAGGCCTTGTATCGGTTGTATCAGGAAGCATTTTTGACATGGCTACAACAACAGGTTCAGACAGATCTTCGACAAGATGACATGGATAAGCTTGTGAGCGATATCCAACAGGCTTTCAAATCAGGAGACAACGAATCAGCTCGAAAACTAACCGAACAGCTAGAGTCCGAACACATCACAACCTTACAAGCGCTACATCAGGAGTTCACAGCCGCTGGACGAACACAATCAGCTACCTTTGCTTACTGGGACACATTCATGCAGGGAGTGGGAACTTTGTTGCGACTTCTGAGATCAGAGCGGGATGGTTTATTCGAGCTGCATCTCATCGCTCTTTGTGAGGCCATCCCCTGGTGTCGAGCTGCCGACAGAGGCAACTATGTCCGATATTTGCCTGGATATCTGAATGATATGATAAGCCTCAAGCAGAAACAACCAAAATCTTACCAATACCTGCAAGAAGGTGGATTCGTAGTCCGGAGGTCGTCCAGACGGTTCAATGCAGTTGCCAGTGACCAAGCACTTGAACAGACAATAAACCGTGAGGGGAAGAGCAAGGGAGGTGTCATCGGATTTACCTTGCGGAAGGGCGCTCTCACACGCTGTATGGTGACTCGACACATCACTGCGGAGTACACAGATGCCTTCAAGGAACTGTGCCATAGTAACAAACAAACACAAACGAGAAACCACACTGAGCATGGCAAGACTAGGATGGCAAGGGATGAACAGGACGTCATAAAGATACAGGAATATGTATCAGGCTTACAGAATCCCTTCGACCTTGATACTGTGCCCGATGAACTCGTCAATATCACCACTGGACAGGTCGCATCACAGGAAGTTGCCAATGGACTGATAAATGTTCTGGAAGTTGCACAGAAACGGAACACTACCTTTATGGAGAAGCGGCTCATGGTTGACAGGACACTCAAGGGAGACAGACACACGGACGAAGACTCCAACATTTGCCAACATGTCCAAATCTTTGACATCCAAGAAAACAGACAAGATCATGGTAGATTCTGAAGTCTTATTCCGAAGGCTGCTGGCTGTGTCGAAGCAGAGGGATGTCAGCTTAGAAGAGGTTCTGACACACGAGCTAGCACCTGTACCACCTTCTCTGTTCAACGATGATGGCACGATGCGCAAGACGACCAAGGCTGATTTAGCCAAGAAGTTAGAATCGAATTGCGATGAAATACAGGTGTTGGAAGAGACAGATGATCGTCACACTGCATACATCATTGATGGGATGGCACTACTTCAAGCAATGGATGAATCCAAGTTTGACACATTCGATGATTTGGGACTTGTCGTAATGCAGAGAATTCAGTCACTGCTGGCTGGTAACTTAGGTGTGATATCAGTCACTCTGGTCTTTGATCGATATGATTCGGAGATATCCATCAAGCAGCTGGAACGAGACCGTCGTACAGGTAGAGAAACAGGCCCTACGTATGTCATCAATGGTCGACGTAGGGTTCCAAACTACCGAACATTTATGACAAATGCCACAAACAAATCAGCACTGGCAGAGTTTGTCTGTGTATATTTGACACAAACCGCTCCACAGCTCCTCAAGGAATACCAATCAATCACACTGGCAGGAGGTTTTGAAGATGGTCAGCTTGTGACAGTTATTCAGCGCACAGAGGTACAAGAAAAACCTGAACTGTTCAGCACACACGAGGAGGCCGACACACGAATCCTGCTACATGCCATCAATCTTGCTCAATCACACTCAAGAATCATTGTCCGATGCGATGATACTGATGTATTAGTCCTTCTAATATACTACTGTGGCAAGGGTGTGTTTGGAGACTGCAAAGTTTACATGAATGCTGGTCATTGCAGCAAAGCAACAAACCGCCAGAGGTTCATTCCTGTCAACACCATAACTGATCAAATTGGAGAAGATGTTTCACTCTGCTTACCAGCGTCACATGCTATTAGTGGATGCGATACAACATATTCCCTCTTCAAAATAGGTAAGCGCACTGCCTATAGCAAGCTCTTGTTGAATATTGGAGACTTGCTGCCTCTGGCACAGTTAGGCCAATCCAGTGACATAACTAATGAACTCCCCACAGCCACGAAGTATGCATTGCTTCTGTATGGATCGAAGAGCAACTCGTGCAAGTCTCTGGATCAGCTACGCTATGATTATGCGTGTAAAAGTGACAAGGTTGCATCACTTTTCCCGCCAACAGATGATGCTTTTCAACAGCATATCAGACGTGTGAATTACCTGGTGGCGATTTGGATTCACAGTCATGAAGCAAAGCCAGTTCTTTGGAGACCTGGTGGCAATGTATGGCAGCTAAGGGACAACAAACTCGAACCTGTCATGTTCGAAAAAGATGCGGCCCCCAAAGAGGTTCGAGACCTGACACATCTCTATTGCACCGATGAGAACTGCTCACAAACTAGAGCCTGTCACTGCCTGACCGTGGGACTGAGATGCACGGAGTTATATTCCTGTGTTGGTGATTGCCAAAACACAGATAATGCTCTTGTGCTAAGTGACAGCAGTAATGACGACAGTGATTGACTGATTACATGAACATCAATCATTTGGATTAAATTACCACTGCTGTATCAATAACTTCCAATTCAATAAATATGTATATCATTTACATGTGCGTGTATTTCTGGGGTAGTCATAAATGCTAGTTCACCATATTGTGAATGTGCTGATATATGTATCTAAATATAACAAAAGTATATTGCCAATGCAGCATGGTGTAAACTAATGAAAACATGATATTTCGTGGAATACGCGAATTTAAGGTATTTTGGATATTTCGGTAAAGTGCTATGTTTTTGATAATACAATTCTCAGCAGGAGCTACATTACACTTTGGAACCTTCTATTGAATACATATATGTACAGGATACATTTAGGTATAATATTTATCAACATGGAGCTGGTATGTGTAAAGTTATGTAGTCATTAAGGTCGGTAATTCAGTGAATCTGTAGTCGATTTTCAGCAATAAATTGCACTATTTTGGCTTTTATGCCAAGTATGAGATATATTTTCTGATTAAATGCAATTGTAGTGAGTGTGTATTGTCATCCTGCACATTTTGATACATAATTTGTGCATATAGCTTGAATATTAACTGATATACTTGGAAAAAACATATATCATCAAATTTATTCTCGGAGTCCTCATCTACACATATATAAATGAGATTTTCATAATGACCTACAATGATCTCAGATTCACAACCATCCTTTTCCTACTCCCCAGACCACCCTCTTCAAGAAAAAATAGGTTGTGTCTTGTTCTACCATGGGGAGGGGTTGCACCCATTTATAAGCCCCTTTTGAGATATTGCCACTACACTTATGGGGAGATATCATTCGTGTACCAAGCTGTATGACAACCTACCATACATATATATATATATATATATAATATATATATATATATATATATATATAGAGAGAGAGAGAGAGAGAGGACCTCCATATATGTATTGACTTCCAAATGAAAAGAAGAAATTGAGCAAATATATGCACGTATAGCGAATACTGTGTTTGTTTCAGTCAATAATCGTGTAGATCAGATTGTTCTGGGCCATGTGTTCAAGGTTAAGCATGGATTGGGCCCATGATTATTATGGGAGGACATTTTTGTTCCACTGGACACTGTTCATTCATACCAGACCAGGTTAAGTCACAGTGTTGCATTTGCTGTCCCTAAAGTCAAATGTTTGGAATCCATCGCGACGAGGTAGAGAGAAGAAGCATGTGGAATTTAAATACCTTGCCCAATGGCACAATCGTAACGGCTATAGCTGGGCTCGAACTGCTGGCCTTTCGCACATGAAGGGAACGCGTGTTACCACTGCGCTATCACGACCATGCTTGCTATTTCACATACTGAACATTGGACGCAATTTGGTTCAATTAAAGATTAGTTCAATGTTGACAGTTGAAACGGAATAGGATGATCGCTAAAACGAACACATGTTCGTTTGTTTTTATCCTGGGAATGTTAGTTCATGACGGAACATTATTTGAGATACAACCCTGACTTTTACAACTCACCGTCGGCATTCCCTAGCCAAAGATGTAAGCGTTTATCTTGATACATACTAACTAACACAACCAACACCAACGGGAAATAAACTCCGACTATTTTTTTTACGTTTACTTATCGTCGCTACCGGTTGCCCATATGAGCGACGCCTCCTGAAGAGATTAGTCATTTTAGATTGTTGGATGATAGTGCAATGATACAGACAGAGACCCGTTCCAGAATGTCCTCTTGTTCTTTTACGTGCAATGTGTAAAGCACAGACACGAGACCTCGGTTTAACGTCCCACCTAAAAGACTGTTATTTTATAATTGTATTATGGTCGGACGGGGGATCGAACCTCGGACTATTCAATAATAACCTTCCCTTTTACACACTGTTCTTACTAGTATTCCCATTAGTGTCGGTTGTGCAATGCTTGAGTAAACCGTGAGCCGCAGTTGTGAAAATGTCATATAATTACATACTAAATGACGTTATTGATCATTAAAAAGCATTATCATTCAGAATACAGATACGGTCAAGTGGTTACGGTCGTTACTACCACTGTAACCTATCATATCTGATGGTCACAGGTTCGAGCCCCGCTCAGACCGTGTCACATTTATATGAACAAGTTGGCAGTTTCTTACGGAGGTTGGTGCACCAAGTACTGGTTAACCGCTGGAGCCTGCCCAGGAAAGGTGTTGTTAGGTAAACTGCCCGTCGCTCAAATGGGAAACCGGTAGCGACGTTAAATAAACTTAAATAATAAAAAAAAAGAATGCAGATACCAAATTTAAGGTCAATAAAAGTGAAATACTTTTCACCTTTTAACTACTTATAATAAACATCTTACACGAAAGATGAGCAATGGTGGGCAGCTAATTCCGCCACAGCAACTTGGCTGCGCCTGCAGAGCAAAGCAACCAAGTTGCACCCCACCCAAACATGACGGAGAATGATGCTAAAATACATGTACGCTAAATAACGCTAACTCTGAGAGTATTTGCTTTATTGATTATTTTGGCGTTTCATCTGGTACGTGCAACAGATTATGTCATATTTTGACACTTGAGCTATTATTGGTGGTTGACCGCCGTGACGTCACATAGATGGTAAGATAAACTGCACGTCATGGATATTCTGTGATGGTTCCCTCGCTAAAAATGTCGTTTTGTTATCAGAAGATAAGATAAATAGAATATGAGGTCACTGACTGATAAGTATAAATGTATTAGGCTCGTTTCGGAAAACATACAAGGCGATGCTCTGTTATGTTATATTTCGGGTTTTACGCCTGCATCAGCACCATTTTGGGCTATATCGCCGGCGGGCAGTTTAACTAACAACACCTTTCCTGGGCAGGCTCCAGCGGTTAACCAGTACTTGGGTGCACCAACCTCCGTAAGAAACTGCCAACTTTTTCATATAAATGAGACACGGTCTGAGCGGGGCTCGCGATGCTCTGTAACACGCTTAATACATTGATAGTTATAAGACAGTAGACTGGCGATTCTCTGTGCCTCTAAGCACCGTCTTTCATCAGAAAGCATTTCATAAAGTAAAACAACGCACATTTGAATTCTTAATGTGAGGTTTATACAAGTGGTAGAACTATATAGAGACGAATCTGTAGTCCAGTGTTAAACACGTTGCGAATCCAAGGATCGCAGGTTCGATTCCACGTTTGACCTTAGTAATATTAACACTCTTTCATTTTGGGACTTTAAACCGAGGTTTCGTGTCGATGCTTTACGCCGTGCACGTAAAGGAACAAGAGAAGACTCTGGAATGGGTCCCTGTCTGTATCATTACACTATACTCCAATATCTGAAATGACTAATCCCTTCAGGAGGCGTCGCTCATATGGGCACACATGTGAGATATAACGGTCAATAGTACCATAAATCGTGTTATTCAGGATACACTAGTTGTATTACGCATGAATGTTTACATTATTTTTTTACGTCAATAAACCGCGTATACGACGTTTTGTTTATTAGTTGAAATACTCAGTATTTGAGGCGAATATTTGGAAAAAGATTATACCATATAATAGGAAAATACATTCTGTAGAAATTTGCATTTTCACCGATGTAGGGTCACCTTAAAATCTAATAAACACTATGTTCTGTTCTGTTATAATAATTGCAAATTGTATTCCTCAAGGCGAAACATTTAAATTAAAAAACCCCGATCAATATACTTGCACCATGTGAATTAAAGCTGAACACAAGATATATATCAAGAGTTCAGCATTGAATTCATCTTTCCCTCAAATTCTATCTATATTTTTAGTACAGTACGACAATATGTCTACGTATGACGTAGAAGGTTCCAAGGTGAAAACTAAATTACACATCCACTCTGAATCGAATTGATACAGAGAACTCGTTGATTCGGTGTTATTCTCTGTGATTCTCTGTGGATTCCTGGTTACGGCTATGATTAAAAACTGAAATGAAAATCAAAATAATTCCTCCCCCTTCGGAATAGAGTCCATTATTCGAACCGTCACCAGGTTTTAATTAAAGATAGGCACTGTGCCACTAGAGGGCGCTATATCATACATCGAATCAATAGACGCATTGAGGTGGTCATAGATCTGTGTTAATAAAACGCATGGCAATATTTCATATTTTGATGCTCAGTATAATTGACTCGATATTATAAGAATCAACATATCCGTGGAATGGCGCCATAAATAAATACGTTGTGGTAATACGTGCCACAATTCTCATTGGTAATGTATATCTATTCATATAGACAGAAACTGACGCACTCTCAGTGTGTTTCACTTTAATAACTGTATGTATTTATTGTCATTTCGTGTGCCATCACTTTCCACCCTTCCCCCCATCTCATTCCCTTTTGATTGTTAGCTTTTACTTGATAACAAGCTTTATCACATAGAGTGATGGAAGTCGTGATAGCGCAGTGGATGCGCGTTCGCTTCTGCTACGAAAGGTCCGGAGTTCGAGCCCCGCTGGAGCCGTTACGATTGTGTCCGTAGGCAATGCATTTAAATTCCACGTTGCCTCTTCTCTCTCTCCCTCGTGGCGATGGATTCCATCAGGAATGCGGTCTCGAGAGTGATTAATATAAGTTGAAAGAATTTGTTTCGCAATCGAGCTAAAATAAATTTGTATAAACATAAACTGCCCTGTATTCAGTTTCGCGCAGACGGATCTGTTGTCCAGTGGTAACACGCTGGACTGGTAATCCAGGGATCGCAGGTTCGATCCACCGTCTGACCCTAATAAAAATAACAGTCTTTAAACCGAGGTCTCGTGTCGGTGCTGTACACCGTGCACGTAAAAGAAAAAGAGGAGACTTTGGAATGGGTCTCTGTCTGTATCATTGCACTATCCTCTAAACATCTAAAATGACCTATCTCTTCAGGAGGCGTCGCTCATATGGGCAACCGGTAGCGACGATACATTAACGTAAAACACACACTCATACAGCCAGCATATATGTTCTTATATGTACACACGTGTAATAACACATAGAAGGATTCTGATTAGTTGAGAGAATTTTAATTTAATAATATTTTATTGCAACTTTTTTCCACAGCATGTACAACACAATTTACATTTCACAATATCATTTCATCAATACAATCAAATTTACACATGCATAAATCATGACAATTGTTCCTTACATATATATAACATTTTCAAAAGTGCAAAAGGATCGGGCTACAAGTTTTGACAACATTAGCAACAGCCCTTTCCCAGAGGTCAATTTTGTTATACAATAAATTCCGATGTATGTAGTTCTACTTTATTAAATTTACCAAGATAATTATTGCTTAGAATGAATAAGAAAAAGACGGGACATTTTGAATAAAATAATAAAAAGATGAACAAAGTAAACTGAAAGAAAGAAAAAAAGAGTGATTTTTAAGAGCTGCCCTCACCATCTACTTCACTGCCTATCCCCGAACCCCCACCCCAGAACAATATAGGTCAAGTTGTGAAGACAGTACATGCTGATTTTGTATCGATTTATATTACATGTTAGTATTGATATTAGATTTCTTATACAGTTTCCTCTGGAATGAGCAGTAATACACTTTGTATTATAAAACTTTGAATGATCAAAAATACTTGTTTAATAAGATAAAAGAAATAGTATGTAATACATTAATTTATTCACGCTTAAACCTTTCTGTGTGTTGAATACATGTTTGTACTTCGAGGAATATGAATTCGTTTTCATCGTCCGTGAGGTTTTCGTTTCCAAACAATAGTGTATTCGTACTAAGAGGACGAAAAATACGAAGAGCTTGGAATAATATGTATCTTTGTTGGCAGTATTTGTTACATTGGAAAAAGTAGTGTTCGGCATCTTCACAAGGATTCCCACATTCACAAGAGAAGTTTTGACTTAAATGGTTACGGAAGAGATCAGCGTTCAAATTACTACATTTGTTTCTGATTCTAGCATGGTAAACTGAGTAATGTCTTTTACCCCTCAAGAAATACTGAGGAACAAGAGGTGGATTGAAATGTCTTTTAAGTTTGAAGCTTGAGAGTGTAAGCGAATTGCGAATATCGTTATCAAATTCATTCCAGAGTTTTACTGAAGATGGAATTACTGATCTGGAGTATATTTCTAAACGTCTAGGAACTGTGACATAATTTATGTTAGCTCGCAAGTTATAAGGATTAGTTTCTTGTATAGAAGGAGGAAATAATTCTGAAAGATACTCTGGTAAATACCCATGTTTATCTTTGTAAACTAATATTAGCTTTTGCATCATACGTCGATCTAAAAGAGACACCCACCCTATCTCGCTTAGAAGCCGTTCAATGGACACAGAACGTGTTAAACCAGTTACTACTCTAGCAGCTTCGTACTGCAGTGTTTCTATGGATTCCTTTTCGTATAAAGTACAGTTATCCCAGACAATTGAAGCGTATTCAAGTATAGGTCGTATATATGATATGTAAATTTGGTTAAGCGTGTGTCGCCTTAGCTTAAACTTTAGCATTTGCATGGAGCCAAGTACTTTAGATGCAGACGAAATTACGTTTTTTATGTGATCATGCCAAGAACCATCTTTACTGAGGGTAACTCCAAGATGTTTGTGACTATCAACGAAACTAAGTTCTGTATTTTGAAATTGTAATTTAGGAAGTTCTCTTTCTGCTAACGAAAATGCCACTACCTCTGTTTTAGAAGGGTTAAATTTAACCAACCATTGTTTCGACCAATCAGATACTTTTTGGAGATCGGAATTTAGCCGTGTTTCAATAAGTGTTTTATTGACGGAGGACACTGCCATTGAACAATCGTCTGCAAATAATCTAGTAGAACTTTCTAATAGGTCAACAATGTCGTTCACATAGATTAAAAACAACAGTGGTCCTAACACTGATCCCTGAGGTACACCAGCATTAATGTATTTTGTATCAGAGTTGAGAGAATACGCCTTATAATTTGTAAATTAGCCTTTAAATTGCGCATTGGGCAGTACTATTTCAATTGGTACATAACGTTAATGGTAAGACAAACTACGTTTATAAAGAAGTCACGATTCAATTATAACGCTGTCTAACAAATAAAAATACCGCTACTTGCAATGTGATAAAAAGGATCTTGTCAGGGGTTCGTTCTGATATGACTGGTTGGTGAGCCGCCAGCTAGTTATAATAATGGTTACCGATGGCCTACCAGCCTGGCGCCTGGCATACAAGCATAGAATTCGGGAAGTACTGATGTTCATAAAATGAGGTGTCTCATAAGTCAGAAATGGCTGGCCCTTTAAATATAGGGGTGGCACTATAATAAACAAACACTTCACGTGTAGACCTCAAATGACCGCAGATTTGTTCCCTATCTATTTTTTTATACAAATATATTTGAGCTCGATTGCGAAACAAGTTATTACAACTTATATTAATCACTCTCGAGACCTCATTCCTGGTGGAATCCATCGGCACGAGGGAGAGAGAAGAGGCAACGTGGAATTTAAATGCCTTAGTTTATACAAATTTATTTTAGCTCGATTGCGAAACAAGTTCTTACAACTTATATATATTTTTTTTTTTTGGAGCCATGTTTAAGGTCCGTTTATTTGCCTCATCGTAGGTAGCAAACGGGTCGAGGCCATCCCACTTGTACCTTACAAAGAACATAGTAATGAAATTGGTACAAAACAGTTACATTTACATATGTATACAATACATTACATAATTCAATATATAAGAATGTTATGTTTAGACAAAGCATGTGAAAAAGAAGAGAAAAATTAACACAAAAAATAGAAAAATAATAGTCTTGTCTAAATATCGCAAGAGAGAAAAAAAAAGAGAGATCTACTTCGGCTTGTTATATATATTGAATAAAATCAATCAGCGGGGCTCGAACTCCGGATCGTTCGCACCTGAAGTGAATGGCTTACAGTGTGTGTAGAGAATTAGTACTCAGATACGAAGTTTCAAAGAGAAATATTAATGCTTGGGCTTTTGCTTGTGCACACATAGTTTCTGAAATTCAAGCTTAATGTCAGTATTGGGGGTCGATACGTACTGTGCGTGAACAGAATTAGTTCTCAGACATGTATGCGAAGAATGAAAGCAATGGTTTTACAAAATGTACATCTTATCGATATCGACCTAAAACTATGTTATGTTATATTTCGGGTTTTACGCCTGCATCAGCACCATTTTTGGGCTATATCACCGGCCGACAGTTTACCTAACAACACCTTTCCTGGGCAGGCTCCAGCGGTTAACCAGTACTTGGGTGCACCAACCTCCGTAAGAAACTGCCAACTTTTTCATATCATGAGACACGGTCAGAGCGGGGCTCGAACCCGTGACCATCAGTGATGATAGGTTGCAGTGGTATACAAGTCAGCGACATTAACCACTCGACCACGGAGGCGGACTCGACCTAAAACTAATATGAGATCAGGAAGCAATAAGTTTGTAGCTATAACACACGCAGTTAATGTTGGAATGTTCTAGCTCCTAAAACACAGCCTCCATTTCAATCTGATTGAAAGCTAATCTCCACTAGCGCAGCATTACATTTCTCTATAAGCTTCTTTATGACAAAATCGGACGTCATTTCAGTGTCGCTATTTACTTGAGAAATACATGCACTATTAACAAGGACGTGTTATCATTCTACACTGCTCAATATAAATCAGTCCCGATGGGATTGCGGAATATATGAGCTGTGGAAGTCGTGAAAGCGCAGTGGATGCGCATTCGCTTCAGCTGCGAACGGTCTGGAGTTCGAGCCCCGCTGGATCCGTTTGGATTGTGCCCTTAGGCAATGCATTTAAATTCCACATTGTCTCTTCTCTCCTTCATGGCGATGGATTCCATCAGGAATGAGGTCTCGAGAGTGATTAATATAAGTTGAAAGAACTTGTTTCGCAATCGAGCTAAAATAAATTTGTATAAACTAAATGTTTGGAATTTCTCACTGCTTGCATGCTATCCGTTATCCCAATAACAATCCACTTATATTAATCATTCTCGTTGGCGCTGATTAAAGCGGAAATGTGGTCGTACGTGTTGGAGTAAACTGCTGAAACTATTTCTGTCCCATCTGGAGACCACCGTATCATACTCACATAATTCCCTCATTCGAGGATCGAACTTAGGTTGTATTAGTGAGAACATGTCAGAGGATCGAACCCGGGTTGCATTTGTGAGAAGTTCGGGCACAAACGTCATTTAATATGAAGTGAAAACCCCACATATAATGTCTACATTTGTTATTGTAATTATTGTCGAGTATGTTGACGGGTCTTATATGTTATATTTCGGTTTTTACGCCTGCATCAGCACCATTTCAGGCCATATCGCCGGCGGGTAGTTTACTTAACAACACCTTTCCTGGGCAGGCTCCAGCGGTTAACCAGTACTTGGGTGCACCAACATCCGTAAGAAACTGTCAACTTGTTCATATAAATGAGACACGGCCTGAGCGGGGCTCGAACCCGTGACCATCAGTGATGATAGGTTACAGTGGTATACAAGTCAGCGACCTTATGGCTGGATCCGTAGTCCAGCGGTTAACATGTTGGAATGGTAATCCAGGGATCGCAGGTTCGATCCATCGTCTGACCATAATAAAATTAACAGTTTTTCAGTTGGGACTTTAAACCGAAGTCTCATGTCGGTGCTTTACACCGTGCACGTAAAAGAACGAGAGGAGACTCTAGAATGGGTCTCTGTCTGTAACATTGCACTATCCTCCAAATATCTAAGATGAAGAATCTCTTCATGAGGCATCGATAGCGACGATAACTAAACGTAAGACGCACGCGCTTATATCTCATCTCCAATGCCATTTCTTACTAATGGTTCATTGTGCTATGTCATGCTTAATTTGCCGAGACCCTCATGGTAGATTGACGTAATTGTCCAAATGGATTCTAGCATATGCTAAATCAGTCGCGATTGAACAGCAGACATCCCGGTATTTGTTCTATAACGAGGTTGTGCCATTTGCAAGGGCATTGTACAATTAGGCCTGTACGTCTGTCATATATTACCCCGGTTTTGTCATGCGATTACAGACCGTTCTGCTGACCATGTCGAGTTATATGTCTTATAATGTGCATTTATTGTAGCTAACCCAGACAAGTGCTCGATCGACAAAAAATGAATACATATTGCATGTGTGTTTTGACGTTTATTTATCGTCGCTACCGGTCACCCATATGAGCGACGCCTCCTGAAGAGATTAGTCATTTTAGAATGTTGGAGGATAGTGCAATGATACAGACAGATACCCATTCCAGAGTCTCCTCTGGTTCTTTTACGAGCACGTTGAACAGCACCGACAAGAAACCTCGGTTTACCGTCCCATCTGAAAGACTGTTAATTTTCTTAGTGTCTGCGACCCCTGGATTACCAGTCCAGCGTGTTACCACTGGACTACAGATCCGTCTGGACAACGTGCATGACCTTCGTGTGGGTCATGTATATTGTTGCTTATCACAATATCACTCAATTAGACAGCTATAAAATATTGTAAAATGAATACGAGACGACTATGGTGTTGAATACGAGATACGCCTCGGGGAGTCATGCTAAATGAATATATTCCGCAATAAATGCGTCAGACCTAAAGCATTTCCAGAGAGGTAATTTAAAAGAGAAACCCACTATATAATTCTAACCAATATCAAGTTGAAACTTAATAATTAAAACGTTTCAATTAGGTGTTCTTGCCGTAATTACTGCTTCGTCGACATGCATGAGCGTGATTGCTTTGTTGCTGGATATTTCAACAGGTTTTGCTAATCAGGGAATGTTCTCTTTTTTTATAGACTTTATTTATTTTACAACGATTGCGAAACAAGATTTAGCAACTTATATTAATCACTCTAGTTGGCGCGGATGAAAGCGTACATGTGGTCATTCGTGTGGGAGGAAACCGGAGTACCCGGAGAAAGCCCACATTTCCGATATGGCGACCACCGTACCACCTCACATACTTCCCATTCCGAGGATCGAGCGCAGGGAGTATTGTCAATGATGGTTTTGTAGACACTTCACGAATGGCAGTTTGCACAATATTTAGGCATTAAATAGGCTAGTTATTGAATCTGCACGTCGTACAGAGCTGTTACAACAACTATCTCCAGGATAGCACTCAGAGAGATGCAAACCCCCGTGCTGTATTTGACATAACATAGCTTGATTGTGAACAGTCAACCCGTGTTAGTGGCAGCCTCTATTAAGCAGCCACCCTATTTAAGCAGCCAGCTAAGGCAATCACATAATGTGGTTGATTAGCACATGTGGTTGCTTAATAGCGTACACATGCATATCAACACAACATATTAGGAATCTGGACCATGTTCATGTACAGTACCATATTGACAACAATACGAGTCTATATTATTTTTACAATTCACAATATTTGCTTGATGGATAGAGGTTCACGCTGCATCATTACTCTGGAATTATTTAGAAAACTGTGCAAGCGGTTCAGCGGATAAGACTCCGGTTGTCATGGAAACAAAAAAAAGTATCATTCCAATTTAGTTCAACTGAATATGGGATGGGACCCACCAATAAACTATTCCACAACATACAGTTTCTTCAAATTTAACTCTGTGGCACCGGAATGACGGAATTGAGCTGAAATCGGTTCAAACTATGGGCGCGGCCATCTTGGATTTATTAAAAAAGCTCGCATCTGATTGGTCAGTTGAGATACTAGGTTTTGCTGTGTCATTGTCTGAAAATGATGTAGTTACTAGGTTCTGCCATGTGTATAATAGCTTATTCGAGGCAATAATTGCAATATACAATACATTAAAATGAAGCACCAAACATAGTAACTCCAAACATAGTATTAACATATTTTTGATGAAAAAGTTACTAGGTTCTGCCTTTGGACGGGAGCGCTGGGAAGAGATGGAGGAGCCACCAGTGAAACGACTTTAACATAACTTGATATTTTGTTCCCATTGAAACAAAGAACAAATCCATCGTTGTTAAATTTGCAGTAAACTACGGCTATGGTTGTTGCATTTTGCTCCCCCCAAATCTTATCTATTGACGTAAATGTGCACTATTAACAATTTTACATTGGAATTAAAATGAAGCGATTGTGCAGTATTTCCTATTTTAATAACCAATCATACAGGCAATATAGTGTTGATAGCTGGGTGAGGAGTTTCAGGGACACTGGAATACAGAAGGTATTTTACAGGGGGTGGATTTTATAACAATTTATATCATACGATAACTGTCTAGCTGTTATTGGTTGAGGCCAGTGGTAACACGTTGCACTGGTAATTCAGGGATCGCAGTTTCGATCCCCCGTCTGACCCTAATAAAATTAACAGTCTTTCAGATGGGACTTTAAACCGAGGTCTCGTGTCGGTTCTGTACACCGTGCACGTAAAAGAACGAGAGGAGACTCTAGAATGGGTCTCTGTCTGTAACATTGCACTATCCTCCAAAAATCTAAAATGACTAGGCGTCGCTCATATGGGCAACCGGTAGCGACGATAAATAAACGTAAAACACACACACTTGGTTGAGGCCCTTTGTCAACTTTGATATACATTGTTGACCTTTTCATCCATTCTGCATAATCTAGCACAGGTTCTTGGCTACTACTCGAGTAATAAGCGTCACATTTAGCGCACGATGTTGACAGTTGTGTCACTGTGTGCTGCATTATCCAGGATAACTACTGTCTGTGATTGACAACACTAGCAGCACGCTCCGACATTTTCGAAAAGGATGTGGGGTTCCGTCTCATATGTATGGTTACACGGTGCTTGACAAAAGGATTGTGTTGGTATATCGATTACATCTTCTTCTATATCAATGCATTCCATAAGTTATCCTCTTAAGCATTCCGTGGATCAATTCCTACTGAATACATCATGCACAATATGCATTTAATTGTCTTTCATGTCTGATTACTTTAGAGAACAGTTTTATGTGGACGTATTTGGAGATCAAAGAGGGACCTTGTTGGCTTTTCTATTACCTCCCTTGCCAGATAAAGTGCGATTTATCCTTCGATACAGCAATCCTCTCAGTTGGAATACCTTTGTTTTTACAGTTGTTCCATAACCATATGTTGAGTTATGATAACATTGTAACGTGATTATATCCAAATCATGTTAGTTAATTGATAACAATTTGAGCTTTCAACCGCGTCAACGAGATTGATTAATATAAGTTGTTAAAACTTGCTTCACAATCGTTGTAAAAGAAATAAAGTTTAAACTTTTAATTGATAACATTTTTTTTACAGATTTGGTACCCATTGTAGGATATCTGTCGAGATATAGTAACATAATAATTTTAAGATGAGAAAGTGGGAGAAAATTGATAGCATATTGTGCAAAGGAAACAACGATAAAAACAGAAGAAACAACTTAAAGAAGACCTACATACTTTTAGAGAGTATTCAGGGGCAGTAACTGACCGATGTCTCTCATTGAGTTATTAATTAAGTAATACACCTTCAAAGGAGCATGTACTCGTATCCATCCGTGTATGCACCCGGTAGCAGCTTTATTGAGGGCATCAGTTGACGAGTTGCTAACGTCGGTTCGAATCCAACTTGGGGGGTTCGAATTATGGCTTGCGGAAGGTCGGTGGTTCTACTAGGGAGTCCATCCGTACTATACTGCCTGGAGGAGCACACAAGTGTATTCCTCCAATAATACTAACTGGAGGGGTCACCATACCATCTATGCAGTTGTGCGCCCTTAATTAAACAGAACAAAGCATTAATATATTGATGCAATACTGCCCGGAGGAGTACACACGTGTATTCCTCCACTAATACTAACTGGAGGGGTCACCATACCATCTATGCTGTTGGTGCGCCCTTAATTAAACTCCAACATTAAACAGAACAAAGCATTAATATATCGATGTAATACTGCCCGTAGGAGCACACACGTGTATTCCTCCACTAATACTAACTGGAGGGGTCACCTTACCATCTATGCTGTTGGTGCGCCCTTAATTAAACTCCAACATTAAACAGAACAAAGCATTAATATATCGATGTAATACTGCCCGTAGGAGCACACACGTGTATTCCTCCACTAATACTAACTGGAGGGGTCACCTTACCATCTATGCTGTTGGTGCGCCCTTAATTAAACTCCAACATTAAACAGAACAAAGCATTAATATATCGATGTAATACTGCCCGTAGGAGCACACACGTGTATTCCTCCACTAATACTAACTGAGGGGTCACCTTACCATCTATGCTGTTGGTGCGCCCTTAATTAAACTCCAACATTAAACAACAAAGCATTAATATATCGATGTAATACTGCCCGTAGGACCACACACGTGTATTCCTCCAATATACTAACTGGAGGGGTCACCTTACCATCTATGCTGTTGGTGCGCCCTTAATTAAACTCCAACATTAAACAGAACAAAGCATTAATATATCGATGTAATACTGCCCGTAGGAGCACACACGTGTATTCCTCCACTAATACTAACTGGAGGGGTCACCTTACCATCTATGCTGTTGGTGCGCCCTTAATTAAACTCCAACATTAAACAGAACAAAGCATTAATATATCGATGTAATACTGCCCGTAGGAGCACACACGTGTATTCCTCCACTAATACTAACTGGTGGGGTCACCATATCATCTCTGCTGTTGGTGCGCCCTTAAGTGTGTGTGTGTTTGCTTATTATAGTGTCACCCCTATTTAAAGGGCCAGCCATTTCTGACTTATGAGACACCTCTTTTTTATGAACAACTGTACTTCCCGAATCCTATGCTTGTATGCTCCATGCATACCCTTGTGGAAGTCGTGATAGCTCAGTGGATGCGCGTTCGCTTCACGTGCGAAAGGCCCGGAGTTCGAGCCCCGCTGGAGCCGTTACGATTGTGTCCTTAGGCAAGGCATTTAAATTCCACATGCCTCTTCTCTCTCCCTCGTGGCGATGGATTCCATCAGGAATGAGGTCTCGAGAGTGATTAGTATAAGTTATAAGAACTTGTTTCGCAATCGAGCTAAAATAAATTTGTATAACCTAATACCCTTTAAGGGAGACACGTCGTCTTAATTTGTTTCCTCTGTGTTTATCGTTGTTTCCTTTGCACAACATGCTATGAATTTGCATCCGCTTTCTCATCTAATGGCATTACTAATTCCGGAAAGACCTATGTCTTACAATAGCTACAATGGATAGGTATCTTGGTGATTTAAACATCGCGATTTCCATTTAGATTCATATTGAAAGCATTCAAAGGATGGCGACAGTTTATATACTCACACGAAAAAGTGTGTTAGATGGACATTTTTTATACTTATATATAGAAGCAATAAATAGGCAAATTTGGTATCAAAATATGCAAAAATGTATTGGCTACACGATGTTTTACTTTTAATTGAACTTTGATAATTATCAGAACAATGTTTTACGTGTGAATATAAGTATATAATTGTCGCTCTAACCAAGTGCACACTTTCTTTTTCGTGTGCGTATATGTTCTGGTATTATTGTCGCGTATGCCACTTGGGAGGGCATATTCGTTATATAATCGAGTGTGACATCGAACAGTTGCTATACCGTAGTGTGTTTCGTATGCTATCTGCGATGTCTGGTTTGTGTCAGTCGGTGATTAGATTTACCAGGAATTGGGAGATGTATTAGTTTTCATTTTGAAGAAGAAATATTATAGAATATTAGGTTACCGTCTTATTAATTTTAATTTATTACGCAAGTTGGAGAGAATTTACATGGATTATCGAGGATTGTATTTTTTCGGGGACTGCACGATATTCAAATGCCTAAGAAAATAATTTTCAATTTATCCTATTTTATGATAGAAAACAGTTTTGGAGACGAAATATTCATGATCTGAATTTTACCATACATTCTATTAACTTATGACGTCATAGATGCAGCGCTATTACGTCACAAAATGTGTATTATTAAGGAATGAATCGCGTGCTAACATAATAGTTTCCATCGGAGTATGAACTATATTTGGTGTGGTTAAAGTGTGTGGAGGTCAAAGGCATCCACGATAACTTTAAACACGGCCAATGTAGTTCATATCCCGATGGAAACTATTAACCCACGATTCATTACTTATATTTACATTAATTATTCTTTTCAATGAGGCAAAGAAAAAAATCACACTTTCCAATTAAAAGGTATTTAGTCCAAATTTGCCACATACGGACTACGCATGCACGTAACATAGAGTGCATACGTCAGCTGCATATAAGTGGCTGCTTAATAGAGGTCAAATGTATAATAAAGCAACATATTTGGAATCTGGAAAGTGGATGCTTAATACAGGTTGGCTGCTTAATAGAGGTCAAATGTATAATAAAGCAACATATTTGGAATCTGGAAAGTGGCTGCTTAATACAGGTTGGCTGCTTAATACAGGTGAGCACTAACACAGGTTTGACTATAAATATTAGTTCGATTCTAAGATGACCATAATATCTAAAAATCGCAGAATTGGTTGGTGTTATGTTTTATAGAGTGATGTACAATGTTTGGCGTCACTCACTACCCAATGTTTTATTGCAGATTTAAACACGGTACATTCCTTCTCTGCGTATAAGACAAAATGATGAATCGTGTTAAGATTAAATTGGTGACATCAATAACGCACACAGTTCAATTTGTTTTGTTTTTCTGAATTGTAATACGATTTTAAAATGAACGAATAACATAACTGTGTTAGTCTGTTTCTATTCTTTCCAACAGCGTAGGTCATGTGACCGACTCTACAGCTAGTATTTGTGGAGGAACATCGCTGTGTGTGTTTTACGTTTATTTATCGTCGCTACCGGTTGCCCATATGAGCAACGCATCCTGAAGAGATTAGTCATTTTAGATTTTGGAGGATAGTGCAATGATACAGACAGAGACCCATTCCAGAGTATCCTCTGGTTCTTTTACGTACACGGTGTAAAGCACCGACACGAGACCTCGGTTTAACGTCCCATCTGCAAGACTGTTACTATTATTAGGGTCAGACGGGGGATCGAACCAGCGATCCCTAGATTACCAATCCAGCGTGTTACCACTGGACTACATATCCGTATGTAAGGAACATCACGGAGTAGTTCGCGCACTGACTAGCCTGGGTTCCAGTCGGTCGATTTTTCCTTCTAGCCAAATGACATTAGTATGTTCAGATAACTCAATACGGCCTAATTAATAGTATCAGTGTTAAAATATATTTATTTCACTGACCAGGCAAAATATATCGACGCCTGTTCCCAGGTTAGCACTGACTGACAACCTGGTAGAACCAACGATCTACCGAAAGCCAGCGTGATTTATGTTGTTATATTTATGTTATATTTCGGGTTTTACGCCTGCATCAGCACCATTTTGGGCTATATCGACGGCGGGCAGTTCACCTAACAACACCTTTCCTGGGCAGGCTACAGCGGTTAACCATTACTCGGTGCACCAACCTCCGTAAGAAACTGCCAACTTGTTCATATAAATGAGACACGGCCTGAGCGGGGCTCGAACCCGTGACCACCAGTGATTATAGGTTACAATGGTATACAAGTCAGCGACCTTAATAACTCGACCACGGAGGCGGACTCCAGCGTGATTTGCTTGCTCACTTGAAATAACAAACAACCTGACACCCCAGAGGGATACTGCGACAATAACGGTCTTACGAAAACTCACAAGAAAAACTCTTTACTTGTAAAATTAGAACTCTGAGACGTGATACTGAAAGACGTAATGGTGAATTACAAACTATATGTAAATATTGCTAATATAGCGCATGAATACCATTTCCATAACTAAGGCGAAACTAAGCCCAATTAAACGGAACTGACTGATGCTGTCGAATACAGGCCGGCGTCAAATTAAGGAACAGACTTGTAGTAAGTTGAACGGGGAAGTATGGTAATATTGTTATCTAAATAACATATTCCTCTAGATATTTCATAACACATCAAAACGGATGTATTAAATATGGACATTTACTACATTAGAAGTCGAAGTAGCAGTTCGTTCGACTACATACAGTTAAAAGAAAAAGTGTATGTGATGTGGTATTTAAAACATGTTCAGCGTTGCTTGTTGTTAGTAAGGTTACTATATCAATTTCACGTGCAGTTCTGAGTGGGCAATATGAATAATATCACACACAGAAGATGAATATTAACCGACGCTATATTGTTAATATACCTCACACACTCATATTGCCCTTTCTATTCAGCATTATCATTCATTGACTGTCCGATTAGCGCAGTGGTTAGCGTGCTCGCTTCTCGCCAATGCAACCCGGGTTCGATCCTCGGGCCTGGAACCTATGTGAGATGGTACGGTGGTCGCCATATCGGACAGGTGGGTTTTCGCCGGGTATTCCGGTTTCCTCCCACACGAATGACCACATTTACTCTTTCATCCGCGACAACGAGAGTGATTAATATAAGTTTCGCTTCGCTTCGCAATCGTTGTAAAATAAATAAAGCTTAAATTAAACTAAACGTTCTATGTCACTATGGTTACTGTTTCTCTACCATTATGTTTATTATAGCAATATCACTATGGTTACGAATATATATATGTGGATAGTATTTATACGTTCTCTGGTTACCAGATCTATGCAACTTAATCTGTTGATATTAAAAAATATCTAATACAACTTCATAGCTCAACTATGTAACTAGATTCGCGACATGAACTCGGGGATTAGGTCAGACACTGCTATTGAAATGTTTGTTTGTTTGTTAGTTCGGATTTTACGCCTGCATCAGCACCATTTTGTGCTATATTACCTAAGAACACCTTTCCTGGACAGGCTCCAGCAGTTAACCAGTACTTTGGGTGCACCAACCTTCGTAAGAAACTGCCAACTTTTTCATAAAGAAATGACGGCCTTGGATTGGTTCGAAAACTGTAGGGAAGCTCTTAAGAGTTATTGATACATCAACTGATTGGCTAACCAGGTATTATCACTAATAGTGAAAGTGACTTCTAAATATTAAAATACAATCTATGAGATGCATTTTGGAATATTTTATAATTTGTGGAACCTCCTATTTGGTAAAAAATAAAGAGATTATTATAAATGCAGGTGTCCGTGGAGCATTCGCCATCAAATTAGTACATGTATACCCTCCGAGTAGAGGGTAGGTGTCGTCAGTACGCAATTGGTCAACCCCATTGAAATGTGTTGTGTTCTTGTGGTTCAAAGGTAGGTCTATTGAAAAGCACAGTTGTATGTGCCACACTATTTTTGGGGAACATACAATTGAACTGAATTTTATAATGTAGGCCTATGAAGATTTCAATAACGGTGTCAGACCATTATCTATTGAAACTGGGAACTGTGCCAGAATACTAATTAATACACACATCATTTAAATTTATAATTCTTGCTAAAATGATTAGGTGATGAATTTCACAACTGCTTCAGTTAAAAGTGTTAGAAAATTAACGGACGTTGTGTCGTAAATCGTAGTGGATTGCTATCATAGCCGACAAAACACGTACAAAATGGAACACTTAACTAACACAATAGATCAACTAGAATATACCAAACTCTAATTACATTAAAATAGTGACGTATAGCACTAGGCACTGTTCTGGTAATGTCATTACCTAAGTGGTTGTGTATGCATATTAGAAGATACTGTGTTAGCTTGTTTTGTTGTGGGCTTAGAGTGCCATGCACAGCTTAGACCATGTGACGAGTCTCCAGCTGTATAGTTGGTGGAGGAATACCTCGGTTGGAAACCTATTCTATTGTTAAACATGAATCTGAAGTGGAAACGTATCTAACAGTATAACGGAAGCTAAATTCGGAATAGCCTTATCTTAATTTTAGAACATCATCACATGACCTAGCAATTGAAAAAGAAAGATACTCAAATTTAAGTAGAATTTTACGAATTTGTAATAACTGTAATACCAACATGATAGAAAATGAATTTTATTTCCTTTTAGTGTGTCCGAAATTTAAAGATTTAAGAAGAAAATATTGAAAACGTTATTTTTGTTCTTGGCCTAACATGCATAAATTCTTATCTTTAATGACTTGTCAGTCACAAACACAGATCTTAAACCTTGCTAAATATATTTATTATGCAAATCACACAAGAAATCAATAGATCATTACCATCATTCCTTACATTGCTATTATACTGTTATATTTCATGCTTCTCTGTAAACTGTGTATATATGTGATGCTATAAGAATCTGCTGATGTTTAATGCAATAAATATTGTATTGTATTGTATTGTATTTCTCGATCGGACAGGTAGAACCCCAAACGTACATATGCCAGCTTGATAGCTTCATCACTCGAACGCATTCGAACCCACTCCCCCACCATGTGGGATTTGAACAGCTGTGAGATGCAAGTTATTTCAAGTCGACGACATTAACCACTTGACCACTGAGGTCCATAGGCGAATGGAAGCAGGGTAGTGTACCTTTTACGTTTATTTATCGTCGCTACCGGTTGCCCATATGAGCGACGCCTCCTGAAGAGATTAGTCATTTTAGATTTTTGCAATGATACCGACTGAGATCCATTCCAGAATCTCTTCTAGAATAGTGGCACTGTCTACGGCGCTACGCGCATCATACAGTCCAATATTTTACATATTGGATAGTTTTCGGCTTATAGCCTATACATACATCACAATGCATTGTAAATTACATTGCAGCTTGTATAAGAGAGTATACGTGCGTGCTTCATAGTTCATTTGCGCTTATCACAATAATAATTATGTGTAGATCGTCTACGAGTGATGTACGTGACGTATTTACCCATCAGATAGTCACTGTGCGGCTTAGCTGAATCTGTCGTTAAATTGTGTTTTTACGTTTTTTTATCGTCACTACCGGTTGCCCATATGAGCGACACCTCCTGAAGAGATTAGTTATTTTAGATTTTGGAGGATAGTGCATGATACAGACAGAGACCCATTCCAGAATCTCATCTGGTTCTTTTACGTGCACGCTGTAAAGCACCGACACGAGACCTCGGTTTAACGTCCCATTTGAAAGACTGTTAATGGGGGGATCGAACCTGCGATGCCTGGATTACCAGTCCAGCGTGTTACCACTGGACTACATATCCGTCTGTTTGTCGTTAAACTAACAGTTGTGTACTATCTATATTATTGAATGGGTCAGCCATTTGTCACTTATGGCACCCGTACTTCCCTAATCATATATCTGTGCATGCCTGAGGCACCAGGTTGATACGAAATCGGTAGTCAAATTTAACTAGCTGGTGAACCACTAAACGGCAACATCAGAATAAACAACGGACGAGGTTCGAACCTCTCGCATTCGACATCCCGCTCCGCGACACTGTAGCAACAAAGGCCACGGAGACGGACATATATTTCAGAATGCTATCACTATTATTGATATGCTAGGCCGTAAAACACATTACACGAATTAAGCCATGCGAAGACAATGCATGAGTTATTATAGCTATATAATTGTTTTCTCTTGTTAAATTGGTCATAAGACCACAGACGGATCTGTAGTCCAGTGATAACACGCTGGACTGGTAATCCAGGGATCGCAGGTTCGATCCCTCGTCTGACCCTAATAAACATTAACAGTCTTTCAGATGGGACGTTAAACCGAGGTCTCGTGTCGGTGATTTACACCGTGCACGTAAAAGAACCAGAGGAGACTCTGGAATGGGGTCTCTGTCTGTATCATTGCACTATCCTCCAAACATCTAAAATGACTAATCTCTTCAGGAGGCGTCGCTTATATGGGCAACCGGTAGCGACGATAAATAAACGTAAAACACACACACAATTAAGATCTTTACAGATGATAATGACTCCAGGTCTTGAATGTGTGACACCATCTTAAGATGGGCAATTGTTCCTTAATCCAGTAGCATGTGAACATTGTCAATATATAAAATGCTTACGCATAGTTATCACAACTTTAAACAAACTAGTTAACACGAGGCACGTTGCACGTCACGTTAAACTAACAGCTAACTACATGTACGTGCGAAATAATCAAATAAACTTACATTCCCATATGGTACAAGAACTCGAACCAGGCCTTTGGTCGCTCTAGAAAATTATAAATCCTGGCCTGGGCACGGCGATACCGTGCATCCTTCCGGTGCATTCTGTAACTGATGGGTTTTCCTAATAACGACAATCTCGGCTGTGTGTAGCGCAAGCTTCCGGTCCCTTTTCGGGACAACTTATTAAGATCCTGTTCAATTTCGTGTTTATTTAGGTTAGATTCACTGTTATCCATATCTTCTACTTCAAATCTTACAGAGGGTCGGTAAGTCCTCAATTGATCGCCCACATTCGCTGGCGATTTTCGTCTATTATACTTCTCCGTTAACTCACTGCACGAATCACAACTCGAGTCATTGCCGTCATCACCTTCCGAAGTGCACTCACTTGTTTCTTTAATACTGTCTTGCACTAAAGAATTGTCACGTTTACTATGTATCGATGCAAAAGGAACATCAGAAAATCCGATTTTTCCATTATTGGCGAGTTTTCCTTTTGAATTACAGGAGTCGGCTGAATCGGAATTATTCCACATTTTCAGTGATATAATTGTTGGGTTTAACACAATACTATCAAAGCCAATAGTACACAAGTGGCAAAATAATCGTTATAATCAGTAACTAATCAATCGTAATCCTGAAATGATTACAAAACGCGTATGTTTTTCATCTTCATATACGGAAAGTAATCCGCTTTCGTGGAAATATAAATAAGGAAGGGTTTTCGCATCAAACCATTTAACAATGTGTCTGTCATACTGCTTGCAATTGCAAATCTGAAAATATAAACGAAGACCTGGTATATATGCATATTCCAATTACAAGCTGATCAATTATTATTAATGTGTTGCGTGAATTATTGAACATAACAGAAGTGAATTATGGAGTGTTACTCTCTAAGTACCGTGATTATTGAGGAATGAGATTCATGCATTCTCCATTTTTAATTTTACTAATGGATGTCTGCGTGTTAGAAAATTAATCTCAAATGCGTAATTATTTTATTGGGGACAGTAGTTCAGCAATATTGTGGGGATTTGTTGTCCATGTTATACTGATTAATCGATGATGATTGAGATTATTTACCCTCGCCGCCGGTGAATCATGTGGGCGAGCTGACTGATCAATCGATGATGATTGAGCTTATTTACCTTCGCCGCTGGCCAACCATGTGGGCGAGCAGACTGATCAATCGATGATGATTGAACTTATTTACCCTCGCCGCCGGTGAACCATGTGGGTGAGCGGACTGATCAATCGTGTGAGTGATTTGCGTTTATTTATCGTCGCTACCAGTTGCCCATATGAGCGAGGCATCCTAAAGAGATTAGTCATTTTAGATTGTTGGAGGATAGTGCAATGATACAGAGAGAGACCCATTCCAGAATCTCCTCTGGTTCTTTTACGTGCACGGTGTAAAGTACCGACACGAGACCTCGGGTTAAAGTTCCATCTGAAAGATTGTTAATTTTATTAGGGTCAGCCGGGGGATCGGACCTGCGATCCCTGGATTACCAGTCCAGCGTGCTACCACTGCACTACATATCCGTATGTATGTGTTTTACGTTTATTTATCGTCGCTACCGGTTGCCCATATGAGCGACGCCTCCTGAAGAGATTAGTTATTTTAGATTTTGGAGGATATTCCATGATACAGACAGAGACCCATTCCAGAATCTCCTCTGGTTCTTTTACGTGCACGATGTAAAGCACCGACACGAGATCTCGGTTTAACGTCCCATCTGAAAGACTGTTAATTGTATTAGGGTAAGACGGGGATCGAACCTGCAATCCCTGGATTACCAGTCCAACGTGTTACCACTGGGCTACAGATCCGTCTGTAGACTGATCAATCTGAATTTATAAAACATTTTATACTGACATCAATAAGAAATTGTTAACTTGCCATTAGGATGGACATTATTTATCATTTTTAGAAAAAAATATACGCATATTTGTTATATAAAATCTGCGAAATATTGGGTAAATTAGTACAATGTGTGAAGGATTATTTTCTTCACTCATGATAGTAAAATCCATAATTCTAAAGTTGGAACGAAACAATAATATAAAATATTAAAATAATATTAATTAATATAAAAGTGCACTTTTTTATGGTGTCAGTATAAAAAATATGTTGAACACGCAACACAGTCTATCTCATTGCCAATACGTAGTACACATGAAAATATATTTCTAAAATGCCTTGGTGTCTTGTAGGAGAGTCATGACCTGTGTGTCGTTGTTTCCTAAACCACTTTCCCGACACGGTCTTCTACATTTTATAAACGTTATCTATGCATAGTTCATTTAACATATTTCTGGAGCCGTAACGATTGTGCCCTTAGGCAAGGTATTTAAATCCCACATTGCCTCCTCTGTCCCTCGTGGAGATTGATTACATCAGGAATGAGGTCTCGAGAGCGATTAAAATACGTTGTAAGAACTTGTTTCGCAATCGAGCTAACATAAATTTCTATAAAATAAACTAAGATATTTCAATTTTGCACAATATTTTATAACTTATATGAATATTAAGTTGTAATATTGATGAATATATTGGTATAGTGTTGGTCGGTCTGTAAGCCACCCACTTGCTTAACCCAATTACAACATGAAATGAATCAAGTGTTGTTGTTTCTGGTATTATAAGTATTGGAGAAGGCCCTATCGGAGATGGTGATAAGTGAGGAAAATGAAAAAGTAACGGGACATATGGTAATGATGGACAGAGAGTCACATGATCATGATGTTTTCGAGGTTTTAATATATTTTTCAAGACATGGTCCGCGTGAACTGTAAACAATAAAATGTCATCATGTGACGTAAGTACCATTGGCGTACCGGTAATCCGCCGTGACGTAAGTACCATTGGCGTACCTGTAATCCGCCGTGACGTAAGTACCATTGGCGTACCTGTAATCCGCCGTGACGTAAGTACCATTGGCGTACCGGTAATCCGCCGTGACGTAAGTACCATTGGCGTACCGATAATCCGCCGTGACGTAAGTACCATTGGCGTACCGGTAATCAGCCGTGACGAAAGTACCATTGGCGTACCGGTAATCCGCCGTGACGTAAGTACCATTGGCGTACCGGTAATCGGCCGTCTAAGACTGTTCGGTGAATGGCTTCTTGTCAAGTCTGTTTTACAGCAGGTGAAATAATATTACTAAGTAAAGTGATCATTTTGCATTTAATGCAATTGTCTAAACTGACATTGCATAACAAATGTTCAAAATAAAATACACTTTCACTCGCTTGTGATTTCAACATGGCGTCGAAAAGAGTATCTATTATCGGCCGACGTTGAAAATTCATGTAACAGAAATGTTGATTACAGTTATGTTCCAAATAGCTAATTAACATTGGGCATAGTAATAATTGTTACTCGAAACGGAGGAATTTAACACTCAACAAATTATGATTACTCTTCAATATGAGGTAAGTTGCAACATGGAGAAAAATGTCACTTAATGTGGAGAATGGCATGCCATACTGTCTTGCTGCCAATTTTACTGGCAACCCATGTATCTAACACGATATGTATTAGTCAGAGCACTTGGTGAATAGAGATGCCATGTTGGATTTGGAAAAAAATGGATGAAACTGAATTAGCATAAATAGTAAATATCTTGGACAATAGTATTTTTGATGAAAACATGTTAAAAAGCTGTAAGAGGAACAGTATATTTGAATTGACCTGCAAAAATCGCATTGTGACATTGTCGCATAACTATCACGTGACCTTCCTGAACAGACGATGACATTTCTCATTTTACAAAACAAACACATATTTCTTTATATTTGCCCCTGTTTAAGGGATGTTTAAGCTACGCATAAATGTGATTAATGAAAACAACAACATTTGCATACTTTCAAATAAAATGTGAATATGTATCTGCTTTACGCGCTGTTTGCCCTTTGATAAGTAATATGTGAACTCCATATGTATCAAATCATCTGTTTTTAGAGCGATGACGTCATTCGCGTACCGGAAGTAAAGAAAAATCATATGAATAAATAAAGGCCGAAAACAGGCAAGGGCCGATATCAGGGATGTTGACGATACCTCTTGAATACCAATATTAAAGTGTGTATCAACGAGAAGTGACTAATTATGCATCCAAGATTCTCTGACGTGAAACCTGGCGCTGTGACATTCCAGATGTCGCATGTTTGGATAACAATTCAAGTTTATTGGCATTATTAGCAATAGATTGCCTTTGGCCATTTACATAAGTATAAACTATGGCAATGACATAAACAAATACATAAATACATACATACATACATACACATTTTAAGAAACAGTTATTATCTAGGGTTTTCTTTCTTAGAAACATAGATTCTTTTATATACTTAGCTATTTTTAACAATTCTATTTTATTCTTAGAAGACATGCATGATAGTATTGAATTATCTGTACACACGGCCAAGATAGATTACCAAGGTATTTAGTTCTTAAACGTGTGTATCTCGTACAACATAGCAAAAAAGTGATACTCCGATTCAACCTATTTTTGGTTACATAGTTTACATAATCGATATTCTCTTTCTATATCATTATATCTACCAAATTCAATTTCTAGAGTGTGTGAACATAATCTTAAGCATGTAAATCATCACTAGCAATCGTATCAATATATTCTTCAAATATAAATTCATTTTTAATGATACAATAATAGTCTAATTTTGTCATTTTGAACCTTAAAATTAAAACGCTAATGACGATATATACAGGACATGTTCATCGAGTGTTCATGGGAGATCAACTATTTACCAATCTATGTAATATCGAGTTATTCATATTGTTCATTTTGCTCAAGTACCCCCGCCGCGGTTACATAGTGTGTGTGTTTTACGTTTATTTATCGTCGCTACCCATCGGTTGCCCATATGAGCGAAGCCTCCTGAAGAGATTAGTCATTTTAGATTTTGGCAGATAGTGCAATGATACAGACAGAGACCCATTCCAGAGTCTCCTCTGGTTCTTTTACGTGCACGGTGTAAAGCACCGACACGAGATCTCGGTTTAACGTCCCATCTGAAAGTAGGTTACATAATATTACTTGTACGCTATATCAATTGGCTCTTCGATTAGCGCAGTGGTTAGCGCGCTCACTTCTCACCAATGTACCTGTATTATCCGGAGTTCGAACCCCGCTGGAGCCGTTACGAGTGTGCCCTTAGGCAAGGTATTTAAATTCCACGTTGCCTCTTCTCTCTCCCTCGTGGCGATGTATTACATCAGGAATGAGGTCTCGAGATTGATTAATATAAGTGGTAAGAACTTAAATGCAAGAACTTGTTTCGCAATCGAGCTAAAATAAATTTGCATCAACTACCTAGGTGATAGCCGTCAATACAATGCTGTTTTATTCACCATGACCAATCTCATATTGATAGGCTTATGGCTAATAACTTCCACACTATCTTAAGTGCCATGAAACAACACCATTATATTTGTACAGTGAGAGGTTCTCGTGTTTGTTTGCGTCAATAGTTATATATCACATGAGCAATTGAATCAGAGTTCATCCTATTTGGAACGTGACTCTTATGCTGGAACTGATCGAGGGGCAAACTATGGTGGTAACCGTGGTGGTAATCGCGACGGATGGAATAGAGTGTGCGTGTTAGGTTTATTTATCGTCGCTACCGGTTGCCCATATGAGCGACGCCGCATGAAGAGATTAGTCATTTTAGATGTTTGGAGGATAGTGCAATGATACAGACAGAGACCCATTCCATAGTCTCCCCTGGTTCTTTTACGTGCACGGTGTACATCACCGACACGAGACTTCGGTTTAAAGTCCCATCTGAAAGACTGTTGATTTTAGGGTCAGACGGGGGATCGAACATGGGTTACCAGTCCAGCGTGTTACCACTGGACTACAGATCCGTCTGTATGGAATATAGTGGACAGTCGTGGCAGGTACTACTACAGTATACGGAATGGGTGCGGACGGTGTGGTGGTAACAGAGACGGTCGTAATTAATATAGAGCCGATTTTTGGAATGTTCGTGGCTATAATATGAATCCTGATTCTGATAATGTTTTACTAAGATCTTCTTGTATTCGACATTTAATATTTAAAGGAATATTTGAAGACAGTTCAAGAACATGAACTATCAAATCGGAGCACGAGAAGAAAAAGAGATTAGTATAGGGAAAAGTTAGATATATTAGATTTATCTGAACACATTTAATAGACGACCATATTTTAGCTGTTGAAGGTTATCGCTGGTTCGGTAATGACCGGACACATATTCATAGAAATACCAGGACAGGGTCGGGTGGTGTAGAATCTCTGATTAAAGATACAGTAGGTCATGACCGGACACACATACATAGAAATACCAGGACAGGGTCGGGTGGTGTAGGATCTCTGATTAAAGATACAGTAGGTCATGACCGGACACACATACATAGAAATACCAGGACAGGGTCGGGTGGTGTAGGATCTCTGATTAAAGATACAGTAGGTCATGACCGGACACACATTCATAGAAATACCAGGACAGGGTCGGGTGGTGTAGGATCTCTGATTAAATTTACAGTATGTGCTATTTTTGATACTTCTATTTTGAGTGATTCGTGTGAATGTATCTTTTGGCTCAAACTGATTCAAAAGTTTTATCAGTTCACATTGGTGTCATGTGTCGGTTTCTTGCCACCAGATAATCCGTCTCGTTATTTGACATAAATACCTGTTATGATTGTCTTTTTACTGATTTCTATGCATTTCAAAATGAAGGTATGGTGTAGGTATTTGGGGATTTCAGACGGTCGATATGGTGAATTAGACATTATTATTGCGGACGTAGATGATATACCGCCTCGTAATATTATAGATTTTACCAACAACTGTTATGGTGAACAGGTACGTGTATGCTTAATGGTAGAGGTGGTTCTTCGAATATGTTCACTTCTGTGTCTGTTAACGGGTCGTCTTTACCAACAACTGTTATGGTGAACAAGTACGTGTATGCTTAATGGTAGAGGTGGTTCTTCGAATATGTTCACTTCTGTGTCTGTTAACGGGTCGTCTTTACCAACAACTGTTATGGTGAACTTTTCGTTAATTTCCTGATAAACACAAGTACGCGTATGCTTAATGGTAGAGGTGGTTCTTCGAATATGTTCATCTCTGTGTCTGTTAAAGGGTCGTCTTTACCAACAACTGTTATGGTGAACAGGTACGTGTATGCTTAGTGGTAGAGGTGGTTCTTCGAATATGTTCACTTCTGTGTCTGTTAACGGGTCGTCTTTACCAACAACTGTTATGGTGAACTTTTCGTTAATTTCCTGATAAACACAAGTACGTGTATGCTTAATTGTAGAGGTGGTTCTTCGAATATGTTCACTTCTGTGTCTGTTAACTGGTCGTCTGTTGATGCTTACTCTATTACTACTCATGCTAATGTATGTAACATGATTGATTTTGAAGTTGTTCTAACAGCATAACTAATACATACAATAGATGGATTCCATCAGGAATGAGGTCGCGAGAGTGATCAATATAAGTTGAAATAACTTGTTTCGCAATCGAGCTCAAATAAATTTGTATAAACTAATAAATACAGCTGGTGAAATACGGGTTTTAGCTCCAACATGTATACCAGATCATCCGTTGCTGTCACGTACTATTGTTAGTGATACTAGTTCATATTATAAGAACGATAGTTCACACTATCTTATAGGATAAATTTGATCTTAACAATGTAAATAATTATTTCATTTGTGGAAGTCGTGATTGCGCAGTGAAAGCGCGTTCGCTTCAGGTGCGAAATGTCCGGAGTTCGAGCCCCGCTGGAGCCGATTGTGCCCTTAGGCAATGCATTTAATGTCCATGTTGCCACTTCTCTCTCCCTCATGGCGATGGATTCTATCAGGAATGAGGTCTCGAGAGTGATTAATATAATTGGTAAGAACTTGTTTCGCAATCGAGCTAAAATAAATTTATATAAATTAGTTCATGAATAGTCCTACAGCTTTCGTACAGATAAATAATGTCATTGAAAAACTAGAACAATGTTTTTTGTATTTCTCAGAACGATATTGATCTCGAATACGTGGACTTTTGTAATGTTGTGAAACAAGCAATGTATACGGATATTCTTTTGAAAATTATACAGAGTGGTTGTAGCAATAAAAATCGTAAACAATGTAAATCTTGGTGGAGAGAAAATTGTTATTCATGATCATCTAGATTTGTATGTTACAGTTAAGATGGTTGCTCAAATTGCAAGCCGTGCGTTTGGATTATTGATAGCTAATGGAGGGTACTGTATAATGTGTCCACCAAGCTATACGACACTGTTGTTTGACCTGTATGTGCTTATGTTGTCTGAATATGGCGGCATCAAATATTTCCTTGCATAAATGCAGTCCCAAAACCGTGCAATAAGGGTTTTTCTTATTCTTAGTGTCACAAGAATGCACGTGTTTCCCCTTAGATTAAATCACAACAATAGTTGTTTGATTGGTTTAGTCGATGCATGCAGCTATTACCGGCCTATACATGTACATAACTATTACATCCGTATGCAGGTTCGATCCCCCGACTGACCCTAATAATATTAACATTCTTTCAGATGGGACTTTATACCGAGGCTTCGTGTCGGTGCTTTACACCGTACACGTAAAAGAACCAGAGGAGACTCTGGAATGGGTCTATGTCTGTATAAATGCACTATCCTCCAAAAATCTAAAATTACTAATCTCTTCAGGAGGCGTCGCTCATATGGGCAGCCGGTAGCGACGATAAATAAACGTAAAACAGGTACCCAGTAATAAGAAGTAGCAGTGTCTAGTGTCTGTTGATATCAACGTGTCGATTGGCAGTAATTAAAAGATGAATACTCGGCAAAACCCCAGGCTACGGGAATCGCAGTTGGCGGGAATAAAGTGTGGTTTATTGTAAACTGGAACCGGGCTAGTGGGCTCGTAAGTACAGCTGATATAAAACATTGAATTATTATTACATATGGACCAAGTGTAATTCTTTTACGTTAACACTCTCTTTAGCCTGAGCCCAAATCATAGAGATAGAGAAGCAGACGAAGCAAACACAATGTTATCACTCGGCAATCATGGGCAATATTAAAGCTCAGCAACAACATATAACTCGGCGGCTAATAGAATATTCTTGGGGTTCAAATAAACTCAAAACGGTTTCACTCGCATACACTCACTCTGTGTATTATACTTCAAATGGTATCCGATTATCCAGCGGTTGTATCGCTCGATTCTCACCAATGCGAAACGTGTTCGATCCTCGGACCGGCACCGGGAAGTATGTGAGATGGCTCGATTATCGCCAAATACGACTGATTGGTTTTCTCCGGGTACTCACGTTTCCTCCAACACGAGTGATTATTTATTTATTTAGACATATACATATAGTACATAGTCATTATTATATACATATTATACATACTATTTACACGTGATCAATGTCATACAAGCTAATTATACATGTATTGAGTAGAAATTTTAGAATAGAATTAGAATAGATACATATTGTTTTTAGAGAGGATAAACTTTAAAATTACAAATTACTTATTTAGTATTTATGCATATATACATGTGCATGTCTACTTGTTTATTCTGGGAAACAAGGTAAGTATATTGAATGTTGCTTACCGCTTATTCTACGTACAGCTATATACAACTTGATCAACAACAATAGTATACTGTATTTAATATCTATATTAATGTTTAAAGCTTGTTTCACAATAGTTGTAAAATAAATTTAACAAAATGTTTTTGCTTCACAGCATATAAACTGTCATATATTCATTGCCTGCATTGTTGTATATGTGTTACAGTTAGAACAATTGCGACTTTGTCAATACAGTGTTCGATCGCTTGACAGATTAGTTTGTGAATTGCTTACGTCGTGGAGTTTCAGGTGTCAAAAGCAGATAAGTGTCGTCATAGACATTGATTCTGTGAATTGATATTAGAACCATTGATGGTGAAAGACTAGTACACATTGTAAGCTGTCCCCATACTCTATATGCCGATATGTGTCTAGGCTGTCCTATTAGCGCAGTGGTTAGTGCACTCGCTTCTCACCAGTGCAACCAGGGGTCGATCCTCGGACCGGGAAGTATGTGAGATGGTACGATGGTCGCCAGATCGGACAGGTGGGTTTTTTTCTCCGGGTACTCCGATTTCCTTCCACATGAATGACCACATTTACGCTTTCATCCGCGCCAACGAGAATGATTAATATAAGTTGTTAAAACTTGCTTCGCAATCGTTGTAAAAGTTAAAACTTGCTTCGCAATCATTGTAAAATAAATATAGTTTTAAAAAAATGTCGATATTACTCTCTAAATGACCGCCCACACTTGATACAAATTGGTGTATTTGTCTATTATATGCTAAACAGTATTTTCTTTAATACATGTCGGTAAATAGCTACAATGCTAAATGTTATTTGTTTTGTACAAAAACACCGACAATGAGTAAAGCTTGAATTGAATTGAAAGCTGGAATGTAACTTTAAATGTTAACGCGAACCTAAACAATATAAATTATTTCACGAACTCATTGTTTGGCAACATTAAGCGGAGAAGTTTGCATATTCCGTGCACTTACTTCATTAATAATCGATTTCCGAAGTAAAATATGAGCTTTGTGTTGGGTTAAATGATATAGAAGACGAATACCACTTTGTCCTGATTTGCTCAGCTTACAATAACATTAGAAAGAAATATATTAAGAAATATTACCATAATAGATCTAGTGTTTTCAAATTTGTAACTTTAATGCTATCTCGCAAAAATAATACTAATTGGGAAAATATCTGTTTGAAGCATTTGTACTGATGCGTGCTTGGTTTAATTCCCTCGTATATGTAACTTGACTGTGTTTATAATTATAATACTATTTAAACTGAGTTCTTGGTCACGGGTTCGAGCCCCGCTCAGGCCGTGTCTCATTTATATGAAAATGTTGGCAGTTTCTTACGGAGGTTGGTGCAACCAAGTACTGGTTAACCGCTGGAGCCTGCCCAGGAAAGGTGTTGTTAGGTAAACTGCCCGCCGGCGATATAGTCCGAAATGGTGCTGATGCAGGCGTAAAACCCGAAATATAACATATAACATAAACTGAGTTCAACCTCCTTTATTTGGATTTCTATAAGATACTTTAAAATCAAGAGTACATATTGTCGTACTCTTATGCTTAAAGCGACATTAAAGCCAAATAAATGCATTTGTTCACGTATAAATGCATTGCTACTACACATTCTTCCGAATACATTCGAACACTGGAGCCGTTACGATTGTGCCATTAGGCAAGGCATTTAAATTCCACGTTGCCTCTTCTCTCTCCCTCGTGGCGATGGATTCCATCAGGAATGAGATCTCGAGAGTGATTTATATAAGTTGATATAACTTGTTTCGCAATCGAGCTAAAATTAAGTTGTATAAACTAACACTAACATGGAATCAATAAACAGTGTTTTTGATGTCTACAGACTTTCAAAAGTGAAAGTAGGATTTCATATAACGGTCATCCACGCTCCTGAAATGACGTTTGTTTGTCATTGTAGTCAATACTAAACGCACGATATTTCGTTTAGAGATAATTTAACTAAGATTAGTCTACAAATAAATATGCATAGGCATATATGAGAGATATAACGGTAAATATGTACGAAATATCGTGTTATTCAGGATACACGCATTGTATTACACATGCATGTTGACCATATTTACATTATTTTGTTATGTCAACAAACCGCGTATACGACGCTTGATTATTTGTTGAAATACTCAGTTTTTGATGCAAATATTGGGAATCAAATTATACCATAATATAATAGGAAATTACATTCTGCAGACATTTGCGTTTTCACCGATGTAGTGTCGCTTTAAGCAATGTAATTTCTACATAATAGTGAGCATGTAATGTATTACATGTATAGTAGTAAAACATAGCATGCTTTGTTTGCTTTTCTTTGTTTGTATTTTGTTTTAATGTTGCACCGACAGCTTTGGTCATATGCCACTACGAGCAGTATTACAGGTGTATGTGGATTATCCGTGGTGTATGTGGATTATCCGTGGTGTATGTGGATTATCCGTGTTGTATATGGAGTATCCGTGGTGTATTTGGATCATCCGCCGTGTATGTGGATTATCCGTGGTGTATGTGGATTATCTGTGGTGTATGTGGCTCATCCGTGGTATGTATGTGGATTATCCGTGGTGTATGTGGATCATCCCTGGTGTATGTGGATTATCCGTGGTGTATGTGGATCATCCTTGGTGTATGTGGATCATCCGTGGTGTATGTGGATCATCCTTGGTGTATGTGGATCATCCGTGGTGTATGTGGATTATCCGTGGTGTATGTGGATCATCCGTGGTGTATGTGGATTCTCCGTGGTGTATGTGGATTATCCGTGTTATATGTGGATTATCCGTGGTGTATGTGGATCATCCGTGTTGTATGTGGATTATCCGTGGTGTATGTGGATCATCCTTGGTGTATGTGGATTACCGTGGTGTATGTGGATTATCCGTGGTATATGTGGATTATCCGTGGTGTATGTGGACCATCCGTGGTGTATGTGGATTATCCATGGTATATGTGGACCATCCGTGGTGTATGTGGATCATCCTTGGTGTATGTGGATCATCCGTGGTGTGTATGTGGATTGTCCGTGGTGTATGTGGATTGTCCGTGGTGTATGTGGATTATCCGTGGTGTATGTGGATTATCCGTGGTGTATGTGGATTATCCGTGGTGTATGTGGATCATCCGTGGTGTATGTGGATCATCCGTGGTATGTATGTGGATCATCCGTGGTGTATGTGGATCATCCGTGGTGTGTATGTGGATCATCCGTGGTGTATGTGGATTATCCGTGGTGTATGTGGATTATCCGTGGTGTGTATGTGGATCATCCGTGGTATATATGTGGATCATCCGTGGTGTATGTGAATCATCCATGGTGTATGTGGATCATCCGTGGTGTGTTTGGACCATCCGTGGTGTATGTGAATCATCCGTGGTGTATGTGGACCATACGTGGTATGTATGTGGACCATACGTGGTGTGTGTGGATCATCCGTGGTGCGTATGTGGATCATCCGTGGTGTATGTGGATTATCCGTGGTGTATGTGGATTATCCGTAGTGTGTATGTGGATCATCCGTGGTATATATGTGGATCATCCGTGGTGTATGTGAATCATCCATGGTGTATGTGGACCATACGTGGTGTGTGTGGACCATCCGTGGTGTATGTGAATCCTCCGTGGTGTATGTGGATCATCCGTGGTGTGTTTGGACCATCCGTGGTGTATGTGAATCCTCCGTGGTGTATGTGGACCATACGTGGTGTGTGTGGACCATCCGTGGTGTATGTGAATCCTCCGTGGTGTATGTGGACCATCCATGGTGTATGTGGATCATCCGTGGTGTGTGTGGACCATCCGTGGTGTGTGTGGATCCGCCATGATGTATTGGATACGGGGTCTACTTTTTAACCGAGATGCTGTGTGTTCATACTAGGCCAGAACCACTGTAGTGGTGTCTTATGTAAGACACATAACTCAACATATCCTCTTCTCTATCCCTTATGGAGATGATTCCATCAGTAATGAGGTTTCGAAGCGATGGATTCCATCAGTAATGAGGTTTCGAAGCGATGGATTCCATCAGTAATGAGGTTTCGAAGCGATGGATTCCATCAGTAATGAGGTTTCGAAGCGATGGATTCCATCAGTAATGAGGTTTCGAAGCGATGGATTCCATCAGTAATGAGGTTTCGAAGCGATGAATTCCATCAGTAATGAGGTTTCGAAGCGATGATTTCCAGCAGTAATGAGGTTTCGAAGACATGGATTCCACCAGTAATGAGGTTTCGAAGACATGGATTCCATCAGTAATGAGGTTTCGAAGACATGGATTCCATCAGTAATGAGGTTTCGAAGCGATGGATTCCATCAGTAATGAGGTTTCGAAGCGATGGATTCCATCAGTAACGAGGTTTCGAAGCGATGGATTCCATCAGTACTGAGGCTTCGAAGCGATGGATTCCATCAGTACTGAGGCTTCGAAGCGATGGATTCCAGCAGTAATGAGGTTTCGAAGCGATGAATTCCAGCAGTAATGAGGTTTCGAAGAGATGAATTCCAGCAGTAATGAGGTTTCGAAGCGATGGATTCCATCAGTAATGAGGTTTCGAAGCGATGGATTCCATCAGTAATGAGGTTTCGAAGCGATGGATTCCATCAGTACTGAGGTTTCGAAGTGATGGATTCCATCAGTAATGAGGTTTTGAAGCTATGGATTCCATCAGTACTGAGGCTTCGAAGCGATGGATTCCATCAGTAATGAGGTTTCGAAGCGATGGATTCCATCAGTAACGAGGTTTCGAAGCGATGGATTCCATCAGTAATGAGGTTTCGAAGCGATGGATTCCATCAGTAATGAGGTTTCGAAGCGATGGATTCCATCAGTACTGAGGTTTCGAAGTGATGGATTCCATCAGTAATGAGGTTTTGAAGCTATGGATTCCATCAGTACTGAGGCTTCGAAGCGATGGATTCCATCAGTAATGAGGTTTCGAAGCGATGGATTCCATCAGTAACGAGGTTTCGAAGCGATGGATTCCATCAGTACTGAGGCTTCGAAGCGATGGATACCATCAGTAATGAGGTTTCGAAGTGATGGATTCCATCAGTAATGAGGTTTTGAAGCTATGGATTCCATCAGTACTGAGGCTTCGAAGCGATGAATTCCAGCAGTAATGAGGTTTCGAAGTGATGGATTCCATCAGTAATGAGGTTTTGAAGCTATGGATTCCATCAGTACTGAGGCTTCGAAGCGATGAATTCCAGCAGTAATGATGTTTCGAAGCGATGGATACCATCAGTAATGAGGTTTCGAAGCGATGGATTCCATCAGTAATGAGGTCTTAAGAGCGATGGATTATAGCAGTAATGGTGTATCGAGAGCGATGGATTCCAGCAGTAAAGAGGTCTCGAGAGCGATGGATTCCAGCAGTAATGAGGTCTTGAGAGCTATGGATTCCAGCAATAATGAGGTCTCAAGAGCGTTTAATATAATGTTGTAAAAAATGTTTCTCGATTGAACTAAAAGTTTAGCTTCGAATCAACAACTTACGTCAGGAAATAAAATAAATGTTAGAGAGGAACAATACAATATCGGATAATTATTAGGCACATACCTTGGAGGTAGGTAAGCACAGAAAGCTTTGTTTATGTGATGGTTTCTTTTGTTATTTTCATACTAATATTGACAATACAATTACGCTAACAGAATTTACGACGTAGTCTAACATAGAGTAGGTAACAAAACCAGTCTCGCTTAGTCAATTATTGCACTGCAAATCATGGACTTCCTAAACATACTTTATAGTAAGAGTATATGCCATGACTGTCCGATTAGCGCAGTTGTTAGCACGCTCGCTTCTCACCAATGCAACCCGGGTTCGATCCTCGGTCCGGGAAGTTTATGTGAGATGGTATGGTGGTCGCCACGCCAGATCGGACAGGTGGGATTTCTCCGGGTACTCCGGTTAACTACCACACGAATGACCGCATATACGCTTTCATCCGCGCTAACGAGAGTGATTAATATAAGTTGTTAGGGCTTGTTTCGCAATCGTTGTAAGATAACGTTTAGCTATGCCATGTCCAGGTAGCAAAGTGGGTACATCATGTATTGAGTACCGATTTTGCATGTATGGCAAGTATTATATCATTGTAAATATCCGTAAACAATGTTAACAATTTCTATCAAATATATCTATTTTGCTTTTCGATTAAGAAATACATCACACGAACAGTGCAGTAATTATATTCCACGTGTCACTTATTATACTTTTTCATCAACTTATTAATAACAGATATATTGAAACTTCTCAGAAAACTGTATCATGTATTTCACTATTTGTCAAACTTCATCATTTGTGGCTATACATGTGCTTATGCTATTTAATGCCAATAAACGTATGCTATGTTATGTTATGATAAAAGTATAACAACTTTTAAAGAATCTTATCTTCCAAAGACCGTCGTTTAAGAATTCAAACTGCGACAAAAGCGGAAGTTATCTAACACAAACAGAAAACTAAAACAAGCGATCTGATTGGCTTAATTCATGCTGTTATCCAATCAGTAAGCACATTACAACTAACCTCAGGATTGGAGGATTGCAAGTGCACTTAATTTTAACACATTTATTACAGATAACGTGTATATTAATTAAAGCGACATTACATTGTCATAAAACCCAAAAATACCTGTTTACGTATAAATACCATTACTGCTACAAATGCTTCCGTGGTAATTCGAACACTAACTTTTAATAAATAAAAGTGTGTTTGTGATCTATTAACTCAAAAGTGAAAGTAGGACATCATATAACGGTCAGTTACGCTCCTGAATTGACGTGTGTTTGTTATTTGAGTCAATAGTAAGTTCCTGCTCCTATCGCTTAGAGATAATATAAATCAGATCTAACAATAAATATGCACAGGCACACATTGTGATATATAAAGCTAAATCTGTTCCATAATGCACGTGTAATTCATGATGCACGTGTTATATACAGACGGATCTGTATCACGCTGGACTGGTAATCCAGGGGTCGCAGTTTCGATCCCCCGTCTGACCCTAATAAAATTAGCAGTCTTTCAGATGGGACGTTAAACCCAGGTCTCGTGTCGGTGCTTTACACCGTGCATGTAAAAGAACCAGACGAGATTCTGCAATTGGTCTCTGTCTGTATCATTGCACTATCCGCCAAAATCTAAAATAACTAATCTCTTCAGGAAGCGTCGCTCATATGGGCAACCGGTAGTGACGATAAATAAACGTAAAAACACACATATAAAGAGTATCTATCCTACATACATTATGTACATATTATGTATACTAGACTATGTATATTCATAGAAATAAATATTGTTTAAACTAAAGAGTATGTAACACTATCTCGTTGATACAATACCAGTATGAAATTGTGATATAGATACATTGTTACATTGCATGTCAAACTCTATTAACAGATGCAATTATTATAAATGTACAGGAACCATCCACGAGGTAATTATGTCATTGTGTAGAATGATGCAAACACTATTAACATATACAATTATTATAAATGTACAGGAACCATCCACGAGGTAATTGTGTCATTGTGCACCATGATACAAACACTATTAACATATACAATTATTATAAATGTACAGGAACCACCCACGAGGTAATTGTGTCATTGTGCACCATGATACAAACACTATTAACATATACAATTATTATAACATAACATAATATTTATTCAGCATAAAATAGCATGTGTATATTTATAGCCAATACAAAACAATGGTAGAAGAAATTCTAAAAGACAAAAACATGAACCGTACAAAGTCATATAATATGGTGTTTTCAAGGGAAAGCTAAGTATATTAAAGTGGATTAGTCATCAGTTCTCATTTTAAATGCAAAGTATATGCATTTTGATATGTTGTTTAAAATTACAGTAGATTTGGTTGTCATTAAATTGGTAAACTTATTCATACTTGGCCAACTACAATAGTAAGGTCGCATGTACTGTTTACGTAGCTGTCAATACTTCGGGCAAACTAGTAAGAAATGGTACTCGGATTCCACAACATGTAAGTTACAGTTTATACAAATGCGGTCTCTTCGGTCAGTATTTAGATATCGTCCGGTCTCGATGGCAAGGTCATGTGATGAAAGTCTGAATCTGGTAAGGCATGTTCTATATTTAGAATAGTTAATACAGCTAAGATACTGTTCTAACTCAAAATCACGTTTAAATATACAATATGTGTCAAGTCTAGTGGAGTTATTAATGTTCGTGTACCAGGTTTGTCTATATATATCAAGAATACGTTGCTTAATCGAAGCATAATTACAATAAAATGGGATGGTATGTTGATTACGCCATGTATTTCTCATTCCTATTTGGCATAGTAACGTTTTAATATTAATATTAAGAAATACATCACAGGCAATACATAAATACACGAACAGTGCAGTAATTATATTCCACGTGTCACTTATTATACTTTTTCATCAACTTATTAATAACAGATATATTGAAACTTCTCAGAAAACTGTATCATGTATTTCACTATTTGTCAAACTTCATCATTTGTGGCTATACATGTGCTTATGCTATTTAATGCCAATAAACGTATGCTATGTTATGTTATGATAAAAGTATAACAACTTTTAAAGAATCTTATCTTCCAAAGACCGTCGTTTAAGAATTCAAACTGCGACAAAAGCGGAAGTTATCTAACACAAACAGAAAACTAAAACAAGCGATCTGATTGGCTTAATTCATGCTGTTATCCAATCAGTAAGCACATTACAACTAACCTCAGGATTGGAGGATTGCAAGTGCACTTAATTTTAACACATTTATTACAGATAACGTGTATATTAATTAAAGCGACATTACATTGTCATAAAACCCAAAAATACCTGTTTACGTATAAATACCATTACTGCTACAAATGCTTCCGTGGTAATTCGAACACTAACATTTAATAAATAAAAGTGTGTTTGTGATCTATTAACTCAAAAGTGAAAGTAGGACATCATATAACGGTCAGTTACGCTCCTGAATTGACGTGTGTTTGTTATTTGAGTCAATAGTAAGTTCCTGCTCCTATCGCTTAGAGATAATATAAATCAGATCTAACAATAAATATGCACAGGCACACATTGTGATATATAAAGCTAAATCTGTTCCATAATGCACGTGTAATTCATGATGCACGTGTTATATACAGACGGATCTGTATCACGCTGGACTGGTAATCCAGGGGTCGCAGTTTCGATCCCCCGTCTGACCCTAATAAAATTAACAGTCTTTCAGATGGGACATTAAACCGAGATCTCGTGTCGGTGCTTTACACCGTGCACGTAAAAGAACCAGAGGAGATTCTGGAATTAGTCTCTGTCTGTATCATGCACTATCCTCCAACATCTAAAATAACTAATATCTTCAGGAGGCGTCGCTCATATGGGCAACCGGTACCGACGATAAATAAATGTAAAACACACACGTGTTATGTTACGCACTGATATTGACACTGTTCACATTATATTGCTATGTTAAAATGCTCAGATTATGTGGCAAATATTTGGAAGGAAACAAATACCATAATATTGGGAAAAAAATACATTTTGTAGAAATTTGCTTTTTCACCGATGTAGTTAAGACTGTTTACACAGGCACTACAATTACAGGATGTGAACGACAACAGCGTTTTATTAAACGCACATTGCTTACTTGTCATAGATTAACATCGCATATCTTCGCTATTGAAACTGGTCGATACTGAAAGAATAAACCGAATGTCAACTCTGTCAATCCAATGTTGTAGAATCTGAATACCATGTTTTACTGATATGCCGGAAGTATTGTAATATTCGATCTAAATGCATGCCAACCATATCTTGGCCGAATTTAAGGAAATTTAAAGCAGCATTACATCGTAATAAAGGATGTTTTGGGTAAAATATAAATACTAATGTGTGTGTGTTTACAAAAATCGAAATAGTCGCTCAGAAACGATAACATTCCAATAATTTAAACCGTCGTATACGCGAATTTGTTTATCAACACACGAAATTAAAACACGCACATAGCGCATGCGTGAAATAACACAGGATGTAGAAAACAACGTATATATTTTGAACATGAACTACTATCTATCTATCTTCCTCTAATGTCGAACCCCTCGCGGGGATGTAGACATGCCCCTAAAAGACTTAGCTAACAGAGGTATGAATCAACATATCAAGTAATTTAATTAAAAAAGACAATGTGGGACAAATGGGGACGATGCATTCCGAATGTAAACAAGTGCGGACGATGCGTTCCGGTTGTAAACAAGTGCGTGACTGATCGACTCGGAAAGTCCTACTTTCGGTTTCGAGATTGTTTTATCGCAAAAAACCACTGTTTACCAAATGAACATAAGCATACAAAGTACAATGTTAGAATGTGTAGCAGCATTGCTACACATACGTAAAAGTTGAATTTTTCAAATATCTTTTATGTCATACCATGTAATGCTGCTTTAAGTATCATTAGTCAAAACGATGACCTAAATCCGAGTGTCCTATCCAATTTATATACGTGTAAGTGAAATATGATCTACTTTTGATTTAAAATAAGAAAATGTGAGTTAGTCTGAAAGTCGGTTTCAAAAGATGGCAAAAATAAACTAGACGGAGTAGTTTATTATTGTTGAGGGAGATCACGTTTGTTGGACTAAATTCCAATGTGACCATGCATGATTGTATATAGCGTGCCTCTTACTAGTACGTTTGTCAGATGACCCTGTGGTATCACATAGGCGTATCTACGGGTCCGGCCGTACGGCCATGGCCGGACCACTTTTCGGACTTTTTTTTTTTTTTTTTTAATAAACACATTTCGAGAATAATATATACACTGCGGGCCCTGGCGAAGATAGTAATTTGGCCGGACCACTTTCCAGAACCATCATACGCCTCTGTATCACATAGTTGCACATGATGTATGGTATCCACGACCATTCCCTCTACACTGGTTAACCCTAATATTATTAGCGGTCTTTCAGATGGGACTACACACCGGGTCTATCATGTATCGGTGCTATACACGACCCCATACAGCGGGCATGTAAACTGTAGGCTGTCCGATTAGCACAGTGGTTAGCGCGCTCGCTTCTCACCAATGTGACCCGGGTTCGATCCTCGGACAGGGAAGTATGTGAGATGGTACGATGGTCGTCAGATCGGACAGGTGGGTTTTCTCCGGGTACTCCGGTTTCCTCCCACATATACACTTTCATCCGAGCTAACGAGAGTGATTAATATAAGTTGTTAAAACTTGCTTCGCAATCGTTGTATAAAAAAACAAAAAACAAAAACAAAACCAGGTTTTATATACGTCAATAGGCATAAGTGCCAATAACTAACATGGTTCATTTTTCTTTTTGGTAAAAATGCATTTTCATGACAGGCAGTGCATAGGTTTTGTGTTTTTTTGAGAAATCATGTGACTTGAGAAGACTTCAGACTAGTTGATGTGTAGAACAGGTGTGTTATAAGAATTCAGGCCATTGCATACTGAAGGTTGGTATACTGTATTATTTGGCGGAGGTTCAAGGTCAGGATTTGGGGGTGCAGACTTACTGCTAGTGTAGACAATTAGTGTACACGAAGATTCAAAGCAATATATGCTCAAATAATTACTGACGGTCAGTTCAATGTCAGTATATGGGGGTGTAGACTTCCTGTATGTGTAGAGAATTGGTCCTCGGATGTGTACGCGAAGTTTCAAAGCAATGTACATGTGTATGCTCAAATAATTACTGACGGTTAGTTCAATGTTAGTATATGGGTGTGTAGACTTCCTGTATGTGTAGAGAATTAGTCCTCGGATGTGTACGCGAAGATTCTAATGAATATATTTCATGCTATGTTGAAAACTGACATTTGAGCTATTCTTGATGCATAGATAATATCTGAAAACACACTATAGTTGGCCAATATTCATGTTCAGGTCACTCTTGGGAATGGGACTTGTTAGGCGGAGGGAGATGAGCGCAGAGAGCAACCCTAAGAAACAGTATTCAAGTTATCAAAACATTATAGTTGGTGGTTCATTTAGTTTTATGCAAATAGGTACTAGTAATTGTTAACGGCACAATCGTCGTCGGAAAGGTGACTGTTTAGTCTAGTTTCCACTAATGTACACGAGACAAATCTCACTACTCTACAACACGACGAATTCTAGAGTTACTTTAGAGTTACTTTAGAGTCACTGTCCTACTGTTGGATTGTACACAAAACGTACAGCGTACACTTATATAAGTCTTCAATCAAACTCCCATTGGTAGGACAGCAGGTCGATGAATCTGTACCAAATGTTTCTGATGATAAACCACTAGATATGGTCCCAATCTGTTCTCTTTATGCATTCGATCGCTTGATTAAATAAACATACATAAGTGAGATTTAAAGCAACGGCTGAAAACAACTTAATCATTCATTGTTAACTGCTTCAGTTGGCAATGAATTCTGATTATCTCAGACATTTCTTATAGATAGCAATTCTAATGAGCGACCTTACTCATTTTTCTATTACCTCCCTTGACAGATAAAGTCCGATTTATCCCGAAATGAATATCGGTCCGTTTAGTTGGAATCCTTTGTTGTTAATGTTGTATAAACAGATGTTGCTGTAGGATAAATGTAATTTAAATGACAGTCGTGACGGCCATTTGTATAGTAAAGCACTGATTGGATATGATGTAGGATATATGTTGAGATTTAAAAATTAAATAAATATAAGATAAGAAAACAGATGAACATTGATAGCATGTGCTGCAAAGGAAACAACGATAAAAACAGAGGAAACCGATTAGGAGGACAAATCTACTTTTAGTAGGTATTCAGTGGCAGCAACAGCGAGCGGGTGGACGGTTTCGGACGGACGGGTGGTTTCGGACAGACAGACGCACACACATACAGACACGTTTTCGTTTGCTATGGGTGTTGGGGTTCAAAGTCGCACAAACAGCGCAGCTTAGAACAATGGCGACTATACATCTATGAGCGGTCAAAGAAGGCATCTGGTGTCTCTCCGAGCAATATTGCAGACACGGATCGTGTATAACCACCGGCCTTCCGCATGCCAGCCGAATAGTTTCTTCACATGAAATAATTCGACACCAAAAGTGAGATTCGAACCTACAGCGGTGATGTATTATGTTTATTTATCGTCGCTACCGGTTGCCCATATGAGCGACGCCTCCTGAAGAGATTAGTCATTTTAGGTTTTTTGAGGATAGTGCAATGATACAGACACAGACCAATTCCAGAATCTCCTCTGGTTCTTTTACGTGCACGGTGTAAAGCACCGACACGAGACCTCGGTTTAAAGTCCCATCTGAAAGACTGTCAATTTTATTAAGGTCAGACGGGGATCGAACCTCCGATCCCTGGATTACAATTTCAGCGTGGTACCACTGGACTACAGATCCGTCTGTAGCCGTTATCACTCTACCACGGAGGCCACTTAAGCTATTTTCCAGAGTCTCCTCTGGTTCTTTTACGTGAACTGTGTACAGCACCGACACGAGGCCTCGGTTTAAAGTTCCATCTGAAAGAATGTCAATTTTATTAAGGTCAGACGGGGGATTGAACCTCCAATCCCGGGATTACAATTCCAGCGTGTTACCGTCTGTAGCCGTTATCCCTCTACCACGGAGGCCACTTAAGCTAAAGTACACATGTATCCAATACATTAATATTGTTTCCTCACAAATATCACACAAGAGCAAAAATAAGTAGCGTATTCATTTTCATTAAATTGACTGGAGCACTTTCCTTCATTATACTCAATTTGTGTCAGTCGTGATAGCGCTGTGGTAGTGCGGTGATATCGCGGTGGTGCATAGCGCAGTGGTAGCACGGTGATAGCGCGGTGGTAGTGCGGCGATATCGCGGTGGTACATATCGCGGTGGTACATATCGCGGTGGTACATATCGCAGTGGTAGCACGGTGATAGCGTTGTGGTAGTGCGGTGATATCGCGGTGGTACATAGCGCGGTGGTACATAGCGCAGTGGTAGCACGGTGATAGCGCGGTGGTACATAGCGCTGTGGTAGTTCGGTGATATCGCCGGTGTAGCACTGTGGTAGCGCGATGATAGCACAGTTGTAACGCGGTGGTAATGCGGTGATAACGCGGTGGTACATATTGTGTGGTAGCGCAGTTGTAGCGCAATTGTAAAGCGCGGTGGTAACGCGGTGATAGCGTAGTAATAGCGCGATGATAGCGCAAGGTATCGCAGTGGTAGCAAGTTCGATTCAGGTACAAACGGGGTGGAGTTCGCGCCCAGCTAGAGCCGTTACGGGAGTGTCCTTATGCAAGGCACTTACTTTCCACATTGTCCCATCATTCTCCGTCGTGCCGATGGATTTCATCAGGAATGGAGTCTCAAGAGCAATTAATCTAATGTTGTAGAAACTTGCTTCGCAATCAAGCTCAAACAAATGTGTAAAAACTAATAATTAGCGCTCTGATTCGTTTGCAAGTTATATGGTTGACTAGTAAAAACTGAAGTCAAAACAATTCACACGTGTTCGCTTGCTATAGTAATTACATCCACATTGTTTACAGAGGTAATATAGAATGTAAGTCGTCTCATTCCACGAGTTCATCAGATACTTTAAATACGTAGGTAGGGATAATTGCTGTGGTTTTTGCAGCAATTTAATTATCGATAGCATCTGCAATCAACCTCAGGAATATCCATTCAGAATTAGCGGATTGCAGTAAAAAATAGGGGAAAAGGGGAAGCATTTTGTTATTGATGCGATTAATTTGCTTGATTAACTTTTTGTATTAATAATGATCCAAGGGCATAATTATAATATTCACCTCATTAGAATCCCCGATGCTTCTTTATTAAATAAATACAAATATTATTATTAAATATTTACATCGCAATTGTATTTCCTTCGATGAAAGTATATGCCCTGTTTGCATCCATTTACGTATGAATTTCCTCACTAATTATATTCTGCTGACATGCGCACTCGAGGTTACGGGCATGCGCACTCGAAGTTACGGGCATGCGCATTCGAGAAAGTGCGCGTCTTACAGTGTACGCTGTTCCAAGGAAGGTATATTTAACACGTCCTGTACACAGTAAGTCACTTACCCCGTCTGGCCATAATACAATTAACAGTCTTTCAGATGAGACTTTAAACCGAGTTCTCGTGTCGGTGCTGTACACCGTGCTCGTAAAAAACAGAGGAGACTCTGGAATGGGTCTCTGTCTGTATCATTGCACTATCCTTCAAAAATCTAAAATGACTAATCTCTTCAGGAGGCGTCGCTCATATGGACAACCGGTAGCGACGATAAATAAACGTAAAACACACACACAGCAAGTCACAAATCTGGGCTAAGTACATTGTTCTTTGTGTCATTGAATATATATATATATGTTGTTCATAAACCGCGATTAGTTTATACAAATTTATTTTAGCTCGATTGCGAAACAAGTTATTACAACTTATATTAATCACTCACGAGACCTCATTCCTGATGGAATCCATCGCCATGAGGGAGAGAGAACGTGGAATTTAAATGCATTGCCTAAGGTCACAGTCGTAACGGCTCCACGTCACAAAACACCAAAACAATGTTAGTAAATGACGTCATTTTGACGTCACTCTCTAAACAATAAAACTAAAGTAAAGTAAATTGTTTTGTTTATTATAGTGTCACCCCTATTTAAAGGGCCAGCCATATCTGACTTATGAGACACCTCTTTTATGAACATCAGTACTTCCCGAATCCTATGCTTGTATGTCAGGCGCAAGACTGGTAAGCACTCGGTAACCATTATTTAACTAGTTGGCGGCTCACCAACCGGCCATATCAGACCGAACCCCTGACGAGATTCGAACCTTCGACCTCTCGCTCCGTAGGCGGACGCCTTAACCACTAAGGCCACGGATACGGTTATATTCCTTATTTGAGGAGCCATGTTATAATACAGTATTCAATACTGTAGCATTACTGGCTGATAAAGTGGAGACACTCCTTGAACGGATCTAGATTCAATCAAGCATGAGTTATGTCCCTTATTGTGTATACAATGTAGCTGATTATATATATGATACGAAGGTAAGTTCCGAGGTCTCGTGTCGGTGCTTTACACCGTGCACGTAAAAGAACCAGAGGAGACTCTGTAATGGGTCTCTGACTGTATCATTGCACTATCCTCCAAAATCTAAATTACTAATCTCTTCAGGCGGCGTCGCTCATATGGGCAACCGGTAGCGACGATAAATAAACGTAAAACACACACACACGAAGGTAAGTCTCCTCAGATGTGTTTTACTTATAGGTTAAAGTTTATTAGTACGTATTTACCAAATTAAATTGGTCAGGCACGGCGCATGCGTACTAATAAACATTAACATGCTTAGTGTTTTAAATTATTTTTGTCAACTCTCTACATGTCTCCGCCCTCTTTCGTCCCGCGGCATTGATTGACACCCCGAAACATCAAAATCGCGCCTGTGGTGTGTGTTTTACGTTTATTTATCGTCGCTACCGGTTGCCCATAAAGAGCGACGCCTCCTGAAGAGATTAGTTATTTTAGATTTTGGAGGATAGTGCATGATACAGACAGAGACCAATTCCAGAATCTCCTCTGGTTCTGTTACGTGCACGGTGTAAAGCACCGACACGAGACCTCGGTTTAACGTCCCACCTAAAAGACTGTTAATTTTATTAGGGTCAGACGATGGATCGAACCTGCGATCCCTGGATTACGAATCCAGCGTGTTACCACTGGACTACAGATCGCCCCTGTCATCTTTTACCGCCTTATATATGCAGACGGATCTGACGCTTGACTGGTAATCCAGGGATCGCAGGTTTGATCCCCCGTCTGACCATAATAAAATTAACAGTCTTTCAGATGGGACGTTAAACCGAGGTCTCGTGTCGGTGCTTTACACCGTGCACATAAAAGAACGTGTGACTCAGTATGAGTAGCCTAAAAGTAACTTCCCTACATGGCGAGCCAGCAATGCTCGGTGCTGTAGACGGAGGATAGCTGGAGGATGTGTTTAGCCTAATCCTCGATGGATACGACGGGATGCGGCTTCTACCATGATCCGGTAGCGTCGAGGACCACAGCGAAGAAACAACCGGAACCATTCTTGCTGCTATGAGCTGACAAATGGTGGAGAAATGTGGCCCTAAAAGGGACCGTTTACAGAAAGAAGACTTGTCTTGTCACAATGGACCTTAGGAGAAACCGCATCATGATGCCTACCAAACCCACAACCGACGTAGGAAGAATAACATTCTTAGAGAAACCTCGACAGGGGGGGGGGGCTCGTAATAAACTCATCTCAGCATCAGCCAAGCAGAGTGAAAACATACTCAAAGGAAATAATTCCATACACCAGTGGAAGTCGCTGTAGCGCAGTGGTAGAGCTTCAGGTGCGACATGCCTGGAGTTCGAGCCCGACTGAGCCGTAGCGATACATAACGACAAGGCACTTAAATTCCACGATGCCTTTTCTCTCTCTCCCTCGTGGCGATTGATTTCATCAGAAATGAGGCATCGAGAGTGAGTAATGAAGTTGAATGAACTTGTTTCGCAACCCCTAATAGTTACTGGGCGGATCAAATAAATGGGGTTCCCTCTTGTTGGGTCCGATGCAAAAACAAAAAAACTTGTTTCGCAATCGAGCTAAAATAAATTTGTAATAACTAATTCGAACCTATATACATGTATTAATATATAGCAGTGAGGGGCAATGGATATGAAGTGAACGACATTAACCAATCGGCGACGGACGGAGGCCCTGGGTTGATTCTTATCTTGTTTCCATGACAAGAGCTAAGATATTCTTTCTTTGATAAATGTCCTATAGAATCATAACCTTGATAGATGATAGATGAACAGTGATTTGTTTTCAGTTTACATCAGCGTTGTCTGTAGATCCCACTACTTAACAACTGGAAAGAGGAATTATTTCGATGACGTTCTCCACGATGATTGAGTATCATGCATGCATCTATACCAATTGGCTCTGATTTAAATTTTCTATTGAGAAAATACATACTGCTAGTTAGCTTGGACATGAACATTAAAGCAAAACAATATTCTCCGACTTTGACATTCCGTTGTTTGTATTTCAACTCGCCACCGTTTAAAGGATATGTGCGAGTGCACGATTCTACGCGGGTTCGCTCACATCGGTTGTGCAACTTTGGTGGCCTGCTAATAATCGTCCACCGCATAATCTAAATTCACATGAGAGAAAGCTTCTATACAGGAGGTTTTGGGCAATGCTATATAATTGTGGCGCATGGAAAGATGTCAGATATATAGAGAGAAAAGTAGCGGCTAGAAGAGGAGACTGTACTTGGCATAAGAGGGAACTGATGCCTGAATGTGTGGTACAGCAATGCAGGAACTGGCTGCCTAACCCGCGCAACCAGCCTTATTTGGGCCATAAGTGGAGTTGAATTGTTTATACCAGTTGTAAGTACTATAAAAATACAGAACTTCAATTTCAGCAATTTATAACATCTGATATGTACGTGGGTCATAATAGATATAAGTGGTGCTCATGTATTAGATGCATACCATGCAGGGCCTCGCATGTGGCAAATACGATGTGCGTCTACCGTCAGATTTGTACCGCTATTCCTCGTGTGTTTAAGGTCAAATATAGGTCAACCTGCAGGCCTTTAAGGAAACGTCGGCTTTCCTGCTAAAACGTTTTAATAAAATATTTCTGACAGGTGAATACCCTAGCTCCTGGGGGGAGGGCATTATAGTCCCTATATTTAAAGGAGGTGACACTGAAGACCCCATGAAATATAGAGACATTACACTAATAAATATAATTGGTAAAATCTATTCACAAATACTTTTAAACAGGCTGACTAAATGGTCTACAGAATATGAGAAAATTATACCAAACCAATTTGGTTTTCAAAAGGGAAAGTCTACCACGGACGCTATTTTTATATTACATTCTATTATTGCTAAAACATTAAGCTCTAAAAAAAGTTATATTGTGCATTCTTAGATTATCAGCAATGTTACGATACAATCGACAGAATGTACCTATGGAGAACATTAGTTAATGAAAATGTAAGTTCACGATTCGTGACTAGCTTAAAGGCTATGTATAATGTAGTAAAATCCTGCATACGCTATAAATCAAAAACATCCGACCTCTTTAAGTTCGATATTGGGTTAAAACAGGGGGATCCTAGTTCTAGTTTATTGTTTTTATTTTTCGTAAATGACATTGTAGCGTGTATTAACTCGGATATTGATGGAATTTTTACAACTGACCAATTTAGGATATTTATTTTAATGTTCGCAGACGATACAGTTGTATTCGCGGAAACACCGACAGCTTTACAATCAATGCTACGCGATACGGAACAATATAGTAATGAATGGGGTTTAAAAATAAACACATATAAGTCGAAAATTATGATATTCGAAAAGGGGAGACACACAACACTCGATGTTACGCTATGTGATCACATTTTAGAAGTAGTGTCTACTTTTAAATACCTAGGTATCAACTTTTATAAAAACGGTAGCTGGTGCCGCACACAGAAAAAGCTTGCACAGCATTCTGCACATGCGCTGCATAACTTATTTATAATTTTTAACCAATTAGAACTACTACCAAAGGATAAATGTCAATTATTTGATAGCCTCGTCGGCTCAATTTTGAACTATTCTGCCGATGTTTGGGGATACTGCGAATCGCAACAGGTTGAACGAATACATTGTAAATTTTTAAGGAAAGTGCTTCATGTTAAAAAGTCGACAAACCTTGACTGTCTGTATGGCGAACTCGGGCGCTACCCCATGATAATAACAAGACAATTTATAATGACAAAATATTGGCTGAAACTTCTTAATACTACAAACCCTATACTCGCTGCAACATATAACATGTTTTACATGACACCGAGAACAACGACTGCTACGGTGGACATAATTGGACACATAATATTAAAACGTTACTATGCCAAATAGGAATGAGAAATACATGGCGTAATCAACATACCATCCCATTTTATTGTAATTATGCTTCGATTAAGCAACGTATTCTTGATATATATAGACAAACCTGGTACACGAACATTAATAACTCCACTAGACTTGACACATATTGTATATTTAAACGTGATTTTGAGTTAGAACAGTATCTTAGCTGTATTAACTATTCTAAATATAGAACATGCCTTACCAGATTCAGACTTTCATCACATGACCTTGCCATCGAGACCGGACGATATCTAAATACTGACCGAAGAGACCGCATTTGTATAAACTGTAACTTACATGTTGTGGAATCCGAGTACCATTTCTTACTAGTTTGCCCGAAGTATTGACAGCTACGTAAACAGTACATGCGACCTTACTATTGTAGTTGGCCAAGTATGAATAAGTTTACCAATTTAATGACAACCAAATCTACTGTAATTTTAAACAACATATCAAAATGCATATACTTTGCATTTAAAATGAGAACTGATGACTAATCCACTTTAATATACTTAGCTTTCCCTTGAAAACACCATATTATATGACTTTGTACGGTTCATGTTTTTGTCTTTTAGAATTTCTTCTACCATTGTTTTGTATTGGCTATAAATATACACATGCTATTTTATGCTGAATAAATATTATGTTATGTTATAATAATTGTATATGTTAATAGTGTTTGTATCATGGTGCACAATGACACAATTACCTCGTGGGTGGTTCCTGTACATTTATAATAATTGTATATGTTAATAGTGTTTGTATCATGGTGCACAATGACACAATTACCTCGTGGATGGTTCCTGTACATTTATAATAATTGTATATGTTAATAGTGTTTGCATCATTCTACACAATGACATAATTACCTCGTGGATGGTTCCTGTACATTTATAATAATTGCATCTGTTAATAGAGTTTGACATGCAATGTAACAATGTATCTATATCACAATTTCATACTGGTATTGTATCAACGAGATAGTGTTACATACTCTTTAGTTTAAACAATATTTATTTCTATGAATATACATAGTCTAGTATACATAATATGTACATAATGTATGTAGGATAGATACTCTTTATATGTGTGTTTTTACGTTTATTTATCGTCACTACCGGTTGCCCATATGAGGGACGCTTCCTGAAGAGATTAGTTATTTTAGATTTTGGCGGATAGTGCAATGATACAGACAGAGACCAATTGCAGAATCTCGTCTGGTTCTTTTACATGCACGGTGTAAAGCACCGACACGAGACCTGGGTTTAACGTCCCATCTGAAAGACTGCTAATTTTATTAGGGTCAGACGGGGGATCGAACCTGCGACCCCTGGATTACCAGTCCAGCGTGTTACATTCTTTATATTTGGAGGATGAAACATAATATGTATGCAAAGTATGTATCATATTTATAACTACTCAACGACGAGTAATTCATGCTGGTGTACAATTCAATACGCACTTATTGTGTTGGGTTTCCTTTTTTTAGAGGAAGCGACAATTAACAATTTGCTGTAGAAATAGGATCACATTGTTTGCTCTAGTACGAATCATACAGTCAGATTTTTTGATCGATCGTGTCAATTATTTTCTTGCTTAAAAGGTAATGAAAATGGAGAAAAGGGAAAATCAAATTGTACTGAAACATAAGTCCCTAGTGTCATATTCCCAGTTAGTGTTTACTCTATATGGATTAATTCTGAGGTTAAAGCAATTAATTAAAAGCAATCGATATGTAGACCTTTGCTTTATGCACCAGCGTTTCTAAGGCTAGTTAAGCGCTATGTACTGCGCGTAGAGATACAGCACGTCAAGCTTACATTATAAAGTAGTTCTTCAGTTTCAACTGTGAAGCTTGTATAGTATATGATGTTATTTGCACTGTTGCTTAAACTAATTACTTCTAGCTTGATTTCCACATCAATCTTATTGTTTTTTAATTGAATCGATATGTGGCTTGAAGGTTGCCTAGACAATCCCTCGCAACGTGCGCGATGATTCCAAATGTAGTTGAAGGTTGCCTAGACAATTCCTCACAACGTGCTCGATGATTCCACATGTAGTTGATGGTTGCCTAGACAATCCCTCGCAACGTGATCGATGATTCCACATGTAGTTGAATGTTGCCTAGACAATCCCTCGCAACGTGCTCGATGATTCCACATGTAGTTGAATGTTGCCTAGACAATCCCTCACAACGTGCTCGATGATTCCACATATAGTTGATGGTTGCCTAGACAATCTCTCGCAACGTGTTCGATGATTCCACATGTAGTTGGTGGTTGCCTAGACAATCCCTCGCAATGTGCGCGATGATTCCACATGTAGTTGATGGTTGCCTAGACAATCCCTCGCAACGTGCTCGATGATTCCACATGTAGTTGAGGGTTGCCTAGACAATCCCTCGCAACGTGCTCGATGATTCCACATGTAGTTGATGGTTGCCTAGACAATCCCTCGCAACGTGCGCGATGATTCCACATGTAGTTTGATGGTTCACTGATAAATTAGTCTTATACTATTAACTCTCTCACCGCCAATGCCCCATAAAAGCGAATTTGCAAAAAAGCAGAGAACCCGATCAGTCAGCACAGAACGTGCCGTCTGATCAGGCTATATGCTGATTGCTCTTCAAACAGTAGAGCTGAAGCACCTGTTGAAATAGCAAACAAGATAGAGGTTAATCTGACGCTGCGTTACGACGCGGCTGATCTGAATCTATGTTGTTTGCGCATGCTCTGAATAATATTCGACGCGGAAAGAGTTAATGCTAATGAGATCATCAATACTGGTTTGCAACTAAATGTAGCTTTGTATTTCGTTTAAAGCGACATTACATCACAAAAAGCAAATAAAATGCATTTGTTCACGTATAAATGCATTGCTACTTCAAATTCTTCTGAATACACTGAACACTAACATTGAATCAATTTCACAGTGTTGTTGTGGTCTACAAACTTTCAAACGTGAAAGTAGGATTTCATATAACGGTCATCCTGGCTTCTGAATTGAAGTATGTTGTCACTGAAGTCACTATTAAACACGCGATACTTTCGTTTAGAGATAAAGTAATAAGATTTGTCTACAAATAAATATGCACTGGCACTCATGTGAGATATCATGGTAAATATGTAGAATAATAGGATACACGCTTTGTATTACGCATGAATGTCGACCATATTTACATTCTTTTGTTATGTCAACAAATCGCGTATGCGACGTTTGCTTATTTGTTGAAATGCTCAAGTTTTTGAGGCAAATATTTGGGAAAATATTAAACCATATAATAGGAAAATACATTCTGCAGACATTTGCGTTTTCACTGATGTAGTTTCGCTTTAACTAGTATTAGCATACAGAACGGTGTGCATTATTGATGCGGATATTGTATACTAGAGGACATAGAAAACGCACACTTCGGATAAGTGTGGTTTTACATGAAAACAATAACTATATAAATACATAGTTTTAAACATTTTGGAATAATTTTAGTTGTTCAGTTTGTGTTTTATAATAAAGATGTGATATATCTTTGATGGAATCCTTCGTATTTCGTTGTCATGTAATACTAATTATATAATATCCTCTTGTATACTAAGGTTGTTCAAATGGTGACCCCGGAGTCATAGGGCAGGGGTCACATCTTGTATACATACTTATATACTATTAGTAAACTTCTTTATATGTTTCTTCTCAGAAACCATAATGCCCAGATAAAATAATTGTTTGCCTTTGATGTTAATTCATTTGCATCAGTGTATTCTTGTATGAATATGGTTATATTAGGAAGTTAAGCTGTGTGAAAAACTAAGGAGTCCATTTGCATGATTACTGGCAGTAAGTGAGTTTGCGGTTAATACTGTGTTACAGGAATTTATAGGCGATCCATTCAAATGACTGGATATTCCGAGAGAGATTAATAAATATTAATGTGTAAGGTAATGGCGTGTATAGTTTCTGAATTACAATTACCAGATCAACATTTGGTTGTCCTACTTTGTTTATTGCTATGAGGTATGGTTTCTGGTTTACAGTTACTCTAACACGTTGTTGTCTAACGTGTTTATGGCTAGGAAGTATAGTTTCGGGTTTACAGTTACAATAATATAACACGTTGTTGTCTAACGTGCTTGTGGTTATGAAGTATGGTTTCTGGTTTACAGTTACAATAATATAACACGATGTTGGATAACGTGTTTATGGCTATGACGTATAGTTCCTGGTTTACAGTTACAATAATATAACACGATGTTGTCTAACGTGTTTATGGCTATGACGTATAGTTCCTGGTTTACAGTTACAATAATATAACACGATGTTGGATAACGTGTTTATGGCTATGACGTATAGTTCCTGGTTTACAGTTACAATAATATAACACGATGTTGGATAACGTGTTTATGGCTATGACGTATAGTTCCTGGTTTACAGTTACAATAATATAACACGATGTTGGATAACGTGTTTATGGCTATGACGTATAGTTCCTGGTTTACAGTTACAATAATATAACACGATGTTGGATAACGTGTTTATGGCTATGACGTATAGTTCCTGGTTTACAGTTACAATAATATAACACGATGTTGGATAACGTGTTTATGGCTATGACGTATAGTTCCTGGTTTACAGTTACAATAATATAACACGATGTTGGATAACGTGTTTATGGCTATGACGTATAGTTCCTGGTTTACAGTTACAATAATATAACACGTTGTTGTCTAACGTGTTTATGGTTATGAAGTATAGTTTCTGGTTTACAGTTCAATAATATAACACGTTGTTGTCTTACGTGTTTATGGTTATGAAGTATAGTTTCTGGTTTACAGTTACAATAATATAACACGTTGTTGTCTTACGTGTTTAATGGTTATGTGGTATAGTTCCTGGTTACAGTTACAATATTCTAACACGTTGTGGTGTTACGTGTTTATGGTTATGTGGTATAGTTCCTGGTTTACAGTTACAATATTCTAACACGTTGTGGTGTTACGTGTTTATGGTTATGTGGTATAGTTCCTGGTTTACAGTTACAATAATATAACACGTTGTGGTGTTACGTGTTTATGGTTATGTGGTATAGTTCCTGGTTTACAGTTACAATATTCTAACACTTTGTGGTGTTACGTGTTTATGGTTATGTGGTATAGTTCCTGGTTTACAGTTACAATATTCTAACACTTTGTGGTGTTACGTGTTTATGGTTATGTGGTATAGTTCCTGGTTTACAGTTACAATATTCTAACACGTTGTGGTGTTACGTGTTTATGGTTATGTGGTATAGTTCCTGGTTTACAGTTACAATATTCTAACACTTTGTGGTGTTACGTGTTTATGGTTATGTGGTATAGTTCCTGGTTTACAGTTACAATATTCTAACACTTTGTGGTGTTACGTGTTTATGGTTATGTGGTATAGTTCCTGGTTTACAGTTACAATATTCTAACACGTTGTGGTGTTACGTGTTTATGGTTATGTGGTATAGTTCCTGGTTTACAGTTACAATATTCTAACACGTTGTGGTGTTACGTGTTTATGGTTATGTGGTATAGTTCCTGGTTTACAGTTACAATAATATAACACGTTGTGGTGTTACGTGTTTATGGTTATGTGGTATAGTTCCTGGTTTACAGTTACAATATTCTAACACTTTGTGGTGTTACGTGTTTAATGGTTATGTGGTATAGTTCCTGGTTTACAGTTACAATATTCTAACACTTTGTGGTGTTACGTGTTTATGGTTATGATGTATGGTTTCTGGGGCGTATTATTATTTGCTATTATATTTCCACCGATGAACGTATAATTATGCCTTCGTATGAATTTCCTCACTAATTACATGCAGCTGACATGCGCACTCGAAGATGCGGGCATGCGCATTCGTAGTGTTAGAACAGGTTTACTCTAAAGAAAAGGCGTGTCGTACAGCTTACGCTGTTCCAAGGATGATCTAATTACCATATCCGGCACACGCTAAATCCCAAATCTATCCTAAATACATTTTAAATGCAAATCTTGGTAGTTCTTCTTTGTGTAATTGAAAAGAATCATGTGAATATAAGCATCGAATCGCTTCAAGCTTTAAGCACGCCCAGTGAAGTTCATACTCTGATGGAAACTCACGCGATTCATTCTTTAGATGTATGCATCCTTGCTTACTCAGATGATGAGATTACTTACTCCATCTGGACGCTTTATAGCGATATTGAAATTCGGGTTTTCCACAAGCAGTGGGTAATAACTAAGTCTGAGTGTAAATAAGATATATACTTTAGACAGATTGATATGAAACCAAACGCAAAGCGATATATTTTTTCCCATCAGACATAAGCATCCATCTGCAATACAAACACGATCTTCGGACCGGGAAGTATGTGAGATGGTATGGTGGTCCCCAGATCGGACAGGTGGCTTTTCTCCGGGCACTCCGGTTTCCTCCCACACGAATGACCACATTTCCGCTTTCATCCGCGCCAACGAGAGTGATTAATATAAGTTGTTAGAACTAGCTACGCAATCATTGTAAAATAAATAAAGTTTAAAATACAAACACCAAAACAATATATAAATTAACGTAGGTAAAGCGCTCAGACCGGCAAACCATGTTTTACTATAAATAACGCAAATACATATATCATTTCTGTTATAACATGACGACGATATATAAAAAGCTTTTTTTGCTCAATTTCATTAAGAAAACATTTATTAATAAAAGAGAAAATAATGTCGTTTGATGTGTCCATTAGGTACTGCCAAACCAAGTGTGGCGTCCGTGGTCCAGTTGGTAGAGCGTCGGATTTGGAATCGAACGGTCCCGGGCTCGATACTCGGTCAGGCCACGTATGTAGTGTCATTGAGCAAGGCACCTCACACACATTGCTTAGTACTGGTTAATCGTTTAAGTCGGCTAAGCCTGCCCAGGAAAACATGTCTAAGTCCCCGCGAGGGGTTTGACATTAAAGGAACAAACCAACTTATCTTAAGCTCACAAGTCTCTCCCAGACAATCTGGTTAACATGTTTCCAATCAGGTTAACATGTTTCAACATATTTGCATACTTACATAATACAATATATCACAGGCGCGATGGTATAGCAGATTATGTATGTTTTAATACAGTCTAGCGTATTTAAATCTGCAATAAAATACGGCTGGATCCAGTCTATTTTATGGCTGTTGAATTGCTTCCCCCGTAAAGCCACAACTGCGGCATGGCGTCTGCATGGTTAATGCATACGCACCAGAACACCAAACAGTGTGTTATAAAATATCACCCACCCAATATAGAGAGCAGTAATTGGCATACTTAGCAACATCAACGTGTCTCATCGACAAAACGAACAATTATGACGTGTTATTTGTGTGGAAATGTGTGTGTTTTACGATTATTTATCGTCGCTACAGGTTCCCCATATGAGCGACGCCTCCTAAAGAGATTAGTCATTTTAGAGTGTTGGAGGATAGTGCAATGATACACACAGAGACCCATTCCAGAATCTCCTCGTGTTCTTTTTAAGTGTATAGAGCACCGACACGAGACCTCGGTTTAAAGTCTCATCGGAAAGACTGTTAATTTTTGTTATCAGTTGAGATTGCTAAGAAAAAGGTTGATTTAATAATGTGTGTTCCATGTTTTTTGTTTGTTTAGATTTTACGCCTGTATCAGCACAATATTGGGCTAGCTATGTCTCCGGCGGGCTGTTTACCTAGCAACACCTTTCCTGTGCAGACTCCAGTGGTTAACAAGTAATTGGTGCACCACCCTCCGTAAGAAACTGCCAACGTTTTCATATAAATGAGACACGGTCTGAGAGGAGTTCGAACCCGCGACCATCAGTATGCAAGTCAACGACCGTAACCACTCGACCACGGAGGCAGATCTGTCAATCATGTGTGTGTATATATATATACGACTAATAATATATAATATTATGCAAATATGTTGAATTTGTAATAAATAGCAGACCTATATGCCGATTGCTAATAAACAATGTATTGAATTGAATTAATGGTGTATCAGGAATCAATTTATAGTTTTGTTTGTTTTTGGTTTTTCTCTCATCAAATCTTGGGTTATATGGCGTCATTCTAGCTATGATTGGTGGATGAATACCCAGGGTGCCCATCCGAGCAGCACGGACAGGTATACGGCTAGAACCACCGACCTTCTGCAAGCCAAGCCAGTTGGATAGCTACCTCAAATGAAAACAATCGAGACCCCAGGTGGGATTCGAACCACCAGCGGTGATGGTCACATTCATTAAAGTCAACGACCTTTACAATCGAATTTTCCTGATCCAGACGAAATAACGGAATAGAAAAATGTCGAATTTACTACAGGCTTATTGATTATTTACATAATTCGCATAGAAACGAAAATGCCATAGTATACCACGCACATTAAATATACGGATCACTTGGCAATATAACTTAAATTAAGTATAGCTAGCATAGTTTATACAAATTTATTTTAGCTCGATTGCGAAACAAGTTATTTCAACTTATATAACTCACTCTCGAGACCTCATTCCTGATGGAATCCATCGCCACGAGGGAGAGAGAATAGGCAACGTGGAATTTAAATGCCTTGCCTAAGGGCACAATCGTAACGGCTCCAGTGGGGCTCGAATTCCGGACCTTTCGCACCTGAAGCGAACGCGCATCCACTGCGCTATCACGACTTCCACATAGCTAGTATGCGTAGTCCGAGCCAACATGTACTGAATACTTCCTGGTCTCACTCTGTATACTCCCAACAACTGTAGTACTTTCTACACTGAATGATCTTGCAAATCAGAGTGCGTCGCACCGAACAACATGAGAAATAATAACAACAGAAACCAATCAAGCATTAATGACATGTGGTAAGGTGAAGGCAATATATCAATGAAATGAGTTAACTGAATTAGAAACTAAACTTCATGTATTGATGAACAAAGACAAAGAGTGTGACGAAACTTCAAATGCTATTAAGTAAATTGAGGCTGACATAGAGAATATCTACAATGCTAAATCAACAGGTGCGCATATATAGATCTAGAAACAGATATTAGAAGATGGTGACACGAATTTTAAATATTTTAATTCTTCAACAAAATATAGACAAGCAAGTAATGTTTTTCAAGAATTCCTTGGTGTAACAATAGACGATTTTAAAGACATACTTGGCAAGGAAGTCAAGTTGACGAATGTGTATGAAAGGTTCTTAGAGAATTCCTTAGGCATAGATGGTGTAACAATAGACAATTTAAAGACATACTTAACGAGGAAGTCAAGTTGTCGATGGTGTATGCACATACATAATAACAGACAATGATGTTAGTGGATCTTTAGCGATTACAACGTTCCACGAGTCAACAATAATGACGCAGAATGATGCGATTGATTTATTGAATTAAGTACAACGAACATCGTGCATAGACCAGTATATGCATCAACACTATTATACAATGCCTACAGACACATATTTGGAATAAACAAGGACCGCGTGTTTGGTGCTGACCATGCATTAATCAAATACGAACTTCTTTGAGCTAAGCACTATCAGAATGGCACTATAAGATAGGAGCTTTAAACAGCGTTATAATTGCAGACGGATCTCTAGTCCAGTGGTACCACGCTGGAATTGTAATCCAGGGATCGGAGGTTCGATCCCCCGTCTGACCTTAATAAAATTAACAATCTTTCAGATGGGACTTTAAACCGAGGTCTCGTGTCAGTGCTATACACCGTGCACGTAAAATAACCTGAGGAGATTGTACCATTGCACTATCCCTCAAAAAATCTCTGACTAATCTCTTCATCGATGCTTTTCATAGTGTGACTTGCCAATTCAGATTGAGATATGCATACCATCAGTATGTACATATAATAAATTATGAGATGACTGTATTACACAGACGGATCTGTAGTCCAGGGGTAACGCTGGACTGGTAATCCAGGGATCACAGGTTCGATCCCCCATCTGATCCTAATAAAATTAACAATATTTCAGATGGGACTTTAAACCGTGGTCTCGTGTCGGTGCTTTACACTGTGCATGTAAAAGAACCAGAGGAGACTCTGGAATGGGGTCTCTGTCTGTACCATTGCACTATCCTTCAAAATATACCTGACTAATCTCTTCAGGAGGTGTCGCTCGTATGGGCTACCGGTAGCGAAGATAAATAAACGTAAAACACACACACACATACATACAAGCAAGGGCATATGATAACTATAAGGGAATCCTAGCCATACTGCAGAGAGAGATTGTCCTCTCTTTTTAACAACTCAGAAAAATCATTCCAAATCTGTTAAAACAGTACATTACCTAAGCTCAGAGAGTGATGAATGCGAAACACTAAATTGGTAAAATAACTACAGAAATTGGAAATAATGAAATGTAACCATGTTTTAGAGAATTACAGTGATTGCTTCTATCGTATTACCAAACGTCACACACAACATGCAATCAGAGAATGAACATATGGATAAATTCAACGTTTTACCAAAATCCATGGAATGATAAACGAGAGCAAATAAAAAAGGTGCACTTTGATTTAATGAAATATAACCAGAGCGGAAGTCATGATAGCGCCGTGGATGCGCGTTCGCTTCAGGTGCGAAAGGTCCGAAGTTCGAGTCCCGCTAGAATATAATCATAGCATATTAACTGGGTACACATTTAATCTAAATGGATGTCTTCATATTCACACGCACGACACGTTTATCATTCACACAACTAATATCATAGTATATCCACTCTGGTTAGTTTATACAAATTTAGTTTAGCTCGATTGCGAAACAAGTTCTTATAACTTATATTAATCACTCTCGAGACCTCATTCCGGATGGAATCCATCGCCACGAGGGAGAGAGAAGAGGCAATGTGGAAATTAAATGCATTGCCTAATGGCACAATCGTAACGTGGGGCTCAAACTCCGGACCTTTCGCACCTGAAGCGAACGCGCATCCACTGCGCCATCACGACTTCCACTAACACTAATACACTTACACTTACACTAATAAACACAAATATATGTGTCTATGTACAAAACTGGGATTATTGAAATACACTCTTGTGAAACAAACCAGCACTTTACGGTCAATTGGAATACCCCGACACATGCTTCTTTGTCCTAACCGATATTCATTCTGGTCCTCCACAAGTGTATGATGTATTTGTTTGCGCCAAGATAATTACATTATGTAGAATGAAATTATTCTTATCGGAAATACAATAGGCTATGTAATATAATTTGTTTCTAGAGCATAGGGTTATCTACAGTTCTAGATATACAGATGAGAGAAATAAAATAGCTGCAATAAGCCAAATATAATATCCGACAGTCTGTTTATCCCTTTCATCTAGAATTAACAGAATATTGTCAGTTATGTTGACGCATCTGTAATAACTATCTTAGTAAAAAAAGCAAGATTTTAAATTTGAGGCTTGCTTTATGGAGTATATAGTCTGACGGACAGCATAGGACATATAGCGACTCTCCAGCTATTATCGATGAACGAAGGCGCCGGGTGCCCCTATTGGTAGTATGTCGGGCACGGACTGGTACCCGCATAGAGCCACCGACATTCAACCAAACAACCTGGATAGCTTCCTCATATTGATGTATGTAACGGTATTTCCTATTGGATGTAAGTAACGGTATTTCCTATTGGATGTAAGTAACGGTATTTCCTTTTGGATGAATGTAATGGTATTTCCTATTGGATGTAAGTAACGGTATTTCCTATTGGATGAATGTAATGGTATTTCCTATTGGATGTAAATAAAGGTATTTTCTATTGGATGTAAGTAAAGGTATTTCCTATTGGATGAATGTAATGGTATTTTCTATTGGATGTAAGTAACGGTATTTTCTATTGGATGTAAGTAACGGTATTTCCTATTGGATGAATGTAATGGTATTTTCTATTGGATGTAAGTAACAGTATTTTCTATTGGATGTAAGTAACAGTATTTTCTATTGGATGTAAGTAACGTTATTTTCTATTGGATGTAAGTAACAGTATTTCCTATTGGATGTAAGTAACGGTATTTTCTACTGGGTGTAAGTAACGGTATTTCCTATTGGATGAATGTAATGTATTTCCTATTGGATGTAAGTAACGGTATTTTCTATTGGATGTAAGTAACGATATTTTCTATTGGATGTAAGTAACGGTATTTCCTATTGGATGTAAGTAACGGTATTTTCTATTGGATGTAAGTAAAGGTATTTTCTATTGGATGTAAGTAACGGTATTTCCTATTGGATGAATGTAATGTATTTCCTATTGGATGAATGTAATGTATTTCCTATTGGATGTAAGTAACGGTATTTCCTATTGTATGTAAGTAACAGTATATCCTATTGGATGTAAGTAACGGTATTTCCTATTGTATGTAAGTAACAGTATTTCCTATTGGATGTAAGTAACGATATTTCCTATTGGATGAAAAAGTAACGGTAATGTCCAATTGCAAGTAAGTAATGGTATTCCTAAATACCGTTATTGAAAATTCCTATTTGAAACATTGAGAAGATGCATTTTTGCCTCGACATAACTTTCATAATACCTAAGCTAATGGAACACTCAACGTTAGATGATGTATGTCCTTCTTTATCATTTGTGATCGCACTACGACTCTCATGTGGAGAGACCTGAATGGAGGTCTACATGCCTCATTACAACATCCTGTTTTATTTGGTATTTATATTAGATCCTGCCATTTTCCTACCATTCATCACGTGGTTGGGTATTTCTTAGAACACGTCTAGATACAAAAGCATATCGATTTGAACTAGATTGGATTCTGGTGAAATGATGCATATCTAATATCGTGAGCCTTTTTCACACGAATAGCGTATCATAGTAGAATAAGGCATAATGAATAGTATGGCTAGAGTAGCGTATCAGTCGCTATGATAGGTATCCATTTAGAAATTAAGAGTTTAAACTTTATTTATTTTACAAGGATTGCGAAGCAAGTTATAACAACTTACAGTCAAACCTGTGTTAGTGGTCACCTCCAGTAAGCAGCCAACCTGTATTAAGCAGCCAGTTTCAAGATTCCCAATATGTTGTTTTACTATACATTTGACCTCTATTAAGCAGCCACCTGTGCTAAGCAGCCACTTTCTCTGATTCCCTTGGATGGCTGCTTAAGACAGGTTTGACTGTATATTAATCACTCTGGTTGGCGCGGATGAAAGCATATATGTGGTCATTCGTGTGGGAGGAAACCCGAGTACCCAGAGAAAACCCACCTGTCCGATGTGGCGACCACCGTACCATCTCACATACTTCCCGGTCAGAGGATCGATCCCGGGTTGCATTGGTGAGAAGCTAAGCACTGCGCTAATCGGACAGCCTGAGTTTCTTCATTTGCAATGCATACAGAATGATCTACTTTTACTTCAGATAATATATATCAAATAGAATTAATATTAATGACTGTTATTTCAACTGATATACATCCAAGCAGAATGTACGTTACGGCAGGTACAACACGCGCAATAGGAACTACCGTTCCTTCAACTGATATACATCCAATCAGAATGTACTGTACGGCAGGTAATACACGCGCAATAGGAACTACCGTTCCTTCAACTGATATACATCCAATCAGAATGTCCGTTACGGCAGGTAATACACGCGCAATAGGAACTACCGTTCCTTCAACTGATATACATCCACTCAGAATGTCCGTTACGGCAGGTAATACACGCGCAATAGAAACTACCGTTCCTTCAACTGATATACATCCAATCAGAATGTCCGTTGCGGCAGGTAATACACACGCAATAGAAACTACCGTTCCTTCAACTGATATACATCCAATCAGAATGTACATTACGGCAGGTAATACACGCGCAATAGGAACTACCGTTCCTTCAACTGATATACATCCAATCAGAATGTCCGTTACGGCAGGTAATACACGCGCAATAGGAACTACCGTTCCTTCAACTGATATACATCCAATCAGAATGTACGTTACGGCAGGTAATACACGCACAATAGGAACTACCGTTCCTTCAACTGATATACATCCAATCAGAATGTCCGTTACGGCAGGTAATACACGCGCAATAGGAACTACCGTTCCTTCAACTGATATACATCCAATCAGAATGTCCGTTACGGCAGGTAATACACGCGCAATAGAAACTACCGTTCCTTCAACTGATATACATCCAATCAGAATGTCCGTTGCGGCAGGTAATACACACGCAATAGAAACTACCGTTCCTTCAACTGATATACATCCAATCAGAATGTACGTTACGGCAGGTAATACACACGCAATAGGAACTACCGTTCCTTCAACTGATAGACATCCAATCAGAATGTCCGTTACGGCAGGTAATACACACGCACTAGGAACTACCGTTCCTTCAACTGATATACATCCAATCAGAATGTCCGTTACGGCAGGTAATACACGCGCAATAGAAACTACCGTTCCTTCAACTGATATACATCCAATCAGAATGTACGTTACGGCAGGTAATACACACGCAATAGAAACTACCGTTCCTTCAACTGATATACATCCAATCAGAATGTACGTTACGGCAGGTAATACACACGCAATAGAAACTACCGTTCCTTCAACTGATATACATCCAATCAGAATGTACGTTACGGCAGGTAATACACACGCAATAGGAACTACCGTTCCTTCAAGTGATAGGCATCCAATCAGAATGGCCGTTACTTGAGAGGACATTCATCCAATAGGAATTACCGTGATTTCAGATAATAGGCATTTAATAGAGAAAACATTTACTTCCTACAACCCTCCCCAAGATTATTTAGAAATGCCAAATGTTAGTTTGGTTGCTTTGGTTTGGGGGTTCATAGTACAAACATCTTTGGTAATACGGTGAACTGTCCAACTATTATTGTTGGAGGAAGACCCAGTGTACCCATCCGGGCAGAATTTTAGGCGTGTATGGGCACCCGGGAAGAACCACGGACATATCTTCCTAATATGAAAACCTATAGGGGGCAAATGATTTAAAGGCAACGACATTAACCACTAGGCCACGGGGGCCCACGGTTTCTGTTATTGAACTTTGCACCATGTTAATGCGAAGTTTAGTTCGTGTCGTCCACAATCGAGTGTTGTCCTAGAGACACATTGGTTGTTTGTATATGAAATGGTTCCCCTCATAAAAGTGTGTGAATAGCATTACATACACTGGAGACATCTACAAAACATCGTGTGTTCCATTTCTGAAGGTATTTCAAAAATGCTCTTATGATTATAAGATGAAGATGGAACACAACGTATTGCACCCGTGTCTGACATGTGGCATTATATTCCATCCGCTGTCCCTCAGATGAGATTTAGTTTATACACATTTATTTTAGCTCATTTGCGAAACAAGTTCTAACAACTTATATTAATCACTACCGAGACATCATTCCTGGTGGAATCCATCGCCACGAGGGAGAGAGAGAAGAGGCAACGTGGAATTTGATTGCATTGCACTGCGCTATCACGACTTCCACACGTTATTAGGGTCAGACGGGGGATCGAACCTGCGATCCCCGGATTACAAGTCCAACGTGTTAACCACTGGACTACAGATCCGTCTGTTTCTAGTTTGTACTTTTCATTAGTGGGGGAGGTGCAAACGTATAATATACCAATGCAACCCGGGTTACTCGAACCGGGGAAGTATGTGAGATGGTACGGTGGTCGCCAGCTCGGATAGGTGGGTTTTCTCCGGGTACTCCGGTTTCCTCCCACATGAATGACCACATTTACGCTTTCATCCGAGCCAACGAGAGTGATTAATATAAGTTGTTATAACTTGCTTCGCGATCGTTGTAAAATAAAATAAAGTTTATAACCACATAATTTGAAATAAAATCCAAACCTATTTTTCCCATTAGAAAACAGTCTCTAATAATTGATTTAAAAATATGCGTGTTTACTACACATTGCTTATCAGACAGAATCGAGATCTCGAGTATCAAGATGACTTATATAATTATCCTGTCTAGCGGTCTATGTCCTAATGCGATTGGTGCCTTGTTGGAAGCTCCAGTGTTTCTAAATAACCCAATTATGGACCTTTATATAATAACAGGATAAGCATTCGCTGTTACTAAAGAGATCACACAAATGTACACGGCTATACGATCGTCACATGATAAGTCTCTTGTAATTCAAATATATGAATGGCTATGTACTGTTTTATAGTATGTAATATGATTTTATGATATATTGTACATAGATGAGACTATAATAAAGAATAAAACATGATGAATGGTAGGTGCATGTCGGTAGCAATGAAGATAAATTGTGATACTTAAAGCAGCAAATACAGTATTTGAATGTGCATAGTGACCGCACTAAGTGTATATAGTGGAAGTCGTTATAGCGCAGTGGAAGGCCGTTCGCTTAATGTGCGAAAGGCCCGGAGTTCGAGCCACGCTGGAGCCGTTATGAGTGTACCCTTAGGAAAGGCATTTAAATTCCACATCGCCTCTTCTCTCTCCTTCATGGCGATGGATTCCATCAGGAATCAGGTCTCGAGAGTGATTAATATAAGTTGAAAGAACTTGTTTCGCAATCGAGCTAAAATAAATTTTATATATACAGCATGTACTAAACAAACGTGGTTAACACGATGGACTGGGAATTCAGGGATCGCAGGTCTGACCCTAATAAAATTAACAGTCTTTCAGATGGGAAGTTAAACAGAGGTCTCGCGTCGGTGTTTTACACCGTACACGTAAAAGAACCAGAGGCGATTCTGGAATGGGTATCTGTCCATATCATTGCACTATCCTCCAAAAATCTATATTGACTAATATATTCAGGAGGCGTCGCTCATATTGGCAACAAGTAGTGACGATAAATAAACGTAAACACACACACATACTAGAAACGCACACATCAGTGATGTTATGTGCTTGCGCAAAGAAATCTCCAAAACGCCAAACGCGGCCTTTGGAAACGTGGGTCAAATAGACCACACGGTGACGTGGGAAACTAGTTTAAAGCAGCATTACATCGTAATAAGGATGTTTTGGGTAAAATATAAATACTTATGTGTGTGTGTTTACAAAAATCGAAATAGTCGGTCAGAAACGATAAAATTCCAATAAATTTAAACCGTCGTATACGCGAATTTGTTTATCAACACACGAAATATCAACACGCACAGCGCGCATGCGTGAAACAACAGAGGATGTAGAAAACAACGTATATATTTTGAACATGAAAGACTATCTATCTATCTATCTTCCTGTAATGTCGAACCCTCGCGGGGATGTAGAAATGTCCCTAAAAGGCTTAGCTAACAGAGGTATGAATCAACATATCAAGTAATTTAATAAAAAAAGACAATGTGGGACAAATGGGGACGATGCATTCCGGTTGTAAACAAGTACGTGACCGATCGACTCGGAAAGTCCTACTTTCGGTTTCGAGTTTGTTTTATCGCAAAAAAACACTGTTTACTAAATGAACATACGCATATAAAGTATAATGTTAGAATGTGTAGCAGCATTGCTACCCATATGTAAAAATTGAATTTTTCAAATATCTTTTATTTCATACGATGTAATGCTGCTTTAAAAATATATATTATTCACCACTGTATTGCAGACTTTTTGCACCAATCATAAAACCTAATCTCTTTTTCTTCTCGTGCTCCAATTTGATAGTTCATGTTCTTGAACTTTCTTCAAATATTCCTTTAAATATTAACCATTTTCTTTTTTACATCCAAAACTATTGACTCACTAATACAATAAGTTCTGAAATTATTTAGCATATACCTAGAATAGATTTCACGTATTGTCATTGTTATATATATATATATTATTTTCCTGCCTATTGTATATCAATCAATTGACAGGGAGAAGAACTATATATGTTTTCTTTCGTTCTAATCCCTTTCAGTCTACTGCTGTTAAATTATAGATTGTATTCTTTATTTACGTCTCATCAATGTACAACAAGCAGTATTCACTATAATAAAAACATTTCGATGTACATTGCCACTCAATAATGAATTATAAGAGACAGTAACAGTAACAATTCACAATAGAACACGATTCAACATATAAGTTTCTTAAAACTAGAGGTTATAGAGGTTGATCCAGACCGATACTCTCACAAACTGAAGACAATCGTCAAAATGGTGACGGGCACATTGCCACCATTACACCACAACCGCAAAACGTGGCGTGAGGGACCATATATGTGAAAATCCCATCATTCCCTCACGCCCTGTGTAATGCCAGCCATGTCATCACCATGTGTAACCGCTATCAGTGAGATTCTCGATCCAAAACAAGACATACCCTTAGATTTAAATTTGCTAAATCTAAATTGCCTACGCTAATCTTATCTAAGTGCTTAAAATATTTATTAAAACACTGATATTGAAAAAGAGCACGATTGCGCTTATTAATTAAAAAAATGGTATAAAAAACAATTATCACCTCTGATCAGATCAGTAAACTGTAATATGTAAACTGATCATTTCTTGATTACACGTAAAAATACTGAAATAAATAATGTTTAAACTAATCATAAAACCGCTCCATCAATTTAGAAATATACGATAGAGATAGCAGACACATATAGACCAGTATTACTGAGATAGCAGACACATATAGACCAGTATTACAAACAACACATATAGACCATATTACTGAGATAGCAGACACATATAGACCAGTATTACTGAGATAGCAGACACATATAGACCAGTATTACTGAGATAGCAGACACATATAGACCAGTATTACAAACAACACAAAACCAAATGAGATAGCAGACACATATAGACCAGTATTACTGAGATAGCAGACACATATAGACCAGTATTACTGAGATAGCAGACACATATAGACCAGTATTACTGCGGATATGTAGATCTGCATTTCTCCTAGACATTGCTGTGCGTATTAAATGTACTATTAATCGTATAGTTTAGACATAGACAACCCATTTTGGCTCTGGTGTGGAAGTTGTGCAATTTATGTTGTTCACCAGGGAATTAATCGTTTAAATAATGCTTATTAAGTCTGTAGCGGGCGTATGTTTCAAATAAAGATTTACTATGTAACGTCAATAGCATCAATACCACATTTCCTATGACAACACACTGGTGGAATGAATCCATTGAGTTGAGGTAGAGAGAAAAAGGTAATGTGAATTTTAAGTGGTTTGCCTAAGGACTCGGTGACCATGGGGTCCGTCAGGGTTCGAGCTTACAACATCTCGATTACGAGGACACCGTATCCACTACAAAGCACCGCGAAAAGCGCCACTCGTTTACAAAAAATACCACGTGTTCCGTAATTCAAGACTGCTTCACTAAATAATATGATCATGTTAGATGATTAAAGTCCGCCTCCGTGGTCGAGTGGTTAAGGTCGCTGACTTGTATACCACTGTAACCTATCATCACTGATGGTCACGGGTTCGAGCCCCGCTCAGGCCGTGTCTCATTTATATGAAAAAGTTGGCAGTTTCTTACGGAGGTTGGTGCACACAAGTACTGGTTAACCGCTGGAGCCTGCCCAGGAAAGGTGTTGTTAGGTAAACTGCCCGCCGGCGATATAGCCCAAAATGGTGCTGATGCAGGCGTAAAACCCGAATTATAACATAATAATATAAAAAGTCCGCATTTCGAATTCATAGGAAAGGGGTAGCAACAATACAGGCACGCAGGTTGCTTTCTCCTCAATCCTACATGTATTGTGTATGTTACAAATACTTGACTATGATTATTCAAAGAAATAAATATTGTTTAAAGTAAATTTGTTGTCATACCAATGTCGATCCAACTTGTATTGCAGTCAAAAGACTTACAGTTGCAGTTTACAACTCGACGCACCGCAATAGGATTGTGCGACCCGTGGGACAGCCTCACTATGGACCGGAGTGTTCTACCTAAGTTGGAGACCGCTGAGATCCGGAAGAAGAGGATTGAACAGATGCATGCTGCCGAATCAAACAAACATAACTCGTAAGAAGTTCACGATAAATTTTTAAAACATATAGATGATTAAAAAGATATTTAAAATATTAATTATGTTATGAAACATATTCAGACAATATTACGAGAGTCTCATTCAGAAGATAAACTGCTAGTTTCCCAAGTCTTAGATTGACTTCAAATAGTTTATAATTTGTATCAGGTAGATATAGAGGAGTATGTATAGCCTGTGTGCCAGTCTATCGATTTTTCACTTTTTAACTTCTGGCAAAGTGACATGATCAGAAACTCAATACGGCCCAATTATTAGTATCGGCGTTAAAATATATTTATTTGACTGACCAGGCAAAATATATCGGCGCCTGTTCCCAAGCTAGAGTATGTAAAGAAATCGTGTTTATGTAAAGTATGTAATATCAATGAAATAGCATCCGAGAACCATTTATTTGATAGTACTAGTATATAGAAGAAATAGCATGCATGGTTGGATATAAATTATGTCAGTGACAGATACACAAAAATGAAATTTCTTGTGCAATTTATGTCACCCAATTCAAACATCAAACACACTCTACTATGTAAGCAGATTTCTAAGTTTCGCATGCAATGTGTGTTTACTTAGATTAAAAATGAAAAATATATATACTGGACAAAATAAGAAACATCCGCTAACTTTAAACACGCCCAATGTAGTCCATACCCCGAACGAAACTATTAACCCGCGATTCATTCCTTATATTTACATTAATTATCCTTTTCAATGACACAAAGAAAATATAGCACACTTTGCATTTAAAATGATTTTAGCCCAGATTTGAATCTTACCATGTGCCGGAACAGGTCAATATATCAACATTGGAACAGCGTAAACTGTAAGACACGCCTTTTCTCGCGACGAACGGTGCCTAACACTGCAAATGCGCATGCCCGTAATTTCGAGTGCGCATGTCAACTACACACGATTAGCTTAGAACCTTCATACGAAAATGTATGCAATCAGTGTATATGCATATATAATTATATATACGTTCATCGAACTAAATGTTAATAGCAATGTAAGCGATACAGACGGCTCTATAGTCCAGTGGTAACACGTTGGACTGGCAATCCAGGGATCGCAGGTTCGATCCCCCGTCTGACCCTAATAAAATTAACAGTCTTTCAGATGGGACGTTAAACCGAGGTCTCGTGTCGGAGATTTACACCGTACACGTGAAAGAACCAGATGCAACTCTAGAATGGGTCTCTTTCTGTATCATTGCACTATCCTCCAACAATCTAAATTGACTAATCTCTTCAGGAGGCGTCGCTCATATGGGAAACCGGTAGCGACGATAAATAAACGTAAAACACACAAAGCGCTGTAAATAGGTCGTATTATGCCGTCAGTGGCAATATCATCTAGCCAACTTAATTTAAATGAAATTGGTCTATACAGACTTAAATAAGCACGCCATAGTGTACGGTAAATGCTTAAGGCTATAGACTGTGTACTAAACTACGAAACATATAATATGAAAATTAATCAGTTCCCGGGAATATACATCCGCTCAGTGTCTTTATGCGGAACACTCGGTTATGTGATTAGTGAACGGACTCTAACGAGAAAGCACAATGCACCAGACATATCAGTTGTTACGTATGGAGATTCATACCGAAGTATTGTCAGAGTTTACAAAGCTGTATCGGAATCGCCTCTGTGTATAAATAGTATTTTATACCATATAAGCTGGATTAGGAGTGGGTTCCATTTTCTTCATTTTTTTATTTGATTGATTGATCTTGATATTCTAAATGCGGCTTATTGAATGCTTGTGGCATCAGTCGTTATTATATAGCTCCGTATACACACTTAATTGTGCGCATGCGTATCAGTGTAGTCCAGTGGTAAACATGTTGGACTGGTAATCCAGGGATCGCAGGTTCGATCCCCCGCCTGACCCTAATACAATTAACAGTCTTTCAGATGGGATGTTAAACTGGGGTCTCGTGTCGGTGCTTTACACCGTGCACGTAAAAGAACCAGAGGATACTCTGAAATGGGTCTCTGTCTGTATCATTGCACTATCCTCCAAACATCTAACATGACTAATCTCTTCAACCGGTAGCGACGATAAATAAACGTAAACAAGTTAAAGATAAGGAAATTCCGCATTGGTGCAACTAGTTGGAGATATGTGTTCTTGCCACTAGGTGTGTAAGAAATCCGTATTATTCTAAACTGCATAATCACAGTCCCCGGTATGGCACTTCAATTTCCGCTCAACTCAATCAAATCTAGCTTGACTTGTCATTTACATAGTTTATAAGACGCTCTAAGACTAAAATTAACAATCGTTCAGATGGGACTTTAAAACGAGGGGATTACATGCAAGTATTGTATTTATTATGTTGCTATATCTCGACACATATCCTACTTTAAAACAGTCGTGGTGTCATACCTTTGTTAATTACAATTACAATTATTAATATTGGACTGCTGTCAAACGGCCAGAGTATTGTATTAAATCCTACTTATAAATGTACGGTATAAACAATATTAATTAGTAGGCTCTTATTGTGTGTGTTTTACGTTTATTTATCGTCGCTACCGGTTGCCCATATGAGCGACGCCTCCTGAAGAGATTAGTCATTTTAGATTTTGGAGGATAGTGCATGATACAGACGGAGACCCATTCCAGAGTCTCCTCTGGATCTTTTACGCACACAGTGCAAAGCACCGACACGAGACATCGGTTTAACGTCCCATCTGAAAGACTGTTAATTTTATTAGGGTCAGACAGGGGATCGAACCTGCGATACCTGGATTACCAGTCCAGCGTGTTAGCACTGGACTACAGACACTTGTTATTTAAGTGTGTGTTTTAAGTAAGATCTACGCTACGCGCCTCACACAGTCCAATATTTTACATATTGGATCGTTTTCAGCTTATATCCTGTACTAATATCCAATGGGTACGTATCTGTAAATTTGTTTTATCCAATAACTAAGTTAAACATGATTTGGATAAACTCACATTTATCATAACGCAACATGTACTTAGGGAACAGATGTAAAAAACTAAGGGATTCCAACTGAAAGGACAGCTATACATTTAGGAATAAATCAGACTTATCTGCCAAGGGAGGTAATGGAAAAGCCAGCGAGGTTCCCTCCTTAAATGGGTTCACCGAGTAGTATGACGTACGACGATGCTGCATGCATACTAGATGATATGCAAGCTACACAATTAATTGAAACACCAATTAACCTTCTTCAGTAATTAGTAATACTTAATTTGTAATTAGTAATGTATTTTATGCACTACTATTAATATAAATTAATTGAAACACCAATTAACCTTCTTCAGTAATTAGTAATACTTAATTTGTAATTAGTAATGTATGTTATGCACTACTATTAATATAATTAATTGAAACACCAATTAACATACTTCAGTAATTAGTAATACTTAATTTGTAATTAGTAATGTATTGCATGTACTCCTATTAATATAATTAATTGAAACATCAATCAACCTTCTTCAGAAATTAGTAATACTTAATTTGTAATTAGTAATGTATTACATGCACTACTATTAATGTAATTAATTGACACACCAATTAACATACTTCAGTAATTAGTAATACTTAATTTGTAATTAGAAATGTATTTTATGCACTACTATTAATGAGCATAGTTGCAACTAGTTGGTCATCCCGGCTTCTTTAAGTTAATTTCTTATGTAATATACCCGACACAGCAATTTAAATAAACGCCTACCTATCTTGATCAGTGAATACATCTCTGGAATGCTAATCAACTGTGATATTCGTAATCCAATTAGACATCATTAATCAGGAACTAATTGTGTCTTGTCGTTGTTTATTAGAGAATAAACCACGGTGTTGAGTTCTGATGCGTAGGAATTAACCACACAGGCCGATGAGGTTAGTTCCTAGGCGTCAGAACGACACACGGTAGTGTAATCGCCTATAAACATGACACAATATAATGCTATAAACGATGTGATTGACAGTTTTGTCTCCTTGCCTGTTAGTTTGCTGATGGCTTTACAAAATACCTCCCTGCATAATTCCATTTGTATTCCAGTGGTACTGAAATTCACATCCAGCTGTCAACTCTATATTCCCTGTATGTCTGGTTATTAACACTACATATCCTACCAAATCGCTGTATTCAATTCCCATGTAAAAATGCTAAAAGCTGTGCATACTTATGTCAACAAAAATAAGCTTTTTCACAGTTCACACGGTTCAACAGCCGCTGAGTTGGTTTATTGCAGACATAACAACGTTATATATATTTGTACTTTGCTTATCGGAATCAAATATCAACAGTCATGTTAGAATAATTCATACAAACGCAATACATATGAGGTTTCCTCTGGAATTGAGTGGTTTGTCCCTAGAGGACAATTGGCTTTCAAAGAAGTAAGCAACATTAGGTTTGACAAACATAAGGAAAACCATCGATCGCTCAACTAGGCATTTATCTCAACATTGTAAGCAATGCCTTACAGGAGAGCCCCCACGAGCACACCTATAAATAGATGAGCACTTTCTGAGATTATCGTACGGGATAAACGTAAAGTTCCGGGAACTATGTATGTATGTATGTTCCATTAATGTCAAACCCCTTGCGGAGACGTAGACATGTTTTCCAGGGCAAGCTTAGCCGACCTACGTGGTTAGCCAGTACTAAGCGATGTGTGTGAGGTGCCTTGCTCAAATACACTACATACGCGGCCTGACCGAGTATCGAACCCGGTACCGATCGATTCCAAATCCGACAGATAAAGACATTCCTCCCAAAACATGCAAGAGCTTGGTTTTGCTTCGTGGATGGATCTGTAGTCCAGTGGTTAACACGCTGGGTTGGTAATCCAGGGATCACAAGTTCGATCCCCCGTCTGACTCTAATAAAATTAACAGTCTTTCAGATGGGACGTTAAACCGAGGTCTCGTGTCGGTGCTTTACATCGTGCACCTACAAGAACCAGAGGAGACTCTGGAATTGGTCTCTGTCTGTATCATTGCACTATCCTCCAACAATCTAAAATGACTAATCTCTTCAGGAGGCGTCGCTCATATGGGCAACCATTAGCGATGATAAATCAACGTAAAACACACATAATGGCATACCAGATCAAGACATTCCTCCCAAAACATTCAAGGGTTTGGGTTTGCTTCGTGAACACCAATTTCTACTGACTGCAGGGAATTGGTCAATTTAGAATTAACATGTCTACCTGCTAAAATAATGCTATTTTCACTATAATGCAAATGTATTCACACAACAGGCTTGTAATTCAACAATATTAGTGCAGATTTATTATTTCTTAATTATTGACACAGAAACACAAGCGCTGTATTCTAGATGTTTTGAAATTTCAAGCGCTGTGTATTTTAGCTCTAACATGTATTGGGGGAAGCGCTGCATGCAGATAAAAACAAGGGAGACAAGAGCGCGATCTAAGTACCATTAGTCCGGTTGGCGATGCTCACCAATGCAACCTGGCTTCGATCCTCGGACCGGGAAGTATACGAGATGATACGGTGGTCGCCAGATCGGACAGGTGGGTTTTCTCCGGGTACTCCGGGTTCCTTCCACATGAATGACCACAACTTCGATGTCATCCGCGCCAAAGAGAGTGATTAATATAAGTTTGTTCACAATCGTTATAAAATAAGTAAAGTTTATAGCAAAAAAAAGTACCAAAGGAGAAAAGTTCGGTCATTAAGGAGAAAGTGTTTCTAGCCCTAACCTGTTAATAGTTTATACAGGTGTTCTGCCTCAGCACACTTTATCCACCCCATATGTAGTTCATACCCCCATAGAAACTATGAACCCGAGATTCATTCCTTTGGTGAAGATCATAATATAAGATGAATGATTTTTATTATTTATTATTGATATGATTTCATAAGAGATGTAGACGGTGTAGCTGAAGGTATGTCATAATATGAAGCATTATATTTATTTTAGAAAGTAGGACCGGCAAACTATGTTCGCTTAACAATCGGTATGGGAGATGAATTCCATTGCATGCTAAAACGCCCATTTTTGCAACATGGAAAACAATACATCTTCTCCGAATTTAAGTATATGCCACCCACTGCAGTGGCAATGTACTTATTATAATGTAAACTATATGTTGTGTTTGTTATATGCCGTACATTGATGAGACCAGTCGCTTTAAACACAATAGAAACGCAGCCATATACATAAGACTATTTAATAATCAACATTGAATTTCAACGCATATAATTATTAATTTCATTAAGCCAGTCTATGCACTAGACACTCGGCTAAAACAATCCATTTCTCACAGTTTCATGTATTCATGGAATGGGTCTCTGTCTGTATCATTGCACTATCCTCCAAAATCTAAAATGACTAATCTCTTCAGGAGGCGTCATATGGGCAACCGGTAGCGACGATCAATAAACGTAAAACACACACACACACACTTTTCTAACTTCTACATGACTAAAAGTCTAGTATCATATACGTTTAATTGTATGTATATAAATATGCTGTATATAATTTCTGGTTTTGAGGACCTTATGAAAGATTGACCTTGTCAAATAAGTTGCGTCGTTGTTCGCCATTAATTATTTTAAATAAATCCATACTGAACGTTTCATTGCATTGTTGTTTTTGTCTGTACGTAATTGGAAAGTGTCCATATCAGTGCAAGTTTCATGTAACTCGTTTTGAATAGTCTTACTTGTTTTGTGAATAATTTAAGAAGCGAAGTAGACTGACTGACTGACATGTCAATAATTACAATTTAAAATCACAATTACACAACGTTACTAAGACAGGGGAAGGTTGCCTTAACTAGCGTACAAACCCGCAGATTATTTGATGCAACTGATCTTGATCTGAGTGCAGAGTTTTGCTTAGAAAAATACACAGAAATTCATAAATTAACCATACCTTTTTAAACACACATTTCTATTTCTAAGCACCGTGGCATGACAGTGCTTTTTGTTGTTTATTTTCAAAGTATTTGTTTTTTAGTCAATATATTACATCTTAGAAGCCATAGCCCCTTAATTATTATATAATATTATTTTACAGAATATCGATTTTCATCGTTTGTCTCTACAATGTTCTGTGCTTTGCATTTCCTATAATACATAGCCCGTTGTATGGGTTCTCTGTCAGATTACATCCCGATGCATGTCCTGTCTTGCCATGGTAATACAGTTGTGTTATACACAACATCAACATTTCGTTTTTTCGTGGGGCTCGAACTCCGGACCTTTCGCACCTGAAGCGAATGCGCATCCACTGCGCTATCACGACTTCCACATATATATGTTTATAGCAAATACAAGCATTTTCGATACAAAGACATTGATTTTTTATCAAAGAGCATATAATTCCAGTGGATATTTCAATGCTATTGGCATATAACAGCAATTTATTACGACGTTACATTTCTTAACAGGTTTGCATTTGCAAACATTGTTCAAATTACTTTTGGAGTTTGTTGACATAAGAATGGCAAATATTTGTTTTGTTGTAACGTTTTATGTATTTTGATCGCAATGTGGAATATTTTGGACACATGAGAAGGAAATGATATTCATAAGTCATGATAAGTGGCACATATTCATTCATGTCTAGGTGTGTCTAAGTATCGACCACTTTGTTTTATACTTTATTTATTTTATAACGATTGCGAAGCAAGTTTTAACAACTTATATTAATCACTCTCGTTGGCTCAGATGAAAGCGTATATGTGGTCATTCGTGTGGGAGGAAACTGGAGTACCCGGAGAAAACCCACCTGTCCGATCTGGCGACCATCGTACCATCTCACATACTTCCCTGTCCGAGGATCGAACCCGAGTCGCATTGGTGAGAAGCGAGCGCGCTAACCACTGCGCTAATCGGACAGCCTATCGACCACATTCAACAGCTAGGTCATGTGACGACGTTCTAAACGTGATAGAGAATTTCGGTTTAATCCTTTTATTCCCACTTGTCCAGTAGTACTCTTATTCCCACTTGTCCAGTAGTACTCTTATTCCCACTTCATAGGTAAATGACCATTCCAAATTGTTGGCGAATGCACAAGTTCAAATTGAGTTTGTCCGCAACAAACGCGGTGGACAAAGTCTTGTTGTTGGTGGTTACAGGTTCATGGTATGTATATAGAACAGAACAGAACATATATTTTATTTGACTTAAGCACTTAAGCTCATCATCATAACAATATATAATACAATTGCATGCAATGAAAAAAGAATAGAAAATAGTCATAAATAATAAATGTGTAGAGTGTTCAAATGATATATATATATAGTTGCTGTCTGTCTGCGTGTCTGTCCGTCCGTTTGGTTGTATTTGATCTTAAACACTCTTAAACACACTGCAACACAAATCCTCTTATTCCCACACCCGTTGTTACCTAATTTTATATAAGTGGGACCAATAGGACTACACCCAACATTTACATATATGCCATGTCACGCGACACGACGTCATCATGCCATGAAAGGCTGCAGACTATTGTACAGATGTGTACATATTGGGAGATTGAATATTTGATCAAGCAAATGTGCTGACGGTGAAATGGGAATGAAAAAAGAAGAAAACAAGAAATAGCACAGAATATTGACTCGGACGGACGCACGCACGGACAGTGCGAACACTATATGTCTCCCATCAGATGAACGTTATATGAAATGCTACTTTCACTTTTGAAAGTTTGTAAACCACAACAACACTGTGTATTGATTCAATGTTAGTGTTCGAATGCATTCACAAGAATTTGTAACAATGAAATAGAAATAGAAATAAATAAAGAATTTGAAATAATGCATTTTAATTGTTGTTTTTTTTGCGATCTAATGTCGCTTTAAGTATAGTACAATAGTATATACGAAGGTCATGTGACTAATATACCCCTGATAAGCGTCGCCCGAAATAATAACAAGAGATCTCCGATTAAATATCGCTTCCTAAAATGTTTGTTTTAGGGTTTAAAGTCGCTGCAACATATTAGGTCATATGGCCAATCTCCAACTATTATTTGTCAAGTAAAGTTAAATAGTTTATATTCCTCTCTCCATATGTACCACATTATATAAATCGTATAACAGTCCGATATTACCTCGCGTTTTCGTCGCCCCCTAGTTAATCTGGGTGACGCCTACAGAAGTATATTATTCATGTTAATGTTTGGGCAAGATACAGAAGGCTCTCCATCCCTAGAATCATCCCTTGTTAATTGACATGCCCGGTGCATATCACCGATACACGAGCCTTCGGTTTACAGTGTCAGCTGCCCGTTGAATATCGCCAATACACGAGACTACAGTTTATAGTCCCAGCTGCCCGTTGAATATCGCCAATATACGAGCCTTCGGTTTATAGTCCCAGCTGCCCGGTGCATATCACCAATGCAATGGACATCGGTTTATAGTCCCAGCTGCCCGTTGAATATCACCGATATACGAGCCTTCGGTTTATAGTCCCAGCTGCCCGGTGCATATCACCAATGCAATGGACATCGGTTTATAGTCCCAGCTGCCCGGTGCATATCGCCGATGCAATGGACATCGGTTTATAGTCCCAGCTTCCCGGTGAATATCACCAATATACGAGACTTCGGTTAATAGTCCCAGCTGCCCGGTGCATATCACCGATGCAATGGACTTCGGTTTATAGTCCCAGCTGCCCGGTGCATATCACCGATGCAATGGACATCGGTTTATAGTCCCAGCTGACGGTGATTATCACCGATATACGAGACTTCGGTCTATAGTCCCAGGTGAAATACTGCTAAGACGGGTATTAGTAGTATTGCCAGAGCCTAGCCATCCCTGAATTGAAATTCCAATACCGATTGAGCTTATTTACCCTCAATCCGGCGAACCATGTGGGCGAACGTGAAATACCAACAGCTGGACCACTGACACGTCTATTGCTGAACAAACCGGATTGACCTCATTGTGCCCTCTGTTCATCAAATGATACAAACTATGATATATCAGCAAATAGCATTTCTCATTTACGTGTCATTATCGTTTCTTTCTATGCAAACAAAAAATATACTCTAGAAACGTTATCAATATAACGTTCGCGAGATTGACTGTTTTCATTTCATCGACACGTATCATAATTAAATGTACTCTGATTTGGTTGATGGCATGTCATATTGTCGAGATGAATATTATTAATCCTTGGAACGAATTCAGAAAATAATAAGACCATCTGACAATGGCTATATAATACAGATTTCCAATGACGTCACACGAGCATCCGGTTTATGAATCCACACTCCACAGCATGGTGGCGTGTCGAAATGTGTTGGAGGATTGTGCAATGATACAGACAGAGACCCATTCCAGAGTCTGCTCTGGTACTTTTACGTACCCAGTGTACAGCACCGACACGAGACCTCGGTTTAAAGTCCCATCTGAAAGACTGAATATTAGTATGGCCAGACGAGGCTCGAGCATGTGGTCGCTGGAATCGCAGTATAACGGGGTAGCCACTGGACTACTGACCCGTATATCGTGGTATTTAGTCACGTGCTAGTAATGTGTATAATACTATACAGTCTACATCCGTTATGTCGAATTCATCGAATTCAATCGGACCGAACAAAATAGTTCAACATAACCGAAGTTTGACGTAACGAAATTCGATATAGACAGAGCCGGTTATATGTAAAATGATAGTTTCTGAAACGGGGACTTTGATTCGACTTCGAGATAACTGGAGAATTCGACATAACCGCCTTTGAAATAGCGGATGTTGACTGTATTCAAAATGGCTGCCCGAGCAACTGGGTAAATGACCTGTACGAAGCTAGATCGATAGATACATACATTGCAATAACAATACACGCATGTAGAGGCTATAAACAGAAAACTATCAGATAGTGGATCCATGTGAGGATTATATCTTACGTAGAGCACACACACAATATATTACTAATTAACATACGTTCGTACGTATACGCAGAGGATTTAATATAATAATCTTGCCTTTTGAAAACAGTCCAATACTAATAATAATTGACTGCAAGTACAAATGTATGACGTCAGTATGTTAATTAGGTGTTTCCCGTTTTCGGTTTGTCCTCGCTTATTCACAAGACCAGGGCGGCACGTGCTATGTGTGCCAGGTGATTGCAATGTGCATGTATATATTGGACGTGTTCTGTTCAGACGGATCTGTATTCCAGTGGTAACACGCTGGACCAGAGTTGGCAAGTTTTTACACAGACGTTATTTACACCGTTAATTAAGTGTTAATAAACGTCATGTAAAAAACAGATTTTTTACAGTTTTTTACGGACGATCTCGTAAAAAACTAAAATTTAGAAATAAATATGATATTACTTCAAATATTACTCAAGATATCATCACATTATTTATATATTTGATATATTCAAACTTTCAGTCATTGTGACATGTTTATGTAGCAATCATAACTAAATGTCAAGTGACATACACAATTACAACTACCAGCAGACAGCTCTATAACCATGATAACCAGTGAAGTCACAATGGTGTGACAAGGCCCTGCTGCATTTGGAATGCAATTAAAATATGACTTCATTTAGCCGGCTGGACTGGTAATCCATGGGTGGCAGGTTCGATCCGCGTCAGACCCTAATAAAATTAACAGTCTTTCAGATGGGACGTTGAACCGATGTCTCGTGTCGGTGCTATACACCGTGCACGTAAAAGAACCAGAGGAGACTCAGACAACAACAATCTAAAATTACTAATCTCTTCAGCAGGCGTCGCCCATAGGGGCAACCGATAGCGACGATAAATAAACGTAAATCACACACTGTTCTCAACCTGTATAAAAGCATAAACCATGATTTCCTGTTCATTTAATTTCCAAATAAATTTTATTATAGTGTCACCGCTATTGGTATGGGGGTCAGTCATTTCTGACTCATGGGACAAGACACTTTTTATGAACAACAGCACTTTTCGAATCATACCCTTGCATGTCAGTTGGCGGCTCATCAACCTGCCACATCAGAATGAACTCCTTGCGCGGTTCGAACCTTCGGGCACCGCTCCATATGCGGGCGCCTTGACTACTTAACAACTAGGTCATGTAGACGGTACTATCTTTGTAAATAGTGGACCAAGTGATATATTTATACAACCCTTTAAACAGTCTATTGTCACAATATATATTCATTTTAATCTTTTGTTTGGAGATATATGGCAACTGATGGCAGCGATATGTCGTAAAAGAGTGTCTGGTAAGTCAGTCAAATTTCCCGTTGGATGTGAATGCGGTAGGCAGACTATTGTCTCTCAATCGGGACTTATCTGGACTCTAGTGCGGTCTTAGAGCGTCTTATAAAGTATGTAAATGACAACAAGTCAAGCTAGATTTGAATGTTGCGGTTGAGCGGAAATTGAAGTACCATATCGGGGACTGTGATTATACAATTTAGAATATACGGATTTCTTACACACCTAGTGGCAGGAACACATATATCCAACTAGTTGCACCAATGCGGAATTTCCTTATCTTTAACTTGTTTTACGTTTATTTATCGTCGCTACCGGTTGCCCATATGAGCGACGCCTCCTGAAGAGATTAGTCATTTTCGATTTTTGAGGATAGTGCAATGATACAGACAGAGACCCATTCAAGAGTCTCCTCTGGTTCTTGTACGTGCACAGTGTAAAGCACCGACACGATAACTCGGTTTGCTTAAAGTCCGATCTGAAATACTGTTAATTTTATTTGGGTCAGACGGGGGGTCGAACTTGCGATCCTTGGATTACCAGTCCAAAGTGTTAACCACTGAACTATAGATCCGTCCGTTATCCGTAGCTCAACGTGGCCACCACATGGTGCAATGAATTAATAATGATAGCGTCTCGGAATCATTCGTTTTTCAAAAAGCAAATCCAAACATGTATTGTATTTAATATAATGTAAAACTGAACAAATTTGAATCGAGAACAAATTGTCTATTTTTAACATTTATGCCATTTTCGCTCGACAACTAGTCTATGTTATACATGCACACACTCGAGAATCGGTTGGATTCATTAAATTGTACGTATTGATAGACGTTTGCCATGTACCAATCGTGTATTAATGTGTCCAGAAATACGTTATTACACATGTAAACTAGCACAGGGTGTATTTTACGGTTGAAAGCTTTGTTTACAGATATTTGCGAGCACTGTTGGTTCAATGAAACGTATGGGAAGGGCCAATTACTAATGTTGTTCAGAACTTGTGGCCCAACCCATTTGCTTTTGCTCTTATTATATATGTCTTTGAATGTATTATGTACATGTAAATAGCAATAAAATATGATTAAACAATGAAATGAATGCAACAAAGATTGGTCCAGCATGAAGAAAGTTGAGATGTTCCCCTCAGATTCAAGGATAAATCTATTCTATTTTGGCAATAAAACGTTTGTCCTGGCAAGTAGGAACGCGAGAAAATGTGGCCAGAAATACATTATTACACATGTAGACTAGCGCATGGTGTATATTTCGGGTGCTTTACACATATTTGCGAGCATTGTTGGTTCAATGAAATGAATGCAACACAGATTGGTCCAGCATGAAGAAGGTTGAACTTGTTACCTCTGAGTCAAGGATTAACCGAGTTGGCAATAAAACGTGTGTCCTTGCCAGTGGGAACGCGAGAACAAGTACCCATCATATGTACTGATTTGGGACAATAGATTCTCGTTATGACGACATGTTCTGACAACTCAGGGGAATAGCCTTGTCCCACATATGAAGGATAGCCTTACTAATCACCACGGATATAATCCCCCATATTTATAACTCAGCACAAATTCCTCCGTGTCAAAGTCTTCATTGGGGCAGCTATCCAGCTGGTTTGCGAAAGAAAAGCATGATATAGTATACAAGTGCAAACATAATTTAGTACTTGTAAACTAAATGTAGATATCTAAAGTTAGCCAGATTTTTAATTACCCCAGACTGAGCTGACATCATATATGTGCACACTTTATCTACGTTTTCTTTTAAACTTTATTTATTTTACAACGATTGCGAAGCAAGTTCTAACAACTTATATTAATCACTCTCGTTAGCGCGGGTGAAAGCGTATATGTGGTCATTCGTGGGGGAGGAAACCGAAGTACCCAGGCGGAGAAAACCCACCTGTCATATCTGGCGACCACCGTACCATCTCACATACTTCCCGGTCCGAGGATCGAACCCGGGTTGCATTGGTGCGAAGCGAGCGCGCTAACCACTGCGCTAATCGGACGTATCTACGTTAGACCAATTATAGTAATATCTTGTTGAATAACTAAAGTGATCTTTATGTGGAATAAAATGGAAAAACTAATAAATAGTGATATTCGGACTCAACAACTCGCATATTACAATTAATACATACTCGTTGTTATTTGTGTCATTAACCATTCAGTCGCCCAAATGCATTTATGCGGTGGCGACTTTAAATAAACGTATTAGTCAGTCATTAACTATAATGTGCACAAGTTCACAGGATGTGCAAGGTAGTTCTTAGGGCAGAGTATGTTGAGAGATATTCCGATTTAAATCATTTGTGTTAGTGTAGTTCACTAAAGCACACGTGTATCTATACAGCTGCTGCCTAACACGCTTCATCACAACCCACGAGAGAGAACAATTCGCAAAGGAGTATTTTCAAGATGGCCGCCTTGGAGTATAATTTATCAAGTACACTGTTTCCATTGACCAATATGTGTCAGATATGGTGCCGATTTCCATTTGTAGAACGGATACGATTCAATCAAATACATGTGAAAATAGACACATGCGTTGGGTGATATATTCACAATATTATTAAACTTGATATATGTTATCCGGGAAACGACGTTGCCTGTATATCACAACACCACAATCAGTTCCACTTATGGTCTTAAACATTTCCCCACAGGATAACCATTTTCGCCACTAAGTCAGCCGTAAAGACGAAAATGATGTTTTAATTTGGTAATGTTTCAGAATGCCACAGTTGATGGTAAATATTAGTTTAGCCTAGGTGATCAAATACACATTTTATTCTCTCATTTCACATGTATACATGAACGAATGAGGCTTACGATAACGAATATGTACGAGGCTTGGATAACATGATATGTTGCAAATAATAAACATTATAGTACTATTATTGTTGAGATGGAGAATTATTCGATTGTCAGGTGCAGTATAGTAGAGGAGATCGTCAAATGAACAAGTGTCTTTCTGTTCATTGGTACAAGAAATTTAATAGAGTTGGTGATCCACGGAGAGTCAAGCATTTTTATTTTGCCAATGGCGTAAATTAGAAATATTTAGTATCTAAATACTAAATGCTAAGTACAAATACATAGCATTTATATAGCGCAAAAATTAAAATTTATTCTATTGCGCTTCACAATTACAGATGCAATTTTAAACAGTTATACGTGACAATAATATATGGAAATACAAATAAAAATGTATACATATATAGATATAACTAGGATTCTAGTAATTGGATAAGTTATATGTTATATTTCGGGTTTTACGCCTGCATCAGCACCATTTTTGGGCTATATCGCCGGGGGCAGTTTACCTAACAACACCTTTCCTGGGTAATTGGATAAGAACATATTTTAGTATCAAAGATGGTGATACATAATGTACTTTGGTGATCAAAAAGTAGTATTATTAAAAAATTATCAAAATATATTTACCAAGCATCTGTTATTAGAGGGTAGTTGTCAATGAACACATCTACGTATGTATATTCATTATATATTTTCAAACTACGATACCCATTCATTTTAGTTTTGTTTTCATGCTTTTCTCATGTATTATATTGTAATTGTATATTATGTACTGTCCGTCGTACATGTTGTATAGGCGACGAACAATTGTGTTTAATGCCAATAAACTATGAAACTGAAACTATCAAAGGTGGCGATACATAATGTACGTTGGTGTTTACCCACCAATCCAGGTCGAAATAATTATATGAAGATGATTGTGGAGTTGTTATCACCCACTCTAATAGCTTGGAATTTGAATGACATTTAAATAATGTTTCTTTATCATTTGATTAGCTTGAGACAAGCACACAACAGGTTTTATGTTACAACGAGAATAAAAGTCAACGAAATGGAGACAGGCAAGTATGACTAAGTGGGGTGATGTTGTCTCTTTTATGATTTCCAATGAATAATTGATTATTTCAATGTGTTCCATGTGATAGAAAATGCTATATTTAATTGGCTTGAAGCAGTGGGATACGCTATTTGCTTTTCCACTGCGTGCGTTTTTTTTTTGGGGGGGAAGGGGGTACCATCGCATCAACATATTAGGTCATATGGTTCTATGCGATAGAAAATGCTATATTTAATTGGCTTGAAGCAGTGGGATACGCTATTTTCCTTTCCACTGCGTGTGGTTGGGGGAGGGGTACCCTCGCACCAACATATTAAATCATATGGTTATATGCGATGGAAAATGCTATATTTAATTGGCTTGAAGCAGTGGGATACGATATTTGCTTTTCCACTGCGTGTGTTTGGGGGGTGGTACCCTAGCACCGACATATTAGGTCATATGTCGAGTTTCCAGCTATAGTTGGTGGGGGAAGACCCCTGGTGCCCCTCCAAACAGTATGTCAGGCATAGGGGTGAACACGAGTAGACATATCGATATTCCGCATGCCCTGCTGGATAGCCTCGCCACGTGAAATAATTCGAGACCCCAAGTGGGATGCCAACCAGCTGCGGTAAGGTGTAAATGATTTGAAATCAACGACCTCAACCACTCGGCCACTAGGCATAAGAATAGTAGACGAAATCAACTGATTGCATTTGCTAAGGATGTGTATTCATGTAGTTGTTGTCTTCATAATAACTTGGCATCATCGCTGTGTATTCATATCTCTTTTTTTTAAACTTTATTTATTTTACAACGATTGCGAAGCAAGTTCTAACAACTTACATTAATCACTCTCATTGGTGCGGATGAAAGCGTATTTGTGGCCATTCGTGTGGCAGGAAACTGGAATACCCGGAGAAAACCCACCTGTCCGAGCTGGCGACCACCGTACCATCTCACATACTTCGCGGTCCGAGGATCGAACCCGAGTTGCATTGGTGAGAAGCGAGCGCGCTAACCACTGCGCTAATCGGACAGCCCTACTGTACCCATACTTCATATCTCGTCAAATTATTTCAAGAGAATAACCTATCCATCTGGTTTTACGCCTGCATCAGCACCATTTACGCATGCATCAGCACCATTTCGGGCTATATCGCCGGCGGGCAGTTTACTTAACAACACCTTTCCTGGGCAGGCTCCAGCGGTTAACCAGTACTTGGGTGCACCAACCTCCGTAAGAAACTGCCAACTTTTTCATATAAATGAGACACGGTCTGAGCGGGGCTCGAACCCGTGACCATCAGTGATGATAGGTTACAGTGGTATACAAGTCAGCGACCGTAACCACTGGACCACGAAAGCGGACCATCAGTGATGATAGGTTACAGTGGTATACAAGTCAGCGACCTTAACCACTCGACCACGGAGGCGGACCCATCTGGCTTGTGGAAGGTCGATGGTTCAACCAGTGTGCCTGTGGGCAGTCGGCGTCTTCCACCACTAATAATAGCTGAAGAATACGAGCACTATGAACTCGATGTTCGTACGACTTTAGCACTGCCTCGTCAAAAAACTAAACCAAACCCCTACACATCGTTTGCAATAGCCTCATATTCGAGGGAATTGAATAAACTTGTAATTCAAGTGAGACACGTCAATCATTTCAGGTCCGTAGCCACACTGAGGCACACCGAGGCATCTCCCTCGGTTAAAATTTCCAAAGCCAAACAAAAAATGAAATCTGAAAGGTCAGCACATATTTATACGTCTAAACTCATTAATTCAGGAAATCGTTAACAATTGTAAGGGGGAACATGCTGAACCCCTCCCCCTAGATTTCCTCGGTTGAAATTTGCCTCGGACTGCGGTACTGCATCTGTGTGTACCAATATTGGTTAGCCCATTCTGGTAGATTTGAAGTAATGGAATGAGCTTTGTGCAATTTTACCAATATCTGAACAAATGGTTATGACTCAAATATCAAATACTCGATAGAAATATATATTTAGTAGGGATGGCAACCAATATTCGAATATGTTCTCTAGTTACAGCCGCCTTTGAATTATTATACGTATTCTTACTGCAGCGAACAATAGTGTTCGTAGCTGGAATGCAGTTAGAATTATTTTCAGTATTTTCATTGCGGTGAATATCAAGCACAAGACATATTTGCATTATAGGAGGGAACTTGCATAACACATGATTAATACAAATAAGTCCATCGACATATATAAAATGACTTAGAACCCATATTAATTAAGGAAGCGCTACATGTAATATATATATTCAACACAATTCCTAATCGGTCATCTGGTGTTTTATAATATTTGGAACCAACTAATAATCATATATACATATTTTCATATTGTCATTTAATGCAATAAACATTGCTGGTTATTTTACAGCAATTCATTGTTTAAAGATCTGTAATAAAATGTATCCAATGAGATGATATGAGTATCAGTAGCCACGTGCACACCGCGTGTATGGTAGCGATACGTCATTGATTGCATCATCGATGGCGTCACTGATTGCATCATCGATGACGTCACTGATTGCATCATCGATGCAGTCATTGGTTGCATCGTCGATTACGTCACTGATTGCATCATCGATGCCGTCATTGGTTGCATCGTCGATGACGTCACTGATTGCACCATCGATGACGTATCGACGTTCTCATTGTGCTTCCGCATTTCTCTGCTATTCTACATAACTCCTTCAAATGTAGCTTCCGCATTTCTCTGCTATTTTACCTAACTCCTTCAAATGTAGCTACCGTAATGCTCTGCTGTTTTGCCTAACTACATTATTTTCTAATGGATGTCCTAAAGCTAACAGCATTAGTAGTGTCAGACTATTGAAACAATGTTATCAGCTTAAACTATATAGCAAGCAGAACGCCCAAGAGCCTTCCATTAATTCATGTTTTATCGGCATTTCCTAGTATAAAAACAATAAGTTCCCGACTGCCTGTCACATTGTAATTATTGACCCAAAAAAATCGATATAATTTATTATATATATATCACATATTTCTAATATCAAACCCTAACCGTTTCTTAGCTGTTTTTTTAATGACGAAAAAAATCCATAAATGTTACAAATTCTTATTTCTAACTCGTTTTAGTGTTTGTTTATTATATTTAAAGGGTCAGTCATTTCTGACTTATGAAGTTATGAGACACCTCTTTTGTTTGAACATCAGTACTTCCCGAATCGTATACTTGTATGCCCAGGCGACAGGCTGGTAGACAATCGGTAGCCATTATTCAACTAGCTGGCGGCTCACCAACCGGTCATATTAGAACGAATACCTGACGAGATTCGAACCTTCGACCGCCCGCTCCGTAGACTGACGCCTTAACCACTAGGCCACGGAGACGGTATATACTAGTATGTCTACGTTCATCTCACTGGAGGCATGTAAATTTAACGATATCTAGTGCTGTTTTCTTTCTATTATCTCCCTTGATGGGTCATACCCGAATTGTATATTTGTCCTTTTAGTTAGAATCCTTTGTTTTTATTGTTGTTTTCTAACTATAAGTAAGTAAGTAAGTAAATATTTTATTATAGTGACATGTGCATCCGACATTATATATACTACAGATAATAAATATACAAACAAGCACCCGGCCCAGTGGACCTATATGTGTCGGTAGGATAAATGTAATTTGATCAAATAGTGTTAATTAATTGAAAACATTTTTTTTGTATGTGCCGAAAGTCGATAGCATGTGCCGCAAATGAAACAACGATAAAAACAGAGGAAACCAATTAAGAGGACCAATCTACTTTTAGGAGTATTCAGGGGCAATAACCGACTAATGTGTCTCTTTGCAACTGGTGATGCAATACTATTATACTAAATATTATATATTTTACCTGCTTCTGGGGATACAAGGTCAAGGTCATTGTACTTTTATGGACTTGATGCTGCACGATATGTGTGCTCCAACGCAGCTCGATGGATATGCCGCATGTACAACAGTATGGGTGCACTACACAGTCCGAGCTTCTGTTTGACACTGCCTGTCATCTGGAAGTATACACGTATCAGGCATAACTATTCACATCATCTTATAAATTGTATGGAATATTTTTAAACATGAAAAGTATATATAGGTTGTTAAAACTTGTTTTCCAATCCAATAAAATATTATATATACGTATTTGTAAAATGTATACTTTAATAAATAAAGTTTAAACTAAACATGAAAAGTGAGAAATTCTAAGCATTACAGTTAATCATACACACAACGCAGTAACATCATAATTTATGTTGTTTGTGAGATTTGAAAGTGTATCTTTGAGAAAAGTTGAATTTTAAGTTTAAACTTTTATTTATTTTACAACGATTGCGAAGCAAGTTTTAGCAACCTATATTAATCAATCTCGTTGGCGCGGATGAAAGCGTAAATAATAAATATGGTGTGTGGGGGAGGGGGGAAACCGGAGTACCCGGAGAAAACCCACCTGTCCAATCTGGCGACCATCGTACCATCTCACATACTTCCCGGTCCGTGGATCGAACCCGGGTTGCATTGGTGAAAAGCGAATTTTGAAATCCCTGTATCCCCAGAAAATTGAATAAAAATAAAGACTTTATTTATAAACAAAACACTTATATACAGCACAATTATATATATATAGTATACCATAACCTTGCTTGTATTCAGTGTAATACAGTCATCTAGCAATTTACTAATAATGTACACACGCTTAATAACACCTGCAATGATTCTGATTGGTCGCGACATGACCGCGACAGCTTGCAATACACATTCGAAATATACATGTTGATTGTGTTCGTGCTTTGTAAATCTGCTTAAAATCAACTGCTTAGATCAATAAAATGCTAAATATGCACTAGTGGTTGATACAGTGATTTAAAATATTGTGTCGATTATTTGCGTGAAGTTGTTCGATTATCAGGGACTATTTACTACGGCGTAATGATGAGTTGATGTGATAAGGCTCAACAATATACTGGCAATTGTGGTAATAAAACGGATATTACATGAAAAGGCTCGCTTAATTAATAGCAAAATTCCAACATTCGTTTCATAACATAGCAGGCCCGTAGCCACAGTGTGGAACACCGTTTATGTATTCCGTTTACGACTTCCGTGTATGTATTCCGTTTACCACTTCCGTGTTTGTATTCCGTTTACCACTTCCGTGTATGTATTCAGTTTACCACTTCCGTGTATGTATTCCGTTTACCACTTCCGTGTTTGTATTCCGTTTACCACTTCCGTGTATGTATTCAGTTTACCACTTCCGTGTATGTATTCAGTTTACCTCTTCCGTGTATGTATTCAGTTTACGACTTCCGTGTATGTATTCAGTTTACCACTTCCGTGTATGTATTCAGTTTACCACTTCCGTGTATGTATTCAGTTTACCACTTCCGTGTATGTATTCCGCTTACAACTTCAGTGTATGTATTCAGTTTACCACTTCCGTGTATGTATTCAGTTTACCACTTCCGTGTATGTATTCAGTTTACGACTTCCGTGTATGTATTCAGTTTACCACTTCCGTGTCTGTATTCCGCTTGCCGACTTACGTGTATCTATTCATTTTACGACTTCCGTGTCTGTATTCCGCTTGCGACTTCCGTGTATGTATTCAGTTTACCACTTCCGTGTTTGTATTCCGTTTACCACTTCCGTGTCTGTATTCCGCTTGCCGACTTACGTGTATCTATTCATTTTACGACTTCCGTGTCTGTATTCCGCTTGCGACTTCCGTGTATTCAGTTTACGACGTCCGTGTCTGTATTCCGCTTGCGACTTCCGTGTCTGTATTCCGCTTACGACGTCCGTGTCTGTATTCCGCTTGCGACTTCCGTGGCTGTATTCCGTTTACGACTTCCGTGTTTGTATTCCGTTTACGACTTCCGTGTTTGTATTCCGCTTGCGACTTCCGTGTATGTATTCCGTTTACGACTTCCGTGTTTGTATTCAGTTTACGACGTCCGTGTTTGTATTCCGTTTACGACTTCCGTGTTTGCATTCAGTTTACGACGTCCGTGTTTGTATTCCGTTTACGACTTCCGTGTATGTATTCAGTTTACGACGTCCGTGTATGTATTCGGTTTACGACTTCCGTGTATATATTCATGTTACGACGTCCGTGTCTGTATTCCGTTTACCACTTCCGTGTTTGTATTCCGTTTACGACTGCCGTGTATGTATTCAGTTTACCAATTCCGTGTATATATTCCGCTTACGACGTCCGTGTCTGTATTCCGTTTACGACTTCCGTGTATTTATTCAGTTTACGATGTCCGTGTCTGTATTCCGTTTACGACTTCCGTGTATGTATTCCGTTTACCACTTCCGTGTCTGTATTCCGCTTGCGACTTACGTGTATCTATTCATTTTACGACTTCCGTGTCTGTATTCCGCTTGCGACTTCCGTATATTCAGTTTACGATGTCCGTGTCTGTATTCCGCTTGCGACTTCCGTGTCTGTATTCCGCTTGCGACTTCCGTCCTTTAGTAATACTATCGCTTTGTTCGGATACGTTTATGATTGCTTGGCTTGGAACGTTTCTGCAGATAGATAGACCAGTTTGCGTTGATTTATTGTAGCCTACTATTCTAAATACATTATTTGCATCAAGTTTCTCTTTCATTATAAATTGTGCTTAGGTTGCTATTGAAAGTCAAGACGGGCATCGATGAATGTCCATCGAACACTGCGAAGGCGTAGAAAAATCACAAGACAATCGTATAATCGAAATAGATTGTATGCAAAGAGACAACATCCGCACTGTGCCAAATCATGCAGTAAACGAAAGACGACGTTTATGTAAGTTAAATGTTTTATTTGCGAAATTCCTGGAAGTATTCTGTCACCGATGATTCCAAGGTGTCCGATATTCTTATTTATCACTGAGAAATGTAGATTCAGATGCGAAATGCCAGGAGTTCGCGACCAGCTGGAGCCGTTACGATTTGCGCACGCCTCTTCTATCCACCTCGTGGCGATGGATTCCATCAGGAATGAGATCTCAAGAGTGAATAATATTGTGGCGTCCGTGGTCCAGTGGTAGAGCGTCGGATTTGGAATCGAACGGTCCCGGGTTCGATACTCGGTCAGGCCACGTATGTAGTGTCATTGAGCAAGGCACCTCACACACATTGCTTAGTACTGGTTAATCGCTTAGGTCGGCTAAGCCTGCCCAGGAAAACATGTCTATGTCCCCGCGAGGGGTTTGACATTAAAGGAACATACATACAATATAAGTTGTAAGAACTTGTTTCGCAATCGAGCTAATATTAATGTGTATACACAAAACTATATCCAACTATGCGTGATTGTAAGAATGTATACACTGTATTCCGTATACTGAACTGTGAGCTTCAATATAGGCCTACATTACGTTGTATAGTGTCTGTCTCTTCTCTCTACCTCGTGGCAATATATTCCATCAGGAATGAGATCTCGAGAGTGAATAATGTAAGTTGTAAGAACTTGTTTCGCAATCGAGCTATAATTAATGTGTATACACAAAACTATATCCAAATATGCGGGATTGTAAGAATGTATACACTTTATTCCGTATACTGAACTGTGAGCTTCAATATAGGCCTACATTACGTTGTATAGTGCCGGAAATGGATCATATTTCCACACTGATTATTGCAGTATTTCTTCTCGTGTGGGTTTGATATTAATATCGCTGTATCATGAACTTTGTTCTGTTAATATACAATCCGAATATAATGAGTCTACAACTCAAATGAGCGACATAGCTGTGTTTCCTATTACCTCCCTTGGCAGATAAAGTCCGATGTATCACGAAATGTATATTGGTCATAGAGGGGTCAGTAGTCCAGTGGTAACATGCATATTGTACTGAGAATCCAGAGGTCGCATGTTCGATCCCCGGACTGACACTAATAATATTAACAACTTTCAGATGTTAGGTCGGTGTCGCTTACACAGTGCATGTAATGTTTAAGAATCAGAGGAGACTCTAGATAGAATGGGTCAACAACTTTCAGATGGGACTTTAAACAAAGGTCACCGTGCACGTAAAAGAATCAGAGGAGACTCTAGATAGAATGGGTCAACAACTTTCAGATGGGACTTTAAATAAAGGTCACCGTGCACGTACAATAATCAGAGGATACTCTAGATAGAATTGGTCAACAACTTTCAGATGGGACTTTAAACAAAGGTCACCGTGCACGTAAAATAATCAGAGGAGACTCTAGAGAGAATGGGTCTCTGTCTGTATCATTGCCCTATCCTCCAAAATCTGAAATGACCAATCTCTTCTGGAGGCGTCGCTCATATGGACAACCGATAAATAACACCAACATGTATATTGATCCTTTCAGTTGCAGGGTTGGCAATTTCCCGGGAAATAAGAGTATTTCCCGGGGGAAATAAGAGTATTTCCCGGGACGGCGGGAAATACCGGGAAATACTGGGAAATACCGGGAAATACCGGGAAATACTGGGAAATAAGAATTTGGATACCGGGAAATAAGAATTTGGATGATTTTGGTGGTAAATACAGGTATATATACCATACAATTTCTATTACCCGGTGTACTGATTGTAGTATCATGTGTGCAGGATGAAAATGAACTGCTTTTGAAGAATATGACGAAAAATACAGGCATTCATAGTGGCATTTACGTATTGCTTATAATCTTTATATAAATGTTAGAGATCTAACATTATTGAGACTGTTCATTATTACTCTAATATACATTGTATACAAACACAGTTTAAGGAGTTTATACATACATTTATTGGAGGTATTTTAAATGTTTAATGTAGTAGGCAAAATGCACATGTTTTTAGGATTATCCCTGAAATGTGTTCATAATATAGCTGTATTATTAAAATAATCAATTAGTTATTAAAGAAGTCAGAATCATAATTTGAGATGACCCACACTGTTTGTTTGTACACAATTTCAACACGTCACCAGTGCCCAGGAGCTTCTTCATGAGACCAAGCCGGAACTTGTACCCGAACTCCTCAACTACATGTCCGAGACACTGCCAATTCCTAAGGTGCTACATCAGGAATCCTCCATCAACAACTCGAAGCCAGCTGTATGGTGGTCATGTGTGGAGAGGTCGGGCGTGATCACCAAAGACTTCAGTCAGCTCGCCAGGAAATTGATGGTACTGCCAGCAAGTTCAGCCGCCATTGAACGTGTGTTCTCCAACTTCGGCATCATACAGACGAAACTACGCAACAGACTGGGCGTTGAGAAAGCAGCGAAGCTGGTGCTATGCTACTGCTTCCTGAGAGGTAGCGAGGAAATCGACTGGTGAAGACAGACTACTGGCTGAAGAAACATTCCAACAAGAAAAACGAAAAAATAAATGAAAAAAAAAACAATAAAATAAAAAAAAACAAAAAAAAACAATAAAACCCAAAAAAAACTGTTGTGGTTGCCAATGATGCCACCTGATGAGTACCCCTGGCAGGGACGAAATAGTTTAAGCACTTATAGAGTGGTAGCAATGCATAAAAATGAGCAAAAAACGTGTTTGGAAGACACATAATCTTATTTCCCGGTATTTCCCACTTCTGGGCTTATTTCCCGGTAGGATTTCCCGGCGGTATTTCCCGCCCCCGGTATTTCCCGGCCAACCCTGTTCAGTTGGAATCCTTCTAGCTGTAGCCGACGTTCGGATTTCAGATACGATACAGTTGCATGGTGTGCTCGTGCAATAAGAGGCATAAACCATATCAATATCAGGTAGTAATCGACTTAAAGCGACATTACAGTGCAAAGAGCAAATAAAATGCATTGTTCACGTTCACATTGCTACTACAAATTCTTCTGAATACATTCGAACACTAACATTGAATCAATAAACAGTGTTTTTTCTACAAGCTTTCAAAATGAAAGTAGGATTTCATATAACTGTCATACACGCTCCTGCAATGACGTTTGTTTGTCATTGGAGTCAATACCAAACGTGCGATGCTTTCATGTAGAGATAATTTAACTAAGATTAGTCTACAAATAAATATGCAACGGCACAACTGTGAGATATAACGGTAAATATGTACTATAAATCTCGCTATTCGGGATACACAGGTTGTATTACACATGTATGTCGACCCTGTTTACATTTTTTGTTATGTCAACAAACCGCGTATACGCGTCGCTTGTTTATTAGTTGAAATACTCAGTTTTTTTAGGCAAATATTTGGAAAAATTTATACAATATAATAGGAAATTGCATTCTGTATAAATATGCGTTTCCACTGATGTAATGTCGCTTTAATAGTTTTAAACACATATTAAAACACAATTATAATTGATTAAAATTCTAAAATAAAGTTATTTACAGAATAGTTAGCCTTAACAATTAAAAGTTGCATTTTTATTTTGGTCAAATGTTCAAATGAAAATATCGCGTCATTCCAATAAAAAACAGACGGATCTGTGGTCCAGTGGTAACACGCTGGGCTGGTAATCCAGGGATCGCAGATTCGATCCCCCGTCTGACCCTAATGAAATTAACAGACTTTCAGATGGGACGTTAAACCGAGGTCTCGTGTCGGTGCTTTACACCGTGCACGTAAAAGAACCAGAGGAGATTCTGGAATGGGTCTCTGCCTGTATCATTGCACTATCCTCCAAAAATCTAAAATGACTCTCTTCGGGGGGGGGCGTCGCTCATATGGGTAATCGGTAGCGACGATAAATAAACGTAAAACACACACTCCAATAACAATAGATTGGTAATCGATATTCACATTAACACAGGGCGCTTCTTCTTTTATACATACTGCATAACGTGGTGCCTGCCGTGTTTAAACTCTTATGTCTGGTGTTTGCATTAAATATGTTATTTACTCGTTATCAATGTGACAAGTAAAAGTGTTTCTCTTATATTGGAATATAAATCAGTTTTTACGAAGTGTTTTTCATCTTCAACTGAACCACTGTTGCACAATATACACATTATGTTATGTAATTGAACTTTAGGTGTAGCATAGCAACTGGGTTCTACTGCTAGGTAGGCTAGAAGAACGTAATTTACAGAACAGAATACGGTGTACATGTATTATGGTTCGATATTAGGTACTATTTGTGGACGATACAACCATACAATAGTCCGACATCAATATGTTAACGACAGTTCAATAGTATGATTTCTTCTAAACAAACACATGTAGTAGTATTGTCTTCAGTCACGAGTGCATCATGCTGCAGAATTCAACATCCAGTCACATGGGAATCTACTTTATGTACCTGTCATTAGTTCACGAACAGGAAGTCAATTCTTTGTGAGCTTGTGACGTCATACAAACTCTAACGATTCAAAAATGGCTGCCACTTATGTAATATTTGTTTTTCATATTTAGGCTGTCCGATTAGCGCAGTGGTTAGCGAGCTCGCTTCTCGTGTGAGATGGTACGGTGGTCGCCAGATCGGACAGGTGGGTTTTCTCTGGGTACGTATAAGTTATAACGTATAAGTTGTTAGAACTTGCTTTGCAATCGTTGTAAAATAAACAAAGTTTGAAAACAAAGTCAATTCTTTATGTGCATGTGACGTCATATACACTCTAAAGATTCAAAATCTGCTGCCACTTCTGTATTAATTGTTTTTCATCACTAGTTCATAATCGACATGCAGTCGGACTCTAGTGGTGGCGCAATGCAATACATCGTTTTGCCTGGTAAGTATGGAGTGGGGCGGAACTAACCACGGGGGTTTGGGGTCCATGTACTATATATCTCTTTATTTTTCATTCTTGATACATCATTTGTTTTTGCTTTACCTGGTAAGTATGGAGTGGGGCGGAACTAACCACGGGGGGTTGGGGTGCATGTACTTATAAAAACACAGAACAAAATCCACGAATTCACAGACGGATCTGTAGTTCAGTGGTAAAACGTTGGACTGGTAATCCAGGGATGGCAGGTTCGCAGGTTCGATCCCCCGTCTGACCCTAATAAAATTAACAGTCTTTCAGATGGGACGTTAAACCGAGGTCTCGTGTCGGTGCTTTACACCGTGCACGTAAAAGAACCAGAGGAGATTCTGGAATGGGTCTCTGTCTGTATCATTGCACTATCCTCCAAAATCTAAAAAACTAATCTCTTCAGGAGGCGTCGCTCATATGGGCAACCGGTAGCGACGATAAATAAACGTAATTTTTTTTTTTAAATATCCACGAATTCTAACTAGGTCATAACGTGCATGGTTTAGTTCACACAAATTATTTAGCTCGATTGCGAAACAAGTTCTTACAACTTGTATTAATAACTCTCGATACCTCATTCCTGATGGAATCCATCGCCACGAGGAAGAGAGAATATGCATCGTGGAATTTAAATGCCATAGGGCACAATCGTAACGGCTCCAGCGGGGTTCGAATTCCGGGCCTTTCATGGTATAACAATATTGAATAGGTAGGTAAGTATTTTTAACATACAATTATTTTATTTCGTAATGCTGTTTCATGCCATTTTTCCGTATTCCACGTTGGTATGGAGACAAGTGGATAGTCACAAAAAAGTGTGGGAAATTATGTTTCCAAATTACACGTGCATATTGTTAAGCTGTACGATCGTCGTCACGGAGGAACGCGTTTATTTAGTACAAAAATTGCATGATCATCGCATCGCATTCCGCTCGCCCACATGGTTCGCCGGAGTCGAGGGCAAATAAGCTCAGTCATCATCATCGCATCTAGGGCTACTTTTGTCTACATCACAAAATATGTATAACGAATACGGATTGGTTACGACTTTTAGCGTATTTGTTGTATACGACGTATTGCGTATTGTTTTTAGGATGTTTCGAGGTTACTAGTTCAAGACGTATAGCAGAATTCTGTGCGACGTGTATCGATATTAAGACGTATAGTGACGTTTCTATGACGTCTAACGGTGCTACATCTCGTTTTTGAGCGGACACAATGTATCACCCGCACGGGGCTTAACGTTAGTTTATACAAATTTATTTGAGCTCGATTGCGAAACAAGTTATTTCAACTTATATAAATCACTCTCGAGACCTCATTCCTGATGGAATCCATCGCCACGAGGGAGAGAGAATGCATAACATGGCATGTAACGGAAATGCAGTTTAATTTTGTGTGCATAATTAATGTATAGCCCGCACGTAAAACCTTAATGAAAACGGGGCATAAGTTGCTCTGTAGCGCAAATCTAATGTGAGGCCCGCATTAAAGTCCCCCCTTTCATGAATACGACGCAGCCATTCATTCGATTGTAAAATGTTTAAATACATTAATAATTTCGTACAAATTGATAATTTAAGGAATATAATTGTAGGATTGTCTAACAGAATTAACCAGTCGCTAATTGTCCTATCACTCCGTTAATGGGACAGGTGTGACCCTGGACAGGTGTGACCCGACAGGTGTGACCATGGTTTGGGACAGGTGTGACCATGTTATAGGAATTGGACTGAAGAGACAGACTGCAATTGCAACAGTATTTTTCTCATGTCTACATATAGATGGTGTGGATTTTCATGGAGATCAGATCATATTCATCACTCCGCCCATAAGACATGCGGCGACTGGTTAATTGTGTGTGTGTTTTACGTTTATTTATCGTCGCTACCGGTTGCCCATATGAGCGACGCCTCCTGAAGAGATTAGTGATTTAGGACACAAACACACACAACATATTAGTATCGGCTGTTGGTGACAAGTTGTGGAAGTCATGATAGCGCAATGGAAGCGCGTTAGTTTTAGGCGCGAAATGTCCGGAGTTCGCGGTCAGCTGTAGCCCTTACGAGTGTACCCTTTGGCAAGGCATTTAAATTCCACATTGCCTAATCCTTCCCTCGTTGTCATGGCTTCCGTCAGGAATGAGGTCTCCATAGTGATTAATATAGGTTGTAGGAACTTGTTTCGCAATCGAGCTAAACACGGGTATAAACTAAACATCAGACTGGTGGTGCAACTTTAAACAAGCACAAACTAAAACTAAATAGTTGTACTTTCGCTATTAGCAACTCTGGTGTGCTGTCCTAGACAGCTTAATGATATGTGATCTATTGGTAAATATACATGTAGTTGACCAGGGTGCGCGTTTACCAGGATACGAGTTGAATAGCGTACGAGTTGAATAAGGTGCAATTTCACCGCGTACCTATTTAAATAGAGAGGTGCATGGGCGTAGCTATGCACTTGGCTGCTTAGAATAGTGTTATATAACTCGTGCATGATACAAATGTCTAAATATATAAATATTGTACAAGAATCATCTGTCAACTTGTTATATTTCGGGTTTTACGCCTGCATCAGCATCATTTCGGGCTATATCGCCGGCGGGCAGTTTACCTAACAACACCTTTCCTGGGCAGGCTCCAGCGGTTAACCAGTACTTAAGTGCACCAACCTCCGTAAGAAACTGCCAACTTTTTCATATAAATGAGACACAGCCTGAGTGGGGCTCGACTCCGTGACCAGCAGTGATGATAGGTTACAGTTGTATACAAGTCAGCGACCGTAACCACTCGACCACAGAGGCGGACAATTTATTAAATGCATTATAAATTATACTCACGGATGTCAGTGAAAATTCCTAAAATCATTTCTGCGACGGCAACAATTTGAATAAATCCATAAATTATACATTAAACACACTATTCTAACACAATAAACGTCCAACATAAGCATTATTGCCCTCAATTCTCCGCTGCTATTCTTAGCAAATTAAGTTTCCACGTGGACTAGAGACAATGTGTCAATAAACCTCTCGTCCAATGAAATAGTGTAATTTGTGCCAGTATCGCAATCTGACAGTTAACCATTGAAATTCTACAAAATCAACCAAATGTAATATACATGCATTACATAACGTGTATATTTCATTGAAAGGCGATACAAAGCATATTCACGATTTAAAGTCACACCCGTCCTATGTTCAAATCTCACAAAGGGCATACACTGTCACAGCTCATTACCGCTGCATAGGATTAACTGTAACGTTGACGGACAACAATGCTTGGAATTTCAAATAGTTTCAGATGAAAATAGTGGCATCCGTGGTCCAGTGGTAGAGCGTCGGATTTGGAATCGATCGGTTCCGGGTTCGATACTCGGTCAGGCCACGTATGTAGTGTCATATAGTATGGCACCTCACACACATTGTTTAGTACTGGTTAACCACTTAGATCTTGCTGGCTAAGCTTGCCCAGGAAAATATGTCTAGGTCCCCGCAAGCGGTTTGACATTAATGGAACATATATACATACATACATACATACACCTTCCACCGATCATGGCATTAAATGCACACCGACCAACTTTCAAATCTCACAACAAGCATGCAATGCCAAACTGCATATACTGTTATTTCTTTGTATACGATTAACTGTAATGAAATGCTTAGAATTTCTCATTTTTCATGTGGCAAATTATTGCATAATACCCTATCCATCTCGATCATTTCTTTAATTATAGGATATATGCCGAAAACGATCCAACATGTAAAATATTGGACTGTGTGAGGCGCGTAGCTTACTTAAAAGACAGACGGATCTGTAGTCCAGTGGTAACACGCTGGACTGGTAATCCAGGGATCGCAGGTTCGATCCCCCGTCTGACCCTAATAAAATTAACAGTCTTTCAGATGGGACGTTAAACCGAGGTCTCGTGTCGGTGCTTTACACCGTGCACGTAAAAGAACCAGAGGAGATTCTGGAATTGGTCTCTGTCTGTATCATTGCACTATCCTCCAAAATCTAAAATAACTAATCTCTTCAGGAGGCGTCGCTCATATGGGCAACCGGTAGCGACGATAAATAAACGTAAAACACACACGCTTACTTAAAACACACACTTATATAACTAGATCCTACTAATAAAATTGTTATTTTCGTACTTGTACGCATAGGATTTAATATAATACTCTGGCCTTTTGACACACGTCCAATATCAATAATAACGGACTGCACGTACATTATAAAGGTATGACGTCATTGCAGTGTTTTAAACAATACTAATACATTTGACAGGATGTTGGTTGTACACAATATGTATTGTTTGTACACTGTGTCCGTATCGAATTAACATCCGGGAATTAATCGCGGGTTAATAGTTCCCATCGGGGTGTGAAGGCCGAATACATCCATGGTAACTTTAAGCACGCCAAATATAGTTCATACCCCGATGGAAACTATTAACCTGTGATTTATTACCGTACGCAAGGTATATTTACATTCTTTATTCTTTTCTATAACACCAAGACGAAATACCACACTTCGTTTAAAATGTTCTTATGGCATAATTGTGACCATGTTGTGGAGCTGACAATTAGACCATCTTTGGAACAGCGTAAACTGTAAGACACACCTTTTCTTGCGAGAAACGCTGCCAAAAGATCATTCTCACTAAAATATCTAAACAGGTTTTGGCACTCTTTTGTAAAATATTAATATTGGATAGTAAGAATATAAGATTGTTCTCAGTTGACATTCACATTATGTTGGGATCGATAACAACTGCTTTATTAAACAGATCTTGTCACAAGTCATTATACATATGACATTCCAATAAAACACGGCGTTCATTTTCCACTTAATTACAAATAGGACATAAACGATCCTCAACAGGGACTGCTGGTCTTATTTTCCCGTTTCAAGTCGCAAGGGAGATATACCACATCGAAATGTGCAGAATGAAATGTGCTGAATGCGGCCCTATGACGTCACTGAAGAATAAATCTACATTTAATGTAGTACTCTGTATGATGTTCTGTTTTAGAAGTATTGGTAAGTACATAGCTTGTTTCGTCATCGCCGAGAAGGACCAAGTTCACTATTAACCTTTCCTTCTAATCCAAATTAATACACTGTCGTGACGTCATACCTGTTTACTTATTATTAATATTGGACTGGTGTCAAAAGCCAGAGTATACTATTAAATACTACGCGTACATGTACGATATTAACAATTTTAATTAGTAGGATCTTGTTTTATATGTCTATGTTTTAAGTAAGATATAGGTCTCAAACTGATCCAATATGTAAAATATTCGTACTGTCTTCGGCGTTACGCACCTCACACAATTTTAAATATTGGATCGTTTTCGGCTTATATCCCTATAAGTAAATGTACTGTCATTAAAGTATGCTCTCAAATCAAGATCGATTTATCCTGCAGTATTATAAACGGTTTTGATATTCTCGGCTTACCGGAGACTAAATTAGAAGACGTAGATTATATTGAACTTCAACGATTTGATTTCTATTATAAGAATAGCAAAAACTGTTTCCAACAAAATATCGTCATAACCGTTAAACAAATCTGTATCTATATGTATAGGATATTAGCCGAAAACGATCCAATATGTAAAATAGTGGACTGTGTGAGGCTCGTAGCGCTGAAGACAATACCACTATTTTACATATTGGATCGGTTTGAGGCTTATATCTTACTTAACACACACACTTATATATTTGTACTTATAATAACCTTTACCTTCTGAAATTAGCATTGCTACTTTATATATGATATTGAATTGTCTTGTATGCTATACATGTATGTTAGCATTGCTACTTTATATATGATATTGAATTGTCTTTTATGCTATACATTTATGCTAACATTGATTCATGTGTATATGTTTTATGGATGAGGAGCGTATTGCTCAAATCTCTCACAGTGGAAATAAGAGAGCTTTGTTGCTCTCTTTTTGTGTTACCCTTGGTATTAATTACAAATTAGACCAAATTGAAGGTGTCCAGCGAAGAGCTGCCCGTTGGATAAAGGCTGACTTCTATCGTACCTCTAGTGTTACAGACATGCTACATTCCCTAAATCTACGCAGACTAGATCAACGGCGTATTGACAATAGGTTATCCCTTATGTATAAAATTCATAATGATCCTGTTGCTATTCCCATTGACAATTACCTAGTTCCACTATCCCGTCCCGCACGCTATTGCTATTCCTTAAGCTATAGGTTAATTACATCATCTACAGCCTACTACAAGTTTTCCTTTTTTTCCAAGAACATTCTACCATTGGAACCATCTCTGTCCTGACATTGTCCATCTCCCTACACATGTACTGTGTTGACATTGATTTTGCATTTGTTTTATGACATATATTCTATTTTACCAGAATAAAACTATTTATCTATAGCTCTAAATAAACGTTATGTTCTTAAAAAAATAGTTCTTATATTCTTCAATGTACAAGCACCACGAAACCTGAACAAAAACAAAAACATGAACCAATATTAATTGTTCAAATCTAAATAAACTTTATGTTCTGTTCTGTTCTATATTAAGAAGATCCTACTAATTAAAATTGTTAATTCCCTGCATGTACGAGTATTATATTAAATACTACTCTGGCCTTTTGACACCAGTCCAATATGAATAATACTGGACTGCAAGTACAAAGGTGTGACGTTACAACAGTGTTTTAAAACCCCTTTATCAGCAATACAGGTTTTGTGCAATTATGCAGACGATAATTGATCATTGTGCAGATCACGTGACTGATATAATATTGACCCCCCCCCTGTGTCTGTCCTGTTCGGATCTGTAGCCCAGTGGTAAAACGCTGGATTGGTAATCCAGGGAATCGCAGGTTCGATCCCCCGTCTGACCCTAATAAAATTAACAGTCTTTCAGATGGGACGTTAAGCCGAGGTCTCGTGTCGGTGCTTTACACCGTGCACGTAAAAGAACCAGTGGAGACTCTGGAATGGGTCTCCGTCTGTATCATTGCACTATCCTTCAAAATCTAAAATAACTAATCTCTTCAGGAGGCGTCGCTGATATGGGCAACCGGTAGCGACGATAAATAAACGTAAAACACACACACACTTTTCTCAGATTTCAAACTCAAGCTCGAATGATTTGATTGGTTGATTCTGAGTTTTTACTGCCAGCTAAACCAATCAGAAGCTTGAGACTGAGTTTGAGATAGGAGAAATGTTTTATAACCTCGAGGCCTGGTTATCGTTTTATCAGACGGATCTGTAGTCCAGTGGTAACACGCTTGACTGGTAATCCAGGGATCGCAGGTTCAACCCCCCGTCTGACACTAATAAAATTAACAGGCTTTCAGATGGGACATTAAACCGAGGTATCGTGTCGGTGCTGTACACCGTGCTCGTAAACGAACCAGAGGAGACTCTGGAATGGGTCTCTGTCTGTATCATTGCACTATCCTCCAGAAATCTAAAATGATTAATCTCTTCAGGAGGCGTCGCTGATATGGGGCAACCGGTAGCGACGAGAAATAAACGTAAACAATCGTTTTATTGACGTGGTGAAAGCATTTAATACCTGGGGCGGTAGTGCACAGTTATCGAGCCCCATTTTCGAAGAAGTTATGAAATAGTAGGTAAGATTAACGTTTGAGTATATGCATGATCTTTGTAATAGTTATGTGTTGATGACATGGTTTATGGATGCTGAACATGGATGTTTAGAATTAGTCAACGTGATAAAGTGTGACCTTGGTGGTACTGCACAGAGCATGTGCTCGAAATGCGAAACTGAGGATTTCCTGGCTCGGACGACCATTTGCAGACACAGTTGAACAGGGGTAAGCAAAACTGAAAATATCACAACATGTAGGTGGTCGACGACCTATTTGCTTGTTATGTTATATTTGGGGTTTTACGCCTGCATCAGCAACATTTCTGGCTATATCGCCGAGGGGCAGTTTACCTAACAACACCTTTCCTGGGCAGGCTCCAGCGGTTAACCAGTACTTGGGTGCACCAACCTCCGTAAGAAACTGCCAACTTTTTCATATAAATGAGACACGACCTGAGCGGGGCTCGAACCCGTGACCATCAGTGATGATAGGTTTCAGTAGTATACAAGTCGGCGACCTTAACCACTCGACCACGAAGGCGGACCCTACCTATGTGCACGGTTTCTTTCAAGCATAAGGTGAAGGGAGAAACCAACCCCCTTGCACTGAAACTGTTTATGTTGACTAGATTTCTATGATGGGTTGATGGACGTGTGTGGGAAATAGCCTCGGCTGTGGTCTGTATTTGTGGTTTGAAAATGACAACACATCAAAAGTGAAAATAGGAACAAGTTTCAATTGGTATATTTCTGTCATGTTTGTGTGAAGCTACTTTCAGCTTCGTAGTCACTGTGATAATAATTGAATGATTTATTTCTTTCAGATCTGTGCGCAGAATATTTTCTCGGAGGAATTGTAGAATTGATACCGATGCGATTGGCCGCGGAGTGAAATTACTGTTCACTGCAGCCTGAGAGCACGCGATGAATCTGCAAGAAGCGAGATTACATAACCATCAACATTCACATATAAGAAGCATACATACAAAAGATGAATCATAAAGCTAACCTACCCCTAACTCATGCAGCCTGAGAGCACGCGATTAATCTGCAAGAAGTCAGATTGCATAACCATCAACATTCACATATAAGAAGCATACATACAAAAGATGAATCATAAAGCTAACCTACCCCTAACTCATGCAGCCTGAGAGCACGCGATTAATCTGCAAGAAGTCAGATTGCATAACCATCAACATTCACATATAAGAAGCATACATACAAAAGATGAATCATAAAGCTAACCTACCCCTAACTCATGCAGCCTGAGAGCACGCGATTAATCTGCAAGAAGTCAGATTGCATAACCATCAACATTCACATATAAGAAGCATACATACAAAAGATGAATCATAAAGCTAACCTACCCCTAACTCATGCAGCCTGAGAGCACGCGATTAATCTGCAAGAAGTCAGATTGCATAACCATCAACATTCACATATAAGAAGCATACATACAAAAGATGAATCATAAAGCTAACCTACCCCTAACCTAAACCAAACCAAACCCTACCCCTAACCTGGCACTAAGCCCTACCCCTAACCTGGCACTAAGCCCTACCCCTAACCTGGCACTAAACCCTACCCCTAACCTGGCACTAAACCCTACCCCTAACCTGGCACTAAGCCCTACCCCTAACCTGGCACTAAACCCTACCCCTAACCTGGCACTAAACCCTACCCCTAACCTGGCACTAAGCCCTACCCCTAACCTGGCACTAACCCTACCCCTAACCTGGCACTAAACCCTACCCCTAACCTGGCACTAAGCCCTACCCCTAACCTGGCACTAAGCCCTACCCCTAACCTGGCACTAAACCCTACCCATAACCTGGCACTAAACCCTAACCTGGCACTAAACCCTACCCCTAACCTGGCACTCTCAAGAGTGAAATCACCACGCAATCTCCCTTACTTAACCCATTTCATTCTGGATACATTTAAAGGTTTTGCAAACAACATAGATCCAGATAAGCCGCAGCGTGACGCTGCATGCTGATCAGGATCTATGTTGTTGGCTACATAGCCAAGATCATCTGAATAGCAAACAGCATAGATCCTGATCAGACGGCACGTTCTGTGGTGGCTGATCTGGCTCTATGTTCGTTGCAAATACTGTTTGAACGGTATCCAGAATCAAATGGGTTAATTGCTTCAGTGAATTGTATATCTCAAATAGAAGACCATCCTGCGAGTTATCCGGGAACAGATGTCAGTTGGTTTAAACAGTATTTATTCCAATAAATGTACATGTATAGCACAAACAAATGTTACAAAATACATAAATTGTGAATGGTTTGGATTGGAAAACAAGTTTTTCAGAAAACTTATATTAATGCCGCTCCAATATGTCAGTTTTGTTTGATTATGTTGCATGTAACTCTGCATTGCTTAGAAACAAATGTCTCAATGTCCCATATTTTTAACCTACTGTTTTCCGAAGTACACAACCATGTGTGATTAGTTTTTAAATTCCAAGCTCCCGATAAAATGCTACCTATAAAATACATAACAATATGAGGTTAAAGCGACATGACGAACATGACCTACACGTTTTGCAAAATACTCTGACAATTGGTGTTGACTTAAAGCGACATTACATCGCAAAAATCAAATAAAATGCATTTTTTCACGTATAAATGCATTGTTACTACAAATTCTTCTGAATACATCGAACGCTAACATTGAATCAATTTAACAGTGTTTTTGTGGTATACAAACTTTCAATCGTAAAAGTAGGAGTTCATATAACGGTCATCCATTGAAGTCAATACTAAACACGCGATACTTTCGGTTAGAGATAATTTAATTAAGATTAGTCTACACATAAATATACATAGACACACACGGTAAATATGTAGCATACCGCTTGTTATTCGAGATGCACGCGTTGTTCGATCCCCCGTCTGTATACGCGTTGTATTACACATGAATGTCGACCCTATTTACATTATTTTGTTATGTCAACAAACCGCGTATACGACGTTTGTTTATTTGTTAAAATATTCAGTTTTTGAGACAAATATTCGAAAATAAATTATACCATATAATAGCAAATTACATTCTGCAGACATTTGCGTGTTCACCGATGTAGTGTCGCTTTAAGCTATGGGATAATACACAAAGTATCAATAATGGGGTTATAGATTCGGTTGATGTAACATTGTCAAAATTGACAGCGTATGACAAGAAAATGTAAACCAGTACAGACGGATCCGTAGTCCAATGGTAACACGCTGGACTGGTAATCCAGGGATCGCAGGTTCGATCCCCCGTCTGACCCTAATAAAATTAACAGCTTTTCAGATGGGACGTTAAACCGAGGTCTCGTGTCGGTGCTGTACACCGTGCACGTAAAAGAACCAGAGGAGACTCTGGAATGGGTCTCTCTCTCTCTCTCTCTCTCTCTCTCTCTCTGTATCATTGCACTATCCTCCAAAATCTAAAATGACTAATATCTTCAGGAGGCGTCGCTCTTATAGGCAACCGGTAGCGACGATAAATAAACGTAAATCACACATGTAAACCAGTAACATATTGATGCTGTTGTGACTAGAGTATCGAACGTTTTCGTGGATGCCGCTGTGACAAGCGTCAGTAATTATATGAGTAAAACTTTAAAAATGTGTATTATACATTATCCAATATTGCTTCTGAGGTATGGACACTTGGGATCATTTACTCCATCTATTAAAACAACAAAGGCAATTTGCGAAATAAACAAGATCATTTGAGAAATTGTCAACAATATTGCAGCAATGGTGTTGGTGAGGAATATCATGTTTTACTCGACTGTAGTTAATTTTTCTGATGTTAGAAACTTACACTTGAAATCATATTATTATAATAAAAATAGCAATATTGATAGATTTGATCAACTAATTAATACATCCAACACGATTATGTACAATGTACTCCAAATGATGTACCTTTATTAAAAACATTACAAACATTATGTTTTATGTTAAATAATGCTATAAAAAATAGCAATATTGATAGATTTGAACAACTAATTAATACATCCAACACAATTATGTACGGATATGTAGTCCAGTGGTAACAGGCTGGACTGGTAATCCAGGGATCGCAAGGTTCGATCCCCCGTCTGACCATAATAAAATTAACAGTCTTTCAAAGGGGACTTTAAACCGAGGTCTCGTGTCGGTGTTTTACACCGTGCACGTAAAAGAACCAGAGGAGATTCTGGAATGGGTCTCACTATCCTCCAAAATCTAAAATAACTAATCTCTTCAGGAGGCGTCGCTCATATGGACAACCGGTAGCGACGATAAATAAACGTAAAAACACGCAATTATGTTTTATGTTAAATAATGCCTTGCTAACATGAAATTTCATTGTTTGTTGACAAGTGTATGTATACTGTAAATGTTGATCTCGCGGAAAGAAACGCAAACACCAGTTTATGTAACTTTTCCCCCAATCCTAACTGTGCTATTGCAACTATTCCTATGTTATGTACCATTCTTGACTATATTCTGAATTAGAAATTGTCTTAGCTGGATTGACGTTCATGTATGTGTTATCTACATTTATTTGTATGAAATATATTTAGTTTAAACTTTATATTTATTTTACAACGATTGCGAAGCAAGTTTTAACGACTTATATTAATCACTCTCGTTGGCGCGGGTGAAAACGTATATGTGGTCATTCGTGTGGGAGGAAACCGGAGCACCCGGAGAAAACCCACCTGTCCGATCTAGCGACCACCGTACCATCTCACATACTTCCCAGTCCGAGGATCGAACCCGAGTTGGATTGGTGAGAGGGCGAGCGCGCTAACCACTGCGCTAATTGTACGAAATATAGTTTCCCTTCACGGTTTGGTGTATATCACTATGCTTGTATGCCTCGTTGTATGTATTGTAAATGTATTAGTCCGCCTATTTGTGTATGAAGTGTAGATGAAGTGTAGATGAAGTGTAGATGAAATAAATCTGAATATGCTTGTTTGAGGTTTAATTTCGTACCAACATGTTATGTCATATGGTGGCTCTCCTTTTAGTTTTTTTTTACGTTTATTTATCGTCGCTACCGGTTGCCCATATGAGCGACGCCTCCTGAAGATATTAGTCATTTTAGATTTTTGGAGGATAGTGCAATGATACAGAGAGAGACCCATTCCAGATTCTCCTCTGGTTCTTTTACGTGACGGTGTAAAGCACCGACACGAGACCTCGGTTTAACGTCCCATCTGAAAGACTGTTAATTTTATTATGGTCAGACGGGGGATCGAACCTGCGATCCCTGGATCTCCAGCTGTACTTGCGGTTTAAGACCCTGGGTGCATCTCTGAGTAATAGTGCAGGCTCTGACGGGCACCAGGTAGCACGCACCGACCTTCCGCACGCCAACAAGATAGATTTCGCACATGAAATAATTTGACAATACAAGTAGGATTCAACTCTACAGTGGTGAGAGGCACGTGCTTTGAAATTAACTTAATTGATTCAAATTTATTTTTTAGCTCGATTGCGAAACAAGTTCTTTCAACTTACAGTCAAACCTGTGTTAGTGGCCACCTCTATTAAGCAGTCAACCTGTATTAAGCAGCTGAGTCCAGATTCCCAATATGTTGTTTTATTATACATTTTACCTCTATTAAACAGCCACCTGTGCTAAGCAACCACTGTCTTTGATTCCCTTGGCTGGCTGCTTAAGACAGATTTAACTGTATATTAATCACTCTCGAGACCTCATTCCTGATGGAATCCATCGCCATGAAGGAGAGAGAAGGGGCAATGTGGAATTTAAATGACTTGCCTAAGGACACAGTCGTAACGATTGAAATCAACTACATTAACCACCCGGCCACGGAGACAATTCACCCCTTCCATCCTAGTTCGATTGGCAGTGTCTCTGTGATAATGCAAACGAATTGATACGTAGTTATGCTTGCTGCAGTTGCAAGTATATTATTCATTGGGTTTCGCGGTATATTATTATGTTAACCGTCTTGCGCATGGCATACCAAATGGGTTTCGCAGTATATTATGATGTTAACCGTCTTGCGCATGGCATACCAAATGGGTTTCGCAGTATATTATGATGTTAACCGTCTTGCGCATGGCATACCAAATGGGTTTCGCAGTATATTATGATGTTAACCGTCTTGCGCATGGCATACCAAATGGGTTTCGCAGTATATTATGATGTTAACCGTCTTGCGCATGGCATACCAAATGGTTTTCGCGGTATATTATGATGATGACCGTCTTGCGCATGGCATACCAAATGGGTTTCGCGGTATATTATGATGATGACCGTCTTGCGCATGGCATACCAATGGGTTTCGCGGTATATTATGATGATGACCGTCTTGCGCATGGCATACCAAATGGGTTCGCAGTATATTATGATGTTAACCGTCTTGCGCATGGCATACCAAATGGGTTTCGCGGTATATTATGATGATGACCGTCTTGCGCATGGCATACCAAATGGGTTTCGCGGTATATTATGATGTTAACCGTCTTGCGCATGGCATACCAAATGGGTTTCGCGGTATATTATGATGTTAACCGTCTTGCGCATGGCATACCAAATGGGTTTCGCGGTATATTATGATGATGACCGTCTTGCGCATGGCATACCAAATGGGTTTCGCGGTATATTATGATGTTAACCGTCTTGAGCATGGCATACCAAATGGGTTTCGCGGTATATTATGATGTTAACCGTCTTGCGCATGGCATACCAAATGGGTTTCGCGGTATATTATGATGTTAACCGTCTTGCGCATGGCATACCAAATGGGTTTCGAGATGTTTTATGCCGATCACTGTCTTGTGTCGGATATAACAAATGTGTTTCCTAGTATATTAAGACGATGACGCATTTACGTAGGATATACAAATGGGGTTCGCTCTATATCACGACGATGTCCCTCTTGCGTTTATTATTTAATTGTGTATAGCTTATAAACCGGGAAGTATGTGAGATGGTGCGGTGGTCGCCAGATCAGACAGGTGGGTTTTCCAGTTTCCTCAAACATGAATGACCACATATACGTTTCCACCCGCATAGTTTATTATTACACGGTACGTTTTTACAAATACATGTGTAAGGCTGTCCGATTAGCGCTCGCTTCTCACCAATGCAACACGGGTTCGATCCTCGGACTGGGAAGTATGTGAGATGGTAAGGTGGTCGCCATATCGGATAGGTGGGTTTTCTCCGGGTACTCCGGTTTCCTCCCACACGAATGACCACATTTATGCTTTCGTTTGCGTCAAATATAGTGATTAATATAACGTCGGGCTTATATCAAAACCTCGTATAGCCAGTTTTCTATATTTTACAGGCGAGACATTTTTGTTTCTCATTGTTTCAAATTTTGTTGGAATCTTTCTAAATTTCGAATGTACCATTAAGATGTCATAACAAATTGCTTAGCAACCTGATTTTTGCATTTGTAAAAAAATAGCTGAGTAATCTCGTATACGATCGTTTGACACCAGTTTTAAATGTTTAATACATATACGACTTTTTGTATTGTGCTACTCAATAATGCAAAATACCATTATTCTGTATGAATAGATGGTATTTATATCAAAATATTGACATTGTGGCAAACAAGTGTAAACCATATTCTTCGTAGGAAAAAATCACGTTCTCGGGGACAACTCCACCTACAGTAAAAGTTGTATTCATCGACCGTCACATCAGGAATGTGGTGATTACTATTGCAAGATGGTCGCTAAATTTAGGTTGAATGTAATCCCAAAATATTAACTTCTCTTATAGTGTCGCTAAATAAAGTTTAAACTTTAAATACATGTGAATACAAAACATGACACATTAATGAAATGCAAGGGTCGGGTCACTCCCGATTGCGTATGATAATCAGATGATATTCGATGAGTAGTATTGATGACAATGCCCATGGCGCGTAAAATCTACATGATGTATGGATTTTTCTCAGAGTAATGTAACTATCTAGCCCAGAATATAACAGATGTACCTTAAACAACCACCAGCAGATCCGTTTCTAATAGGAAGCCAATATAATAATTGTCTGTACTTAGAGACGTGTACATGAATGCTTGATGTGAGATTGGTAGCCCGCATGTATGAGCCGGCTGCACTTATTTAATCACTTTAAAACCAGTATGAGGCGTTTCCTGGAACCATCCTAACGAGACAACAAGGCGAGTTCTAATTAACTTCTAATTTAATCGTGTTTGCTGATGGTAAGAAGAAATTATGTCGTGTCTACCGGTGAGTTTAACAGTGTACCTCGAAATCGAAGAAGCAACATATTTCAAAGAATTCCGGTTTCTGTTCAGGAAAATAGTTTGTGTTTGTTCGGGCTTTACTCCTCAAATCATCAGTACCATAATATGTGTTATTGCACTGGTTGAAAACGCAGTGGAATAACTCATTTTGTTTATCACTGCTTTGCAGGTATGGTACCCAGCCTCTGTATGTTGAACTGTTGTCAACGCGAACGTTTTCGGACTCAAGCTGACTTGAGTCAGTGACATCATTTATGACGTCATTTATGTCATTTATGACGTCATTTATGGTCGTCTAACCACTATTTTCGAGCGCCATTTATGGCGTCGTATTCTATCATAAAAACACGTATAAGCATCAAATATATTTTGTACTTGTTTGTTTAAGTAAATAATCGAATAATATCTCAATTATGGACAGTGAACGTTATTATTATCACCAGTCGTAGCTAGTGCCGTTCATGATAATAATTTCAAGTCAAGTCAACGTTTTTATTGACATAAACATGCATATGTCCATCGCCAAGAAACATGTTTGGCGGTTACATACGCAGTTTACAGAAAAGCATGATATATATATATAAGGTATGAGTAGTTACAGAAAAGCATGATATATATATATAAGGTATGAGTAGTTACAGAAAAGCATGATATATATATATATATAAGGTATGAGTAGTTACAGAAAAGCATGATATATATATATAAGGTATGAGTAGTTACAGAAAAGCATGATATATATATATAAGGTATGAGTAGTTACAGAAAAGCATGATATATATATATAAGGTATGAATAGTTACAGAAAAGCATGATATATATATAAGGTATGAGTAAGCATGATATATATATATATAAGGTATGAGTAAGCATGATATATATATATAAGGTATGAGTAGTTACAGAAAAGCATGATATATATATATAAGGTATGAGTAGTTACAGAAAAGCATGATATATTAAGGTATGAGTAGTTACAGAAAAGCATGATATATATATATAAGGTATGAGTAGTTACAGAAAAGCATGATATATATATATAAGGTATGAGTAGTTACAGAAAAGCATGATATATATATAATATATATATAAGGTATGAGTAGTTACAGAAAAGCATGATATTATATATATATAAGGTATGAGTAGTACAGAAAAGCATGAATATATATATATATATATAAGGTATGAGTAGTTACAGAAAAGCATGATATATATATATATATATAGGTATGAGTAGTTACAGAAGCATGATATATATATATATATATATATAAAGGTATGAGTAGTTACAGAAAAGCATGATATATATATATAAGGTATGAGTAGTTACAGAAAAGCATGATATATATATATATAAGGTATGAGTAGTTACAGAAAAGCATGATATATATATATATAAAAGTATGAGTAGTTACAGAAAAGCATGATATATATATATAAGGTATGAGTAGTTACAGAAAAGCATGATATATATATATAAGGTATGAGTAGTTACAGAAAAGCATGATATATATATATAAGGTATGAGTAGTTACAGAAAAGCATGATATATATATATAAGGTATGAGTAGTTACAGAAAAGCATGATATATATATATAAGGTATGAGTAGTTACAGAAAAGCATGATATATATATATAAGGTATGAGTAGTTACAGAAAAGCATGATATTATATATATAAGGTATGAGTAAGCATGATATATATATATATATAGGTATGAGTAAGCATGATATATATATATATATATAATATATGAGTATGAGTAAGCATGATATATATATATATATAAGGTATGAGTAAGCATGATATTATATATATATATAAGGTATGAGTAAGCATGATATATATATATATATAGGTATGAGTAAGCATGATATATATATAATATAAGGTATGAGTAAGCATGATATATATATATATAAGGTATGAGTAAGCATGATATATATATATATAAGGTAGGAGTAAGCATGATATATATATATAATATAAGGTATGAGTAAGCATGATATATATATATATATAAGGTATGAGTAAGCATGATATATATATATATATAAGGTATGAGTAAGCATGGATATATATATATATATAAGGTATGAGTAAGCATGATATATATATATATAAGGTATGAGTAAGCTGATATATATATATAAGGTATGAGTAAGCATGATATATATATATATATAAGGTATGAGTAAGCATGATATATATATATATATATAAGGTAGGAGTAAGCATGATATATATATATTATAAGGTAGGAGTAAGCATGATATATATATATAAGGTAGGAGTAAGCATATATATATATATAAGTAGGAGTATCGATGATATATATATAAGTTAGGAGTAAGCAATATATATATATATATAGGAGTAGCATAGCAATAATATTTACGAAATATATCGTTGTTTATAGTTGGTATTCAGTGTCTCACAAATCAGTATTATACCACTTCCTACCCTCTCCCCATTCTGCCCTCCTCTCCCCTATGTATATATTGTCCCTACCCTTTCTGCTTCCTCTCCCCTTCGCCCTATGTGCCTATTGCCATTTCCCCCTACCCCTTCTGCCCTCCTCTCTCCTTCATGTCTATATGTGCCTATTGCCATTTCCCCCTACCCCTTCTGCCCTCCTCTCTCCTTCATGTCTATATGTGCCTATTGCCATTTCCCCCTACCCCTTCTGCCCTCCTCTCCCCTTCACACCTAGTAACATTCATTTATTTAATTTACATCATTTCTTTTACTTGTTGCTAAATAAATATATTTAACTAAATTGACAAGTTTGCTTTTTGGTGTTGAATTTATTGAGTGTTCTAAACTTTTTAATGGTTAATACTGCTTTCAATGTTCAGTCTGTCCGATTAGCGCAGTGCTTAGCGTGCTCGCTTCTCACCAATGCAACCCGGGTTCGATCATCGGATCGGGGAAGTATGTGAGATGGTACGGTAGTCGCCAGATCGGACAGGTAGCTTTTCTCAAGGCATTCCGGTTTCCTACCACACGAATGGCCACATATACGCTTTCATCCGAGCCAACGAGAGTGATTAATATAAGTTGTTAAAACTTGCTTCGCAATCGTTGTAAAATAAATAAATTTAAAAACGAAATGTTCATTCGGTGAAATATAACCAAAGCATACACCGAAACAAACAAATATTCTCCTTTTGTTTTAATAAATTTCTGTATTTTATTGGAAATCATAATATAATAATTATAAGAGATACGATGACTTACCATGCTGTTTGCTATTCTCGTGGCATTGCACCGCCTGTTAAATTGATTCTTCTGTTATGTCCACGATATCTCAAAATGACGGTTCATCAAATGTATCTTAATCCAATATATATATACGGTTTTGCTAAGCACTGTCCAAGTTATTATTATTACGAATTCATCTACTCTTCAGGAGTGAGCACTTGCACGTTCCTCGTCATTAATATTTCCTTGAACAATTTAACAAAATTCATTTTTTACTTTCCCATTTTTCTATTAAAATAGAAACCTCTGTACAAATAAACAGTTCCCGGCAAAGCGTAAAACAACAAAAGCAATTTAGAAAATCAATTTGGAATTGTATTCACGTTACAGATGCAATGGTGTTCCAATATATTCAAGCCGAACCGATTTACAACACATTCACACGGGATACGACAGGTTCTGTTGGGTTATTGGGATTATGAGGGACACTGATATCGTCCGAAACAATACTTAGTTGATACCAATTAGTGTTAGCTCACTTGCGAAACACGTTTTCTACAACTTATATTAATCACAATCAAAACCTTATTCCTGATTGCACCTATCGCAACGAGAGAGAGAGAGAAGAGAAGAGAGAGAGAGAGAGAGAGAGAGAGGAGAGAGAGAGAAGAGAGAGAGAGAGAGAGAGAGAAGAGGCTACATGGAATGTAAATGGCTTGCCTTAGGGCACACTCGTAATGGCTACAGTTGGGCGCGAACTCCGGACCTTTCGCTCTAGAAGCGAATGCGTTACAACAGCGTTATCACGACTTCCACGAAACCGAACTCACCGTGTGCTTCATAGCTTACAGTACAGTGTCTACATGTTTAAATTCCGTTTCGTGATAGCGCAGTGGTAGAGCGTTCGCTTCAGGATCGAAATGCACAGAGCTCGGGCCCAGCTGTAGCCGCCAGTTACTAGTTTACTCCTAGGCAAGGCTCTTTAAATTCCACATTACCTCTTCTCTCTTCCTCGTGACGATGGATTCCATCAGGAATTGGGTATCGAGAGCGATTAATATAATGTTGTAAAAACTGGCTTCACATTCGAGCTAAACTCAATTTGTATAAAACAAGCAGCTTTACTCTCAGTATTGAAAAAATGACTGCTTTATCCTATAGTTGTGCTTCAAACATGCGTGTACGTGTAGCGGATTTAATCTAGGTATTAAGTTCAATCAATGACAGCGAAAAGCAATGTTCGAGTACAAAATAACTCCCAAAATAAAATGGAGTCACTGTACGGATTTTAAAAAACACACACAGAATTGTAACGCCTTTAATCTAAGAAGTAGACCAATCAACGATTGGGCCAATCAATGACAGCGATCTGTAATGTTCGAGTACATTTGAAATAACTCCCAAAATAAAATGGAGTCACTGTACCGATTTTGAAAAACACACACAGAATTGTAGCGCCTTTAATATAGGTATTGGACCAAGCAACGATTGGACCAATCAATGACAGCGAAAAACAATGTTCGAGTACATTTGAAATAACTCCCAAAAAAAAAATGGAGTCACTGTACCGATTTTGAAAAACACACACAGAACTGTAGCGCCTTTCATCCAGGTATTGGATCAAACAATGACAGCGAATATCTACGTTATGATAAACTTCCCCCACCCACCACTAGAACAAGTGGACAGATATTAACAACAATATCATATACCCTACCTTTAGTACGGTTATTGGAAAGTTATAGCAATGTCAACTAAATATTCTGTTATCGGTCTAGCAAAATTCCAATATATAGAGAATATTAGGTTACTGTCTTATAAATTTTAATTTATTAGGCGAGTCGGAGAAAAAATACAAGGCGAGGCTCTGCCGATCCTTGTATTTTTTCGGAGACGAGACTAATAAATTAAAATGTATAAGACAGTAACCTAATATTCTATTTATCCTACATTCTGAGTTTATTTATTTATCGTCGCTACCGGTTGCCCATATGAGCGACGCCTTCTGAAGAGATAGTCATTTTAGATTGTTGAAGGATAGTGCATTGATACAGACAGAGACACATTCCAGAGTATCCTCTGGTTCTTTTACGTACACGGTGTACAGCACCGACACGAGACCTCGGTTTAAAGTCCCATCTGAAAGACTGTTAATAACTAGGTTGCGATGACTACGGCCCCCTAACGGCTTTAAATATATTAACATTTATTTACGCTTCAATGCAGATGCCAGTAGTTTGATTGGATAATCTTGTAGTAAATATATTATGAGAATGTACGGCTTACAATATATCCATTGTGAGTGCCTCGCGATTCTAAGAATAAAGTTGCGCCACCATGTGAACGAAGAGACTACGGTACTATTACTACTGTTCTTGCTTCGAACGAGTATATTCTCTTTTCAATGCCCGTGTGAACACTTAGTGCAATGTCGGATCACATTAGCATCGTGTCTGTGTTGTGATTCTCGCCTGTCGCTTCCTAAAAATCATCGCGACGTGTTGTTCATTTATCCTTTACAATTCTTTCCCCTTTCTCTATATCCTTTTTTTGTCTTTTTTATCATCTTCCATTTGTTGGTTTTCTTTCTTTTAATTGTTTTTTTTCTCCACACAATTTCAAGCTCTGTACTCTTATGTATCATAACATTAATTTAGATATCATGAATTAAGCTTTGTAAGCATTACATCTTCCTTCTACATAACAAACAGTATTATTGGACTTGTAAATGGTCATGCCATGAAATGTTTGTGCAAATTATTTAAGAAGGAGAGGACAACCATAAGCTGTATAGCTTTCTGTCCAATTCCTTATTTCAATTGTTGTAAACAACCATGTACATGATAGTAAATAAAACTGTTTAAACCAAAGCTGTGCATACGGTTCAATAATGCGCAATGCATCTGTACAAATTAAAACACTGTGGTGACGTCATACCTTTGTACTTGCAGTCCATTATTATTAATAGTGGACTTGTGTCAAAAGGCCAGATTATTATATTAAATTCTACGCGTATATGTACGAAATTAACAATTTTAATTAGTAGGATCTGGTTGTATAAGTGTGTGTTTTAAGTAAGATATAAGCCTCAAACGGATCTAATATGTAAAATATTGAATATTGGTACTGTCTTCGGCGCTAGGCGCCTCATACACCACCTTGATATCATGACGTCCACATGATGTGGTATAGTGATGCTTTATTCCAAAGCAATACCCAAACGTCATCTTACATTTGTTATCTCCGATTGTAGGACGTACCGTTCCTCGATCGTTACTCACATTCAACAATTGAATATACCGTAAGAATAGTCGTATGACCTCTTAGGAAAGACCTGCCAATCTACACTAACTACAGTCCGCATGTCGTCAATATGCAACACACACGCACTAACAACTAGGAAAACACGTCACGCATACAGGAATATAACGTGTGTGTTTATGTTTATTTATCGTCGCTACCGGTTGCCCCTATGAGCGACGCCCCCTGAAGAGATTAGTCATTTTAGATTTTTGGAGGATAGTGCATGATACAGACAGAGACCCATTCCAGAATATCCTCTGGTTCTTTTACGTGCACGGTGTAAAGCACCGACACGAGACCTCGGTTTAACGTCCCATCTGAAAGACTGTTAATTTTATTAGGGTCAGACGGGGGATCGAACCTGCGATCCCTGGATTACCGGTCCAGCGTGTTACCACTGGACTACAGATCCGTCTGTAGGAACATACAGGAATATAGCGTCACACAGTCGCCATTACCAGCTATATAGTGCCCTGTAATTTAGATTGCTTTGCTAAGAACTCAGACATGTTGATCAATACAGGATATACGAACATAGAATAGTCACGATATACTTTATTGTTCACTCTATAGCTAGATGATACTGGTTTCCGGCGCTATATAACCGTGTATACATATTGCAAGGGGCGGGGATGGAGCTCATGGTATTGTTCACAATATAGCTAGATGATACTGGTTTCCGGCGCTATATAACCGTGTATACATATTGCAAGAGGCGGGGATGGAGCTCATGGTATTGTTCACTCTATAGCTAGATGATACTGGTTTCCGGCGCTATATAACCGTGTATACATATTGCAAGGGGCGGGGATGGAGCTCATGGTATTGTTCACTCTATAGCTAGATGATACTGGTTTCCGGCGCTATATAACCGTGTATGATACTGGTTTCCGGCGCTATATAACCGTGTATACATATTGCAAGGGGCGGGGATGGAGTTCATGGTATTGTTCACTCTATAGCTAGATGATACTGGTTTCCGGCGCTATATAACCGTGTATACATATTGCAAGGGGCGGGGATGGAGCTCATGGTATTGTTCACTCTATAGCTAGATGATACTGGTTTCCGGCGCTATATAACCGTGTATACATATTGCAAGGGGCGGGGATGGAGCTCATGGTATTGTTCACTCTATAGCTAGATGATACTGGTTTCCGGCGCTATATAACCGTGTATACATATTGCAAGGGGCGGGGATGGAGCTCATGGTATTGTTCACTCTATAGCTAGATGATACTGGTTTCCGGCGCTATATAACCGTGTATACATATTGCAAAGGGCGGGGATGGAGCTCATGGTATTGTTCACTCTATAGCTAGATGATACTGGTTTCCGGCGCTATATAACCGTGTATACATAGTGCAAGGGGCGGGGATGGAGCTCATGGTATTCACTGGGGAAAATAAAAATAAATGCCATGGCTGAGTGAATTTCTTAGTTTCTGACATACTTGCTTGATTACTTACCTTTTGCTTGCTCGTTCGCTCACATGTTTGTTTGATTACTTACCTTTTGCTTGCTCGTTCGCTCACATGTTTGTTTGATTATTTACCTTTTGCTTGCTCGTTCGCTCACATGTTTGTTTGATTACTTACCTTTTGCTTGCTCGTTCGCTCACATGTTTGTTTGATTACTTACCTTTTGCTTGCTCGTTCGCTCACATGTTTGTTTGATTACTTACCTTTTGCTTGCTCGTTCGCTCACATGTTTGTTTGATTACTTACCCTTTGCTTGCTCGTTCGCTCACATGTTTGTTTGATTACTTACCCTTTGCTTGCTCGTTCGCTCACATGTTTGTTTGATTACTTACCTTTAGCTTGCTCGTTCGCTCACATGTTTGTTTGATTACTTACCCTTTGCTTGCTCGTTCGCTCACATGTTTGTTTGATTACTTACCCTTTGCTTGCTCGTTCGCTCACATGTTTGTTTGATTACTTACCCTTTGCTTGCTCGTTCGCTCACATGTTTGTTTGATTACTTACCCTTTGCTTGCTCGTTCGCTCACATGTTTGTTTGATTACTTACCCTTTGCTTGCTCGTTCGCTCACATGTTTGTTTGATTACTTACCCTTTGCTTGCTCGTTCGCTCACATGTTTGTTTGATTACTTACCCTTTGCTTGCTCGTTCGCTCACATGCTTGTTTGATTACTTACCCTTTGCTTGCTCGTTCGCTCACATGTTTGTTTGATTACTTACCCTTTGCTTGCTCGTTCGCTCACATGTTTGTTTGATTACTTACCCTTTGCTTGCTCGTTCGCTCACATGTTTGTTTGATTACTTACCCTTTGCTTGCTCGTTCGCTCACATGTTTGTTTGATTACTTACCTTTTGCTTGCTCGTTCGCTCACATGTTTGTTTGATTACTTACCCTTTGCTTGCTCGTTCGCTCACATGTTTGTTTGATTACTTACCCTTTGCTTGCTCGTTCGCTCACATGTTTGTTTGATTACTTACCCTTTGCTTGCTCGTTCGCTCACATGTTTGTTTGATTACTTACCCTTTGCTTGCTCGTTCGCTCACATGTTTGTTTGATTACTTACCTTTTGCTTGCTCGTTCGCTCGCATGTTTGTTTGATTTCTTAGTTGCTTATTTGTTTACATACTTATTTACTTACTTTCTTTCTTGGTTACTTAATTGTTTACGTGCGTGTTTGCTTCACTACTTACTTTCTTTCTTTGTTACTTGATTACTTAATTGTTTACGTGCGTGTTTGCTTCACTACTTACTTTCTTTCTTGGTTACTTGATTACTTAATTGTTTACGTGCGTGTTTGCTTCACTACTTACTTTCTTTCTTGGTTACTTGATTACTTAATTGTTTACGTGCGTGTTTGCTTCACTACATACATGCTCATCTGTTTACTTGATTACTTAATTGTTTACGTGCGTGTTTGCTTCACTACTTACTTTCTTTCTTGGTTACTTGATTACTTAATTGTTTACGTGCGTGTTTGCTTCACTACATACATGCTCATCTGTTTACTTGATTACTTAATTGTTTACGTGCGTGTTTGCTTCACTACTTACTTGCTCATCTGTTTACTTGATTACTTAATTGTTTACGTGCGTGTTTGCTTCACTACATACATGCTCATCTGTTTACTTGATTACTTAATTGTTTACGTGCGTGTTTGCTTCACTACTTACTTGCTCATCTGTTTACTTGATTACTTAATTGTTTACGTGCGTGTTTGCTTCACTACTTACTTGCTCATCTGTTTACTTGATTACTTAATTGTTTACGTGCGTGTTTGCTTCACTACATACATGCTCATCTGTTTACTTGATTACTTAATTGTTTACCTGCGTGTTTGCTTCACTACTTACTTGCTCATCTGTTTACTTGATTACTTAATTGTTTACGTGCGTGTTTGCTTCACTACATACATGCTCATCTGTTTACTTGATTACTTAATTGTTTACGTGCGTGTTTGCTTCACTACATACATGCTCATCTGTTTACTTGATTACTTAATTGTTTACGGGGGTGTTTGCTTCACTACTTACCTGCTCATCTGTTTACTTTATTACTTAATTGTTTACTTGTGTGTTTGCTTCACTACTTACTTGCTCATCTGTTTACTTGATTACTTAATTGTTTACGTGAGTGTTTGCTTCACTACTTAATTGCTCATCTGTTTACTTGAATACTTAATTGTTTACGTGCGTGTTTGCTTCACTACTTACTTGCTCATCTGTGTACTTGATTACTTAGTTGTTTACGTGCGTGTTTGCTTCACTACTTACTTTCTCATCTGTTTACTTGATTACTTAATTGTTTACGTGCGTGATTGCATCACTACATACATGCTCATCTGTTTACTTGATTACTTAATTGTTTACGGGGGTGTTTGCTTCACTACTTACCTGCTCATCTGTTTACTTGATTACTTAATTGTTTACTTGTGTGTTTGCTTCACTACTTACTTGCTCATCTGTTTACTTGATTACTTAATTGTTTACGTGAGTATTTGCTTCACTACTTAATTGCTCATCTGTTTACTTGATTACTTAATTGTTTACGTGCGTGTTTGCTTCACTACTTACTTGCTCATCTGTGTACTTGATTACTTAGTTATTTATGTGCGTGTTTGCTTCACTACTTACTTTCTCATCTGTTTACTTGATTACTTAATTGTTTACGTGCGTGTTTGCTTCACTACTTACTTGCTCATCTGTTTACTTGATTACTTAATTGCTTACGTGTGTGTTTGCTTCACTACATACATGCTCATATGTTTACTTGATTACTTAATTGTTTAAGGGGGTGTTTGCTTCACTACTTACCTGCTCATCTGTTTACTTGATTACTTAATTGCTTACTTGTGTGTTTGCTTCACTACATACATGCTCATCTGTTTACTTGATTACTTAATTGTTTACGGGGGTGTTTGCTTCACTACTTACCTGCTCATCTGTTTACTTGATTACTTAATTGCTTACTTGTGTGTTTGCTTCACTACATACATGCTCATATGTTTACTTGATTACTTAATTGTTTACGTGCGTGTTTGCTTCACTACATACATGCTCATCTGTTTACTTGATTACTTAATTGTTTACGTGCGTGTTTGCTTCACTACTTACTTGCTCATCTGTTTACTTGATTACTTAATTGTTTACGTGCGTGTTTGCTTCACTACTTACTTGCTCATCTGTTTACTTGATTACTTAATTGTTTACGTGCGTGTTTGCTTCACTACTTACTTACTCATTTGTTTACTTGATTACTTAATTGCTTACTTGTGTGTTTGCTTCACTACATACATGCTCATCTGTTTACTTGATTACTTAATTGTTTAAGGGGGTGTTTGCTTCACTACTTACTTGCTCATCTGTTTACTTGATTACTTAATTGTTTACTTGTGTGTTTGCTTCACTACTTACTTGCTCATCTGTTTACTTGATTACTTAATTGTTTACGTGAGTGTTTGCTTCACTACTTAATTGCTCATTTGTTTACTTGATTACCTAATTGTTTACGTGCGTGTTTGCTTCACTACTTACTTGCTCATCTGTTTACTTGATTACTTATTTGCTTACTTGTGTGTTTGCTTCACTACATACATGCTCATCTGTTTACTTGATTACTTAATTGTTTACTTGTGTGTTTGCTTCACTACTTACTTGCTCATCTGTTTACTTGATTACTTAATTGTTTACGTGAGTGTTTGCTTCACTACATACTTGCTCATCTGTTTACTTGTTTACTTAATTGTTTACGTGCGTTTTTGCTTCACTACATACTTGCTCATCTGTTTACTTGCTTGATTACTCACTTGCTTTCTTGTTTACCTTCTTACTTGCGTGTTTGTTTGCTAACTTATCGGAAAGAGCAACACTCGTGGATTTGGCAACATATTTGTTGGAAACATAAAACTATATGAACAGGTGGCTGCGCTGCCACATTGAGAGCAGTATTGCAATAATATTTTGATAGTTTCGTGTTTTAATTAAATGTTATCAGTAATATAATTATTCGTATAGATTGTATACTAGATGGCATAGAAAACGCACACCTACATTATATACTAGAGGACATAGAAAACGCGCACCTACATTATATACTAGAGGACATAGAAAACGCACACCTACATTATATACTAGAGGACATAGAAAACGCACACCTACATTGTATACTAGAGGATATAGAAAACGCACACCTACATTATATATTAGAGGACATAGAAAACGCACACATACATTATATATTAGAGGACATAGAAACCGCACACCTACATTATATACTAGAGGACATAGAAAACGTACACCTACATTATATATTAGAGGACATAGAAAACGCACACCTACATTATATACTAGAGGACATAGAAAACGCACACATATATTATATACTAGAGGACATAGAAAACGCACACATACATTATATATTAGAGGACATAGAAAACGCACACATACATTATATACTAGAGGACATAGAAAACGCACACCTACATCATATACTAGAGGACATAGAAAACGCAAACCTACATTATATACTAGAGGACATAGAAAACGCACACCTACGTTATATTCTAGAGGACATAGAAAACGCACACCTACATTATATACTAGAGGACATAGAAAACGATAGTGGAATAAAATTGCTAGCATGTTGTGCAAAGGAAACAACGATAAAAACAGAGAAAAGCACTTAATAGGACCAATCTACTTTTAGGGAGTATTCAGGGGCAGTAACTGGCCGATGTCTCTCATTGCTAGCATGTTGTGCAAATGAAACAACGATAAAAACAGAGGAAACCACTTAATAGGACCAATCTACTTTTAGGGAGTATTCAGGGGCAGTAACTGATCGATATCTCTCATTCCTTTGGAAAATAGAAAATGTCCATTTTGTAGTGATATAGAATCAGAAATGTTTTATTATGTTTCTTTTAGCTGCTATATGCATGAAGATGTCAGATACCTTTTGTGCAATAAAGCTTCGGAGATTGATATTGATTTTCAGTTTGATCTCTCTAATGAAAATATGTTATCTTATATTCTTCTCAATAATCGCATTGTTCGTGTAAGTGCCAAAACCTGTTTTATATTATTCTCCAAAGTGGTTATTTTTATTTTGAAAAAAATTGTTTAGTTTAAATATTTTTATTCGGATCAAATACATGTATAGATATATAACAACACTGGAGCCGTTACGATTGTGCCCTTAGGCAAGGCATTTAAATTCCACATGCCTCTTCTCTCTCCTTCGTGGCGATGGATTCCATCAGGAATGAGGTCTCGAGAGTGATTAATATTAGTTGAAAGAACTTGTTTCGCAATCGAGCTAAAATAAATTTGTGTTAACTAAACAACAGTATATTTTATTTTTACATTGAAATCGATATGGATTGAGAAACAAGCTTAATGCTTATGTGTATGTGAATTCCTGTCCATGTTAGAGTATGCTTAATGGGCACATATTGCTAGGCGAATAGTAATGGCGTGTTTATGCGTGCAGTAAATATAGATTGTAGAGAAACTAATAGTAAACTTAAACAGCAGTGGCATATATCAATGCTTGTCATTGATTAACTAAATGTTCATATATATAAATATATATATGTTTTCTGGCTTATATCCTATTCTTAAAATTACAATAACGTGATGTTGTACAATATATATATATATATATAATATATATATATATATATATATATATATAATATATATATATATAGGACCTATCTACTTTTAGGGAGTATTCAGGGGCAGTAACTGATCGATGTCTCTCATTCCTTTGGAAAATAGAAAATGTCCATTGTGTAGTGATATAGAATCAGAAATGCATGTCAGTTTTATTATGTGTCTTTGAGCTGCTATATGCATGAAGATGTATATATATATATATATGTACAAATCACGTTATTGTAATTTTAAGTATAGGATATAAGCCGAAAACGATCCAATATGTAAAATATTGGACTGTGTGAGGCGCGTAGCGCCAACGACAGTGACAATATTTTACATATTGGATCCGTTTGAGGCTTATATCTTACTTAAAACACACAACTTATATAGCAAGATCCTACTAATTAAAATTGTTATTTTCGTACATGTACGCGTAGGATTTTATATAATACTCTGGCCTGTTGACAGCAGTCCAATATTATTAATAATGGACTGCAAGTACAACGGTATGTCGTCACGACAGTGTTTTAATGAAGCGATAAAGGAATTGTTTGATCAAAATATGTAAACTATCAAACATGGTTACGGCCGGAACCAACACAGACAGAACCCACACGATCGCCTAGGTATCGAAGCTTTTTGTTGATGCAATATAGCTCTGTACAGTCAGGTAACGTGTTGTGTTACTGTCTGAAGGGAGATGGCCATCACAAAACAAGAGAGTGTTGAGTGTTGTGGCACGTGGACGGTTAGATAGGTGTTGCCGACGTTGAAGATTGTACATTGGGAAGGGTATAAATAAGGAAGTGACTGACTGATTCAATAGACAGACGGATCTGTAGTCCAGTGGTAACACGCTGGACTGGTAATCCAGGGATCGCAGGTTCGATCCCCCGTCTGACCCTAATAAAATTAACAGTCTTTCAGATGGGACGTTAAACCGAGGTCTCGTGTCGGTGCTTTATACCGTGCACGTAAAAGAACCAGAGGAGACTCTGGAATGGGTCTCTGTCTGTATCATGCACTATCCTCCACAATCTAAAATAACTAATCGCTTCAAGAGGCATCGCTCATATGGGTAACCGATAGCGACGATAAATAAACGTAAAACACAAAAAATGATTCAATAGACCCGCATAAGGGCGATCCGATGATATTGTTCCAATGAAGGTCGCAGCACAACATTGATCTAGTTAGAGGTGATATCTAATTTTTATACATTAACCCTTCATGCACTAATCTCAACAAAAGTTGCTTTGCAAACAACATAGAGCCAGATCAGACGGCACATAGCGTGTCGTCCGATCAGGCTCTATGCTGTTTGCTATTCGGATAGTGGAGCTAATACACGTGGCTGAATAGCAAGCAACATGAATCCTGCTCAGAGGCGACGTTACGTCCCGGGTCATGTGTGTTTATGCTAGTTTAAACATATTTTAATCATATTGTTTGTTTGCACATTCCTTCCAATTCAGAACACCAAACATTGTTTTATTCTCCAATAAATCACCGAATAGACAACTAGTATTTCTTAATTATAAAAGTGTTGAGCGGAATAAACGACATGTTGCTCAATATTTACGCGTCTTCAATAATCGACAATACACGTGGCCGAATAACTGAAGCACAGGTAGCATGACACGTTTGCAATTCAGTGAAGTGGTAACACGCTGGACTGGTAATCCAGGGATCGAAGGTTCGATCCCCGGTCTGACCGTAATAAAATTAACAGTCTTTCAGATGGGACTTTAAACCGAGGTCTCGTGTCGGTTCTGTACACCGTGCACGTAAAAGAACCAGAGTAGACTCTGGAATGGGTCTGTATCATTGGCCTATCCTCCAAAAATGTAAAATGACTAATCTTTTCAGGGGGCGTCGCTCATATGGGCAACTGGTAGCGACGATAAATAAACGTAAAACACACAATCAGTGAATTTACAGCATTTTTGGAAAAGTATGACTTTGTCCCAAACAGGATCTTATATTCGTGTTCATTTGTTATTAACGTTATTTAACTGGTCTTCTAAAAACGATAAAAACTCGCCAGAGACACGTTTTTATCGTTTTTTGAAGACTCGTTAAATAAATTCAATAACACATGACCGTTCATTCATATTCTATGTATCGATCAGAGATCTTATTAAACCTTCAACAAAATTGAAATAGTTTTCAAAATTGGACATCCAATACCTAAGATATAGCAATTTGGAATATGACTATATGAACTGTTCATGGAGGCGGCCATTTTGAAATTTATCACGTCAAGTTAGCCTGGGTTCCAGTCTGTCGATGTTTCACTTGTTTAAGTTCTGGCAAAATGATATTATCAGAAACTTAATACGGCCCAATTACTGGTCTCGGTGTTAAAATATATTTATTTGACTGACCAGGCAAAATATTTGTACGCATGTTCCCGGGCTAGTATCTGTGTTAAAATATATTTATTTGACTGATTAGTGCGCTTCAGGTGCGAAATGTTCGAGCCTCGCTGGAGCCGTTGCGATTGTGGCCTTAGGCAAGCGATTTAAATTCCACGTTGTCTCTTCTCTCTCCCTCGTAGCGATGGATTCCATGAGGAATGAGGTCTCGAGAGTGGTTAATATAAGTTGTAAGAACTTGTTTCGCAATCGAGCTAAGATAAATTTGTATAAATTAATCTATTCTAAATACTGGGTGGATTAATATTGCATTACGTTGCCAATGTCGCTTAATTAGAAGCATCTTCTATACCTTCGCCGTTTAATTACAAACAATATTTTTTAGATTCCGCCATGTTGTTTTACAGTTGTCATGGAAATATTTAGGACCAACAGTTGAATCAATATCTTCGCATAGTAATAGTATAGCTTGCATGTTTAGTATCCGATTGTAGTCATTAATTCTCCACTGAACATTTACAATATCTAATAAGCCAGATGTAGAATATATTATGGTTTCCCTTTAAAGGTAATAAAGTGTGAAGTGTTTGCAGTTATTATTCGATAATTTACCAATACAATATAAGGCACAGACGGATCTGTAGTCCAGTGGTAACACGCTGGACTGGTTTTCCAGGGATAGCAGGTTCGAGCCCCCTGTCTGACCCTAATAAAATTTTCAAATGGGGCTTTAAACTGAGGTCTCGTGTCAGTGCTTTACACCGTGCACGTAAAAGAACCAGAGGATACTCAAGAATGGGTCTCTATCTGTAGCATTGTACTATCCTCCAAAAATCTAAAACGACTAATCTCTTCAGGAGGCGTCGCTCATATGGGCAACCGGTAGCGATGATAAATAAACGTAAAAACACACATACATTTCAAAATGGATCCAACTTGCGATCTGCAGTTTCGATAATCACATATTGATCAGTAGACTGTGAGGTAACTGTTTTTGAAACAACATTGTTGGCCATCACTCCCGGCTGTTCACCAGCTTGTCCGGCAAAAATGTAACTATCCTGTGGCATGATTACCTGCCCTTGGCCACTGCTACCTTGACTTGGAACCAGGCTGGTTTCATTATGTGCAAACAGTCCTTTATTCTTGATACTCCAGTCCAGTCAAGGTATCTGGAATTGGCATCTAAGGTGCCAACTAATTACAAAATAATATATTTTAGCAGTTATGATTATGATAATATATGAAGTTGCTCTCCTACTGTTGGCAATAATGTGTAAACATGTCCAAGAAAGAGACAACTGACGAAATATTGGGTCATTTATTATGTGCATTTGGTGTACAATAAAAGCATTTCATAGCATTGCTATGTCAATGTTAGATTGTCTTTGCATACACACACATGTATTCGGTAACCAGCCACATTTGAGAAATTGGAACTGTTTAGCAGTTGCTTGTCCTAAAGCCATACTGTGCTGCTTGTCCTAAAGCCATACTGAGCTGCTTGTCCTAAAGCCATAATGTGCTGCTTGCCCTAAAGCCATACAGAGCTACTTGTCCTAAAGTCATACAGAGCTGCTTGTCCTAAAACCACACTGTGCTGCTTGTCCTAAAGCCATACTGTGCTGATTGCCCTAAAGCCATAATGCGCTGCTTGTCCTAAAGACATACTGTGTTGCTTGCCCTAAAGCCATACTGTGCTGCTTGTCCTAAAACCATACTGTGCTGCTTGTCCTAAAACCACACTGTGCTGCTTGTCCTAAAGCCATACTGTGCTGCTTGCCCTAAAACCACACTGTGTTGCTTGCCCTAAAGCCATACTGTGTTGCTTGTCCTAAAGCCATACTGTGCTGCTTGTCCTAAAACCACACTGTGCTGCTTGTCCTAAAGCCATACTGTGCTGCTTGTCCTAAAGCCATACTGTGCTGCTTGTCCTAAAACCACACTGTGCTGCTTGTCCTAAAGCCATACTGTGCTGATTGCCCTAAAGCCATAATGCGCTGCTTGTCCTAAAGACATACTGTGTTGCTTGTCCTAAAGCCATACTGTGCTGCTTGTCCTAAAGCCACACTGTGCTGCTTGTCCTAAAGCCATACTGTGCTGCTTGTCCTAAAGCCACACTGTGCTGCTTGTCCTAAAGCCATACTGAGCTGCTTGTCCTAAAACCATACTGTGCTGCTTGTCCTAAAGCCATACTGTGCTGCTTGTCCTAAAGCCACACTGTGCTGCTTGTCCTAAAGCCATACTGTGCTGCTTGTCCTAAAGCCACACTGTGCTGCTTGTCCTAAAGCCATACTGAGCTGCTTGCCCTAAAGTCATACAGAGCTGCTTGTCCTAAAGCCATACTGCGCTGCTTGTCCTAAAGCCACACTGTGCTGCTTGTCCTAAAGCCATACTTTGCAATGCTTCCGCGGCAGCTTGAGGCAACATTGATATTTAATATGCAGCAATCATTAGATACATGTACGTGTCGTAATAAATAACATTTAGGTACATGATTGTTGTAGTTTTGTTGTAGTTTTGTTGTAGTTTTGTTGTAGTTTTGTTGTAGTTTTGTTGTAGTTTTGTTGTAGTTTTGTTGTTACCATGGAAACAAAATCAGCTTAACATAAATCATGACATAACTGTAAACACGTGTATTAAATTCAATTCAACACGTGTATTGCATACAACATGTTTATACTGTGCTTTCAAAGTAAAGTAATAATACCGTTGGAATATTACACTACTGTATAGGTAAGGCAATATACGATAGCTTACAGGTACTGTGCTTTCAAAGTAAAGTAATAATACCATTGTAATATTACACTACTGTATAGGTAAGGCAATATACGATAGCTTACAGGTAATGTGCTTTCAATTAAAGTAATACTACCGTTGGAATATTACACTAATGTATAGGTAAGGCAATATACGATAGCTTATAGGTGCTGTGCTTTCAAAGTAAAGTAATAATACCGTTGGAATATTACACTAATGTATAGGTGAGGCAATAGTGACCCACCATGACAAAATCAGTCTTAAGTCGGGAAAAACTATACCATTATATAGGTATAAATATAAGCTTTCTAGTGATATCAGTATCATTCATATAGCTCATGTAGCTCGTTTCAGTCCAACGTTATGACCATTTGAATAATGGACTTCACGCGATTAATATTCCGAGAAAACGGCTGTCAAAGATTTGCAGAAATTCTGACTTATCTTAGCAAAATTTGGAGACGCAGTGGAATCAAAACACCATAGCAACCAATATGTTCCACATGACACAACTAGTCATGTTTGGTATCAAATTAAAGGTAAATGTCCATTCTTTAAAATGCCACTTTGCTGAACATAGTAGTATCCATAGTCGTTCAGCTGTTCTAGTATAAATACAATAATACAATAATAATAATTAATAAAAAATAATAATTAAATTTTATTTACTTAAACTAATATATCCTGAAAGGATTATTCTGACTTTTCAGAGTACATGTAGCAATCACCATGTCTTTATAGATATTCTAGTTTTATGGCCCCTGTATATTGACTCCTTTGATTAGTCTGATCTGACAGTGCCTAGGGCATAAGTGGACACCTTGTGTTATATAAAATTGTTTATTGAATCATAATACATAGTAGCAGTGTTTCATTGATCTATTTAAATGTTTACATTAAAATATTTTCCCTTATCAGTTGTGTTGTTTTAGGAAAGGATTAGGGGGTAATTTATGGCTTTTTGTGGGAAGTAAAGTAACCGTGTATAATGTGCAGCTCTGAATTAGAAAATGGATGAAAACCTGGTTCACAGTGAATAATTATTTTCTAATATTATGAAACATAAACTGAATTCAGTCACAGTTATAAAAGAATGAATGAACTTTTGGATTCAGGTGAAGTATTATTTTAGAATTTATATTAAATACATTTACGTCCGAAATACTGGGCTACACGAAACACGGGTACCGATAAACGTGTGTTAAAATTTCACACAACAAATCAACAGATAAAGGTTCTACACTTGTCTATGTTTACCATTTACCTATATATGACTGATTTGCATCGAAATAAATCTAAATATTAAGCTATATAATGAATAATCATCATGAAATCACACCGAAAATCGTTTTGTTTCTATCCAATCGGCTGTGAACACAGGAACAGGTGCGCACTTGCAGATCACGTGGTGTTTATCGGCCAATGGATGAGTGGGAATCACGTTTACGTCGCAACCGAAGAGATATTTGAAAAAATTCGAATGTTTTAAAACCGTTGATAAGTTGGAAGCATATAATATCTTAGTTCAAAAATAGCATCAGCTGAAAATACGTCATCTCTAGTTTATTTCGGTACCAAATACATGGGGCCAAACCGCGGGACAGTATCATTGGAGGCCATCGGAAAACACCGCCTACCCGGCTTAGATCTTTTGTTTCACTGCGATTAATAACAATGGCAATTAACACCAAGCTAATTAAAACGTGTTTTTAATGCCTTAAATTACACAAATACGTGTTTCTGTCACATTTATTATAAAGATAAATGATCATAAAATGCCATTATACAATAATCTGAAAATTGTTAAAATACCATTTTGTTGACTTATAATTTTAATCTTTATTAATGTAATTATCTGCCTTACGATAATCCCGACTTACGACTGATTTTGATATGGCGGGTCACTTAATTATTATACGATAGCTTACAGGTACTGTGCTTTCAAAGTAAAGTAATAATACCGTTGGAATATTACACTACTGTATAGGTAACGCAATATACGATAGCTTACAGATAATGTGCTTTCAAAGTAAAGTAGTAATACCGTTGGAATATTACACTACTGTATATGTAAGGCAATATACGATAGCTTACAGGTACTGTGCTTTCAACGTAAAGTAATAATACCGTTGGAATATTACACTACTGTATATGTAAGGCAATATACGATAGCTTACAGGTACTGTGCTTTCAAAGTACAGTAATAATACCGTTGAAATATTACACTACTGTATAGGTAAGGCAATATACGATAGCTTACATGTACTGTGCTTTCAAAGTAAAGTAATAATACCGTTGGAATATTACACTACTGTATAGGTAACGCAATATACGATAGCTTACAGGTAATGTGCTTTCAAAGTAAAGTAATAATACCGTTGGAATATTACACTACTGTATAGGTAAGGCAATATACGATAGCTTACAGGTAATGTGCTTTCAAAGTAAAGTAATAATACCGTTGGAATATTACACTACTGTATAGGTAACGCATATACGATAGCTTACAGGTAATGTGCTTTCAAAGTAAAATAATAATACCGTTGGAATATTACACTACTGTATAGGTAACGCAATATACGATAGCTTACAGGTACTGTGCTTTCAAAGTAAAGTAGTAATACCGTTGGAATATTACACTACTGTATAGGTAACGCAATATACGATAGCATACAGGTACTGTGAGTCATTGTTTATTCTAACACGACCCAGCTAATAACATACATACTTGTAGAGTAAAATCTACCTCGGGTTATTCTGCGATATACCTACCTTGAGCTATGCTGCGCGCGCACCGTGTTTTAGCTATTCCATTTATACAATGCGTGTAAAGGTTTATGAATGAAAGTCACGTGATGTTTGTAAATACTACCGTGGGAATTCGCGGAAGTGAGCTATTTTTAGATTGAGATAATCTCTTGTCCGTCTTGTTTTTCTGTTAAGTAACATTTCAGTTATTATTCTGTACAGTTTTATTTGACAAAATAAATAAAATTATTGATCAGTTACAACTTTTGTTCATGTATTTGACTAGATTGATATTTTCCATAAAACATAACGTCATCACCCCTTACGCGGGAGGACATTTCGAAAGCCAAATGCAGCGGAGTAGCACGGCGTTTGAAGAAAATACTCCTTTGATTCTCGTCTAAAATTATTAGAAGTAAATCGTGTTAGAATCGAAATAATAAGTATCAACCGTGGTATATCGCAGAATAACCCTCGTTTGTCGTTCTTATGCGTAAAAATATATCACTCAGGCCTTTGAGCAAAAGCACCTCACACACATTGCTTAGTACTGGTTAACCGCTATGATCGGCTAAGCATGCCCAGGAAAACATGTCTAGGTCCCCGCAAGGGGTTTGAAATTAATGGAACATACATACATACACAGTGCGTGACTAAGGATTGGACCGTACACGACTAAGCAATACATCTTGAACCGCGGGTTAATAATTTCCATCGGGGTATGGTTTATATAAATTTATTTTAGCTCGATTGCAAAACAAGTTCTTATGAAATATATTAATCACTCTCGAGACCTCATTCCTGATGGAATCCATCGCCACGAAGGAGAGAGAAGAGGCAACGTGGAATTTAAATGCCTTGCCTAAGGGCACAATCGTAAGGAAATTTACATAAGCTCTCAGCTTGTTTTCCAATCCATTTCAGATATCCTGTTGTATTTATATACCGTATATATATTGAATGAACTGAATAAAATATGTTTAAACTAAGGGCACAATCGTAACTGGTCCAGCGAAGCTCGAACTCTGAACCGTTCGCACCTAAAGCGAACGAGCATCCACTGCGCTATCACGACTTGCACATATCCTAACCTGAAGCGAACGCGCATCCACTGCGCTATCACGACTTGCGCATATCCTAAAGGACTGGACATATAGCCTGTCCTATCACCGTTGAGGGGTTTCTACAGAAAGCCAATCCAGCTATATCTAGACATTATCTGTGCGGCATGGATTCTCAATTCTCAGAGAATCATTGTGAATTCCCACCGGAGTCTCTCATTGAACGAATCCTTCTATTATACTAGCTTAATTGGTAGTTATTCTTTGTTAACGACATTCATGGTCCCTTCATTGTAACTACGGCGAGTAATATATCAGTTAGCCGGGGGAGTTATCACTCGACATGGAAAATAACGACCAGAAGAGACAGACTTCCAAGCGTTAGTTTATACAAATTAATTTAGCTCGATTGCGAAACAAATTCTTTCAACTTATATTGATCACTCTCGAGACCTCATTCCTGATGGAGTCAATCGCCACGAGGGAGAGAGAAGAGGCAATGTGGAATTTAAATGCCTTGCCTAAGGGCACAATCAGCTCCAGCGGGGCTCGAACCCCGGACATTTCGCACCTGAAGCGAACGCGCTACCACTGCGCTATCATGACTTCCAAGCGTTATTCCTCTCTAACAGCTCAGGCCCGTACGCAAAATTGTTCATGGGGGTGCGCACACTTTTTTTCAGGAGTAGGTCTAAATACGAGCGCGTAACTTAAATCGCATCGATTGACGTGGGGTTTGGGTATTGGGGTTCTCCCCTTAAACTTTTTTAAAACCTCAATACCCTATTTCTTGTATATATATATATTCTACCGTGAGATGGTACGGTTGTTAGGTGGGCTTAATAAATCTTGGCTGTCCGATTAGCGCAGTGATTAGCGCGCTCGCTTCTCACCAATGCAACCCGGGTTCGATCCTCGGACTGGGAAGTATGTGAGATGGTTCGGTGGTCGCCAGATCGGACAGGTGGGTTTTCTCCGTGTACTCCGGAAGGATAGTGCAATGATACAGACAGAGACCCATTCCAGAGTCTCCTCTGGTTCTTTTACGTGCACGGTGTAAAGCACCGACACGAGACCTCGGTTTAACGTCCCATCTGAAAGACTGTTAATTTTATTAGGGTCAGACGGGGTGTCGAACCTGCGATCCCTGGATTACCAGTCCAGCGTGTTACCACTGCACTACAGATCCGTCTGTATAGGACACATGAAGCTTCCTCCACAAATAATAGCTGTTGGTGCGCCTTTGAACTCGAAATTGAAACAAACAAACAATATATATATATACTGTATACTGTATAATATATATGTTTATGTTTGTTGTATGTTCTCATGGGCCTCTGGCTTATTGAATTTGAAAAATAAACTATCTATCTATATACCATGTACTATGTATGCAATGTGTTAAAAAGCGTTTAGAACACAGTCTAAGATTGTAATCAGATAATGCTCGCATGTTTTTTCTACAAACTAAAACTCATTAACTATCTTGTAAATATTTTATGAGGAATACGTCCTAAGTTAATAACCTTGACTTTTCACGAATATGTAATCAAGTGAGTTATTATAGTGTACTTCGCATCGGTAAAGCATGTTTTAGAATGTTGACTTATCTGTAATTTTAATAGAAACTGTTTTAAAATATTGATTATGGTTGTGAAATGTGGGTATAGAAAACTAATAATGAAAAATAGAAAATGCATATCTACAATTTTACAGAAAAACATTAAATTAAACATTTTAGAAATGCGACATTTGTGATGGCTGTATTAATCTATATTAATCTGTGGCGTCCGTGGTCCAATGGTAGAGCGTCGGATTTGGAATCGAACGGTCCGGGTTCTATTATCAGTCAGGCCACGTATGCAGTGTCATTGAGCAAGGCACCTCACACAGAACTTAGAACTGGTTAACCGCTATGGTCGGCTAAGCTTGCCCAGGAAAACATGTCTAGGAAAACATGTCTAGGTCCCCGCAAGGGGTTTGACATTAATGGAACATACATACATACATCTGAATACAAGCACAGTTATGTAAACACAAATACAAGTAGAAGAAATAGTCATGGCAATGGTATAGGTTAACCTCGCCAAGTTCAAAGCAGGAGTTTCTGGCCGGATACCAAGGCAATAGCAGGAGTTTCTGGCCGGATACCAAGGCAATAGCAGGAGTTTCTGGCCGGATACCAAGGCAATAGCAGGAGTTTCGGACCGGATACCAAGGCAATAGCAGGAGTTTCTGGCCGGATACCAAGGCAATAGCAGGAGTTTCGGGCCGGATACCAGGGCAATAGCAGGAGCCTCGGGCCGGATACCAAGGCAATAGCAGGAGTTTCGGGCCGGATACCAGGGCAATAGCAGGAGCCTCGGGCCGGATACAAGGCAATAGCAGGAGTTTCGGGCCGGATATCAGAGCAATAGCAGGAGTTTCGGACCGGATACCAGGGCAATAGCAGGAGTTTCGGGCCGGATACCAAGGCAATAGCAGGAGTTTCGGGCCGGATACCAAGGCAATAGCAGGAGTCTCGGGCCGGATACCAGGGCAATAGCAGGAGTTTCGGGCCGGATACCAGGGCAATAGCAGGCGTTTCGGGTCGGATATCAGGCAATAGCAGGAGTTTCGGGCCGGATACCAGGGCAATAGCAGGAGTTTCGGACCGGATACCAAGGCAATAGCAGGAGTTTCGGGCCGGATACCAGAGCAATAGCAGGAGTTTTAGGCCGGATACCAGGGCAATAGCAGGAGTTTCGGACCGGATACCAAGTCAATTTAGTTTTATTAGATTAAGAATGGTGGTAGGAAATAACATTAAGATTGGATATTACATGAGTATGTATGTATGTTCCATTATTGTCAAAACCCTTGCGGGGACGTATACATGTTTGAATGTTCCATTAATGTCAAACCCCTTGCCGGGACGCATACATGTATGTATGTTCCATTAATGTCAAACCCCTTGCGGGGACGTATACATGTATGTATGTTCCATTAATGTCAAACCCCTTGCGGGGACGTATACATGTATGTATGTTCCATTAATGTCAAACCCCTTGCGGGGACGTATACATGTTTGAATGTTCCATTAATGTCAAACCCCTTGCCGGGACGCATACATGTATGTATGTTCCATTAATGTCAAACCCCTTGCCGGGACGTATACATGTGTGTATGTTCCATTAATGACAAACCCCTTGCGGGGACGTAGACATGTATGTATGTTCCATTAATGTCAAACCCCTTGCGGGGACGTATACATGTATGTATGTTCCATTAATGTCAAACCCCTTGCGGGGACGTATACATGTATGTATGTTCCATTAATGTCAAACCCCTTGCGGGGACGTAGACATGTATGTATGTTCCATTAATGTCAAACCCCTTGCGGGGACGTATACATGTTTCCTGCTCGTATTTTGCATTTATATAAGATTTTAAATTCCATTTCGCACACGAGATTTACACATCGTAGTGGTCGTTTCATTGAGAGAAATTACCATATGAGCCATACATATTGTATATGTTAACACATTTAATTGCAACCTTTGTGATTTTCATTAAATATAATTAATATTCTATATATAATACAATATAAGGCATTACGTGCTCTTATTTAATTTAATATTCCATTTCGCACATGCCAATTACATTTCGTCCATTTCGCACACAATATTCCATTTCGTATTTCAGGCGTACCGGTGGGGGGGGGGGAGCGTTTATTTATCGTCGCTTCCGGTTGCCCATGTGATCGACGCCTCCTGAAGAGAGTAGTCATTTTGTATGTTTGGAGGACTGTGCAATGATACAGACTGAGACCCATTCCAGAGTCTTCCCTGGTTCTTTTACAGCACCGACACGAGACTTCGGTTTAATGTCCCATCTGAAAGACTGTTAATTTTATTAGGGTCAGACGGGGGATCGAACCTGCGATCACTGGATTACCATTCCAGCGTGTTACCACGTGTTACCCCATTCATCAACTTTTATTTTCATATGTATTTCGCTGTATTAAATCATGTTATTTTTCTTTATGCTTGCTATATGAAATACATGAATCAAGACCCCACTCTCCGATGTTGACGGGGACCAATAAATGGGCAAACTTGTTTTGCCGAAATTACAAAAACAAATGTAAGTAAACTATAACGTTTAGCTCTGAGCTCAACTATAGTTATGTTATATTTCGGGTTTTACGCCTGCATCAGAACCATTTTGGGCTATATCGCCGGCGGGCAGTTTACCTAACAACACCTTTCCTGGCAAGGCTCCAGCGGTTAGCCAGTACTTGGGTGCACCAGCCTCCTTAAGAAACTACCAACTTTTTCATATAAATGAGACACGGTCTGAGCGGGGCTCGAACCCGTGACCATCAGTGATGATAGGTTACAGTGGTATACATGTCAGCGACCTTAACCACTCGACCAAGGAGGCGGACCCTCAAATATAGTGGATTTTGGAAACCGACCTTATTTTGACATCCATGATAAATCGGTTCTCAGGGGAATAGACGGAGATTCATTTAATGACGTGTGAAAACATGCAATTTCTGTGTCGTAAACCTAGATTTCTTCGGATCTTCAGAGGCTGACCTTTATCCATTATTAACTGCAAAGAATTGTAGCAACGAAAGCAAGTCATACATCTTTATTATCTTCACGTTTCATAAGACAGACGGTTTCCTTTCTCCACATAGAATCAGTACGCACAGGAGATGTTACTTTTTCCTGGACAAATATATTGTACTATGACGTACTCGAGGGAAATAGAATAAAAACTTGGGATCTGATGCAACAGACGTATTCTTAATCTCATTTATTGTTATAATATTTTGAACGAACATTCTAATATGGCTCGCCATTTTGTCTGTATACGCAAGGAAGAAGGAATTTACAGTCTATATATTTGTAATATGAAATAGTCGAAGTCGTGATAGCGCCGCGGATGCGATGCGCGCTCGCTTCAGGTGCGAAAGGTTCGGAGTTCGAGCCCTACTGGAGCCGTTACGATTATGCCCTTAGGCAATGCATTTAATGTCCACGTTGCTTCTTCCCTCTCCCTCGTGGCGATGGATACCTCAAGGAATGAGGTATTGAGATTGATTAATATAAGTTATACAACTTGTTTCGCAATCGAGCTAAAATAAATTTGTATAAACTAATAGGAAATGCGGATTGATCCTCTATGTATAACGTGCATGAGCACCAAATTCAATATAGTGTGTGTCGCCGACCCGCTATGCCGCACCAGGTGGTATATATAAGCAACAATATATCTGGGGTTTCCAAGAACAGACGGATCTGTAGTACAGTGGTATGTAACACGCTGGACTGGTAATCCAGGGATCGCAGGTTCGATACCCCGTCTGACCTTAATACAATTAACAGTCTTTCAGATGGGACTATAAACCGAGGTCTCGAGTCGTTGCTGTACACCGTGCACGGAAAAGAACCAGAGGAGACTCTGGAATGGATATCTGTCTGTATCACTGTACTATCCTCCAAATATCTAATATGACTAATCTCTTCAGGAGGCGTCGCGCATATGGGCAACCGGTAGCGACGATAAATAAACGTAAATCACACACTAGCGTTAGCAAACAATGCAATACATTTCAACAGTATCGATTCTTGATTTACCTGTGGTAATCTCAATGAATATCCACAAGGATGGTTTAGTTTAGTTGAGCAGATAAATTGCTTGTTGATTACAATATTTCCAAAGATGAGCATTCTAGATTTCCTGTCAGATGTGTTAGTAATCACGTGCAGTCAAGGGACGTAATTAATCTGGAATATAAGGCACACATGGTCTAAGGGATATAAGTCTACTTATGTGTATTGTATATCAACTTAAGGATCTGACGCACTTACTCGACTACAGCAACATAAATTGACGGTAAAAATGTAATAATATACATAAGGCACATATGGTCTAAGGGATATATGTCTACTTATGTGCATTGTATATCAACTTAAGGATCTGACGCACAACTCGACTACAGCAACATAAATTGACGGCAAAAATGTAATAATATACACCAATAGATTATTTTCTGAAATGTCACCTAAACAAATAATTATACAAATCACAAGAAAAATCTTAAATATTCCAATCTAGTTATTTCATACACTGTGTGTTTTACGTTTTTTTATCGTCGCTATCGGTTGCCAATATGAGCGACGCCTCCTGAAGAGATTAGTAATTTTAGATTTTTGGAGGATAGTGCAATGATACAGACAGAGACCCATTCCAGAGTCTCCTCTGATTAGTTTACGTGCACGGCGTAAAGCACAGACACGAGACCTCGGTTTAACGTCCCATCTGAAAGACTGTCAATTTTATTAGGGTCAGACGGGGGATCGAACCTGCGATCCCTGGATTACCAGTCCAGCGTGTTACCACTGGACTACAGATCCGTCTGTGGTCAGTAGGGTGTCCTACAATACATAAAATATACACATCAAACCAAATCATAGTCGGTGCAAACGCTCACTCGGAGTTTGTGTTGTACTGTTGATATCTTGCCGACTCAAAATAAAATGTATCTTATCTTATCTTACCAAAGCAAAGCAAATAAAAACACATGCAGGAAATTATCTAAAAGCAAGCAAATAATAATTGCAACTCAATAACAAGACTGCAAATTAACAAGCCTAGCTGGTGATACTTATTTAATTTAAATGACCAAATGAGAAAAGGGAATTTTAACTAATCCTTTAAATTAAATGGGAGATGGGACAACCTGGGATGCTACCTGTGGCACTGTCTATTATAACCTATCAATAGATCTTTTGATCTAATCTAAAATGATATAACGTGTATAAGGAACTTCATAGATGCTTTGTCCGTAATCTGTTCTCTCTGGGGATTGAAAAAGTGCCCCCAAAAAGGTGGGATGTTAATATTTATTAGCCAACCAGCGAGCTTGTTACTAATTTCTTTCATACAATCCTCATTCTATCGGTGGTTGCTAGGAAACTAGCAATACAACAAGTGTGCTCAAGTGTATAATTGACAACACAATCAAGTAGGCTGCACATATACACATACAGACGGATCTATAGCCCAGTGGTAACACGCTGGACTGGTAATCCAGGGATCGCAGGTTCGATCCCCCTTCTGACCTTAATAATATTAAAAATCTTTCAGATGGGACGTTAAACCGAGGTCTCGTGTCAGTGCTTTACACTGTGCACGTAATAGAACCAGAGGAGACTCTGGAATGGGTCTCTGTCTGTATCATTGTACTATCCTCCAACATTAAAAATGACTAATCTCTTCAGGAGGCGTCGCTCATATGGGCAACCGGTAGCGACGATAAATAAGCGTAAAAACAAACAATAGGCTGAACACAGATTATTGATTGATACAGGTGTGACATTTACAACAACGTAGCGCACAACGTGCTCGTTATCGTAGCGACATGTTTGTCGCAGTCGTCCCACTTTTGTTTTTTACGTTTATTTATCGTCGCTACCGGTTGCCCATATGAGCGACGCCCCCTGAAGAGATTAGTCATTTTAGAGTTTGGAGGATAGTGCAATGATACAGACAGAGACCAATTCCAGAGTCTCCTCTGGTTCTTTTACGTGCTCGGTGTAAAGCACCAATACGAGACCTCGGTTTAACGTCCCATCTGAAAGACTGTTAATTTTATTATGGTCAGACGGGGGATCGAACCTGTGATCCCTGGATTACCAGTCCAGCGTGTTACTACTGGACTACAGATCCGTCTGTCAGTGGTCCCAAAATGTCAGTATGAGCATTTAAAACACTATCGTGACGTCATACCTTTGTACCTGCAGTCCATTATTATTAATCTTGGACTGCTGTCAAAAGGCCAGATTATTATATTAAAGCGTACGCGTAAATTTACGAAATTAACAATTTTGATTAGTAGGATCTTGTTATATAAGTGTGTGTTCTAAGTAAGATAGAAGCCACAAACAGTCCATTATTTTACATATTGGATCGTTTTCGGCTTACGTAAATGTATAAGTATGCGTTAACATTCGTAGAGAGCGTAACGTTTTTTATAAAACTATATTCCAAATGTATACATGTATGTATGTTTCATTAATGGCAAACCCCTTGCGGGGATGTAGACATGTTTTCCTTGGCATGCTTATCCGACCTAAGCGGTTAACCAGTACTAAGCAATGTGTGTGAGGTGCCTTGCTCAATGACACTACATACGTGGCCTGACCGAGTATCGAACCCGGGACCGTTCGATTCCAAATCCGATGCTCTACCACTGGACCACGGATGCCACTGGACCACGGATGCCACCGGACCACGGATGCCACCGGACCACGGATGCCACCGGACCACGGATGCCACCGGACCACGGATGCCACGGGACCACGGATGCCACTGGACCACGGATGCCACGGGACCACGGATGCCACGGGACCACGGATGCCACGGGACCATAGTGGCAGTATCATATGTATTCATATAATACCCCTCCCACAATAATGCATAGTAAGTAAGATACCGACGGTGTCACACGAAGAGGTGTAACCCCGCTGTGCACCCCGCTATGCTTATTTTACTGAAAGAGGGTCAGGCGGGAAATCGAACCTGCGATCACTGGATTAACAGTCCAATGTGCTACCACTGGACTACAGATCCGTCTGTTAAATCTAGGTCAGGTAAAAATATACCTTTTATATATTGTAGTAAGCCCATATTTACAGTGCCCGTTCGGTTGATATAGGTAGATGTATGCACTTCCGTAGCGACAATTACGTATACTAAAATATCAACACTAGGAAGTCGTGATAGCGCAGTGGTAGCGCATTCGCTTCAGGTGCGAAAGGCCTGGAGTTCGAGCCCCGCTGGAGTCGTTACGATTGTGCCCTAAGGCACGGCACTTAAATTCCACGTTGCCTCTTCTCTCTCCATCGTGGCGATGGATTCCATCAGGAATGAGGTCTCGAGAGTGATTAATATAAGTTATAAGAATTGTTTCGCAATCGAGCTAAAATAAATTTGTATAAACTACAATATGCACACGACTTAGAGATTATATTTCAATGATTGCTTACTGATGACATTTCAATAATTTCGTACAAATAGATTCTCCTAATGTCATTTACACACACAGGGAAGACAAATTGTTTGTTGTTAATTCTGTTAATTGTGTTGCTGGAATTGGTTTCTTTGTAGCATATAGGCGTTACATATAGGCGTTACATATAGGCGTTACATTGGCGTTTAGATTGAACCGTATTCACATAGACATATATAGCATATAGGCGTTACATTGGCGTTTAGATTGAACCGTATTCACATAGACATATATAGCATATAGGCGTTACATTGGCGTTTAGATTGAACCGTATTCACATAGACATATATAGCATATAGGCGTTACATTGGCGTTTAGATTGAACCGTATTCACATAGACATATATAGCATATAGGCGTTACATTGGCGTTTAGATTGAACCGTATTCACATAGACATATATAGCATATAGGCGTTACATTGGCGTTTAGATTGAACCGTATTCACATAGACATATATAGCATTGTGGCTAGGATAATATGGCCTTTCGCGATACGCACATAGATATATATAACATTACGGCTAGGATTATATGGCCTTTCACGATACGCACATAGATATATATAACATTACGGCTAGGATAATATGGCCTTTCGCGATACGCACATAGATATATATAACATTACGGCTAGGATAATATGGCCTTTCACGATACGCACATATATATATAACATTACGGCTAGGATTATATGGCCTTTCGCGATACGCACATAGATATATATAACATTACGGCTAGGATTATATGGCCTTTCGCGATACGCACATAGATATATATAACATTACGGCTAGGATAATATGGCCTTTCGCGATACGCACATAGATATATATAACATTACGGCTAGGATAATATGGCCTTTCGCGATACGCACATAGATATATATAACATTACGGCTAGGATAATATGGCCTTTCGCGATACGCACATAGATATATATAACATTACGGCTAGGATAATATGGCCTTTCGCGATACGCACATAGATATATATAACATTACGGCTAGGATTATATGGCCTTTCGCGATACGCACATAGATATATATAACATTACGGCTAGGATAATATGGCCTTTCGCGATACGCACATAGATATATATAACATTACGGCTAGGATAATATGGCCTTTCACGATACGCACATAGACATAATTTTTATATAGCATTACGGCTAGGATAATATGGCCTTTCGCGATGCCTACATAGCTATATAACATTAAGGCTAGATAGGACAGCATGGCCTTTCACCATATGCACATATATATATATATATAACGTTACAACAATAGCCTGCCTTCACGATATGCACATATCACCTAGCACTCTTGGTTGCAAATTCCATGTGTATTATGTATGCATAGCGAAAGTTAATGTATTCTCCCACATTCAGATTGCTACAAGCACGATCTGGTGTATTATTTCAGTACGCCAATTAGGTAGAACTTAATACTTGCTCAAACAGTCTTCGTGTTAGTAATGATGACGTGTTAACCAGTTTATAATGTACCCCGATCTGGTGTATTATTTCAGTACGCCAATTAGGTAGAACTTAATACTTGCTCAAACAGTCTTCGTGTTAGTAATGATGACGTGTTAACCAGTTTATGATGTACCCATGATGTAATAGCATTGCTTACTTGGCTACTAGTTTATATTTGGTTCCGATTGCCGTCCAAACCCACGCGTGTATGTTTAACTTGTATAGCTGTTTGTTGGCACCGTATATGAGTTTGGATGTATGTTCGTTAACTAATTTATAACAGCCCCCACATTATTTATACTTCATTATAGCAGATTTATACCTTCCCAAAATTATATTTGGTTATTCAATTGTATGTGCATCTAAGCTAATAATACTCGTTGCGTCATTTTTAAGGGAACTACAAACTGATTTATTTTTGCTCATTCATTCTACTGATTATGATATTACATGTTAGTTCCAGACATACTGTACACCACCCGACATACTCCCTTGGTTCTAACGTGGACACCACACTACGTACAACACATCCGTTGTTCCAGGCGTGTTGTACACCACCTTACGTCCTCTCTTAGTTTTGACGTGTACACCACACTACGTACAACACATCCGTTGTTCCAGACGTATTGTACACCACCTTACATCCTCTCTTAGTTTTGACGTGTACACCACACTACGTACAACACATTCGTTGTTCCAGACGTATTGTACACCACCCTACACACTCTCTTAGTTTTGACGTGTACACCACACTACGTACAACACATCCGTTGTTCCAGGCGTATTGTACACCACCTTACATCCTCTCTTAGTTTTGACGTGTACACCACACTACGTACAACACATCCGTTGTTCCAGGCGTATTGTACACCACCATCCATCCTCTCTTAGTTCTGACGTGGACACTACACTACGTACAACACATCCATTGTTCCAGACGTATTGTACACCACCATACATCCTCTCTTAGTTCTGACGTGGACACCACACTACGTACAACACATCCATTGTTCCAGAGGTATTTCACATCGTCATACATCCTCTCTTGATTCTGGCGTGGACACCACACTACGTACAACACATCCGTTGTTCCAGACGCATTGTACACCACCCTACATCCTCTCTTGGTTTTGACGTGGACACCACACTACGTATAACACATCCGTTGTTCCAGCCGTATTGTACACCACCCTACATCCTCTCTTGGTTCTGATGTGGACACCACACTACGTACAACACATCCGTTGTTCCAGGCGTATTGTACACCACCATACTCCTCTCTTGGTTCTGATGTGGACACCACACTACGTACAACACATCCGTTGTTCCAGACGCATTGTACACCACCCTACATCCTCTCTTGGTTCTGACGTGGACACCACACTACGTACAACACATCCGTTGTTCCAGACGTATTGTACACCACCCTACATCCTCTCTTAGCTCTGACGTGGACACCATACTACGTACAACACATCCGTTGTTCCAGACATACTGTACACCACCCTACACCCTCTCTTAGTTATGGCGTGGACACCACACTACGTACAACACATCCGTTGTTCCAGACGTATTGTACACCACCCGACATCCTCTCTTAGCTCTGACGTGGACACCATACTACGTACAACACATCCGTTGTTCCAGACGTATTGTACACCACCATTCATCCTCTCTTGGTTCTGACGTGGACACCACACTACGTACAACACATCCGTTGTTCCAGGCGTATTGTACACCACACTACATCCTCTCTTGGTTCTGGCGTGGTCACCACACTACGTACAACACATCCGTTGTTCCAGACGTATTGTACACCACCCTACATCCTCTCTTGGTTATGGCGTGGACACCACACTACGTACAACACATCCGTTGTTCCAGACATACTGTACACCACCCTACATCCTCTCTTAGTTTTGACGTGTACACCACTCTACGGACAACACGTCCATTGTTCCAGACGTATTGTACACCACTCTACGTACAACACATCCGTTGTTCCAGACGTATTGTACACCACCATACATTCTCTCTTGGTTCTGATGTGGACAGCACACTACGTACAACACATCCGTTGTTCCAGACGTATTGTACACCACACTACATCCTCTTGGTTCTGATGTGGACACCACACTACGTACAACACATCCGTTGTTCCAGGCGTATTGTACACCACCCTACATCCTCTCTTAGTTCTGACGTGGACACCACACAGCGTACAACACATCCGTTGTTCCAGACGTATTGTACACCACCCTACATCCTCTCTTAGTTCTGACGTGGACACCACACTACGTACAACACATCCGTTGTTCCAGCCGTATTGTACACCACCCTACATCCTCTCTTAGTTCTGAGTGGACACCACACTACGTAAACACATCCGTTGTTCCAGCCGTATTGTACACCACCATACATCTCTCTTGTTCTGAGTGGACACACACTACGTACAACACATCCTTGTTCCAGACAACACCACACACACTCTTGGTTCTGATGTGGACACCACACTACGTACAACACATCCGTTGTTCCAGGCGTATTGTACACCACCCTACATCCTCTCTTAGTTCTGACGTGGACACCACACAACGTACAACACATCCGTTGTTCCAGACGTATTGTACACCACCCTACATCCTCTCTTGGTTTTGACGTGGACACCACACTACGTATAACACATCCGTTGTTCCAGCCGTATTGTACACCACCCTACATCCTCTCTTGGTTCTGATGTGGACACCACACTACGTACAACACCTACGTACAACACATCCGTTGTTCCAGACGCATTGTACACCACCTACATCCTCTCTTGGTTCTGACGTGGACACCACACTACGTACAACACATCCGTTGTTCCAGACGTATTGTACACCACCCTACATCCTCTCTTAGCTCTGACGTGGACACCATACTACGTACAACACATCCGTTGTTCCAGACATACTGTACACCACCCTACACCCTCTCTTAGTTATGGCGTGGACACCACACTACGTACAACACATCCGTTGTTCCAGACGTATTGTACACCACCCGACATCCTCTCTTAGCTCTGACGTGGACACCATACTACGTACAACACATCCGTTGTTCCAGACGTATTGTACACCACCATTCATCCTCTCTTAGTTCTGACGTGGACACCACACTACGTACAACACATCCGTTGTTCCAGGCGTATTGTACACCACTCATCCTCTCTTGTTCTGCGTGGCACCACACTACGTACAACACATCCGTTGTTCCAGACGTATTGTACACCACCCTACATCCTCTTGGTTATGGCGTGGACACCACACTACGTACAACACTCCGTTGTTCCAGACATACTGTACACCACCCTACATCCTCTCTTAGTTTTGAGTGTACACCACTCTACGGACAACAATCCATTGTTCCAGACGTATTGTACACCACTCTACGTACAACACATCCGTTGTTCCAGACGTATTGTACACCACCATACATTCTCTCTTGGTTCTGATGTGGACAGCACACTACGTACAACACATCCGTTGTTCCAGACGTATTGTACACCACACTACATCCTCTTGGTTCTGATGTGGACACCACACTACGTACAACACATCCGTTGTTCCAGGCGTATTGTACACCACCCTACATCCTCTCTTAGTTCTGACGTGGACACCACACAACGTACAACACATCCGTTGTTCCAGACGTATTGTACACCACCCTACATCCTCTCTTAGTTCTGACGTGGACACCACACTACGTACAACACATCCGTTGTTCCAGACGTATTGTACACCACCCTACATCCTCTCTTGGTTCTGACGTGGACACCACACTACGTACAACACATCCGTTGTTCCAGACGTATTGTACACCACCCTACATCCTCTCTTAGTTCTGACGTGGACACCACACTACGTACAACACATCCGTTGTTCCAGAGGTATTGTACACCACCCTACATCCTCTCTTGGTTCTGACGTGGATACCACACTAGGTACAACACATCCGTTGTTCCAGACGTATTGTACACCACTCTACGTACAACACATCTGTTGTTCCAAACGTATTGTACACCACCCTACATCCTCTTGGTTCGGATGTGGACACCACACTACGTACAACACATCCGTTGTTCCAGACGTATTGTACACCACCCGACATCCTCTCTTGGTTCTGACGTGGACACCACACTACGTACAACACATTCATTGTTCCAGACGTATTGTATACCACCCTACATCCTCTCTTGGTTCTGACGTGGACACCACACTACGTACAACACATCCGTTGTTCCAGACGTATTGTACACCACCCTACATCCGCTCTTGGTTCTGACGTGGATACCACACTACGTACAACACATCCGTTGTTCCAGACATATTTCACATCGCCCTACATCCCCTCTTAGCTCTGACGTGGACACCACACTACGTACAACACATCCGTTGTTCCAGGCGTATTTCACATCGCCATACATCCTCTCTTGATTCTGGCGTGGACATCAGACTAAGTATTGAGTGATCTAGGCATATAATCTGTGATCAAATGATATATTGGTACAATAAACATTAGTAGATTGCATGGGAAGTTACAATATTGTTAATGAATTAAACGTCAAACGACATCTCACATAGTTCGCGGTAAACGTCAATCAATGTATTCTATATTTGATTGTATGGTTATATGATGCGATCTTTTCAGAATAGATAATTACTCACAGCTAACACACATAACAGTATTGTATGTCTCTAAATATATCCAAACAAAGAACTGATGCACACGTAAAGCTTCCCGGCATGTATGTTCGAGCAACAATAACAAACACGCAGATGTATCTAACGATACATGTATAGTGTGGCATCCGTGGTCCGGTGGTAGAGCGTCAGATTTGGAATCGATAGGTCCCGGGTTCGATACTCTGTCAGGCCACGTATGTCATTGAGCAAGGCACCTCACACATTGCTTAGTACTGGTTAACCACTTAGGTCGGCTAAGCTTGCCCAGGAAAACATGTATACGTCCCCGCAAGGGGTTTGACATTAATGGAACATATATTAGACCTGACTGAATGGGAACGTTATTGGCCACCCACATCAAAACATGCATGGGATTGCCCTGGTCAGCGACACTTCCATGAAACATCACGGACTTACTTTCAGGACGAGTGCCAAATAGCTCTTCTTATCAAACATCCATATGTAGGTTCCCAGGCAATTAGGCTAGTCTGCAACACTTCATAAAAGCCTTGCATACTGTATGGTGTTTTACGTTTATTTATCGTCGCTACCGGTTGCCCGTATGAGCGACGCATCCTGAAGAGATTAGTCATTTTAGATTTTTGGAGGATAGTGCAATGATACAGCCGGAGACCCATTACAGGGTCTCCCCTGGTTCGTTTACGTGCACGGTGTACAGCACCGACACGAGACCTCGGCTTAAAGTCCCAACTGAAAGACTGTTAATTTTATTATGGTCAGACGGGAGATCGAACCTGAGATCCCTGGATTACCAGTTCAGCGTGTTACCACTGGACAACAGATCTTCCAGCAGTGTCCACCCTGGGAATAAAGTGAGTCAATGCATCTACATACAGCCTGTGGGCATGTTTAAGGACAAACTACCAGCAGTGTCCATTCTAGGAATAAAGTGAGTCAATGCATCTACATACAGCCCATTCTAGGAATAAAGTGAGTCAATGCATCTACATACAGCTTGTGGGCATGTTTAAGGACAAACTACCAGCAGTGTCCATTCTAGGAATAAAGTGAGTCAATGCATCTACATACAGCTTGTGGGCATGTTTAAGGACAAACTACCAGCAGTGCCCATTCTAGGAATAAAGTGAGTCAATGCATCTACATACAGCGTGTGGGCATGTTTAAGGACAAACTACCAGCAGTGCCCATTCTAGGAATAAAGTGAGTCAATGCATCTACATACAGCTTGTGGGCATGTTTAAGGACAAACTACCAGCAGTGCCCATTCTAGGAATAAAGTGAGTCAATGGATTTGCATACAGCCAGATCTGTTTAACTCTTTCAGCGCCGAATAAATTCAGAGTATGTGCAAACAACATAGATCCAGATCAGCCGCGGCGTAGCGCCGCGTCTGCTCAGGATCTATGTTGTTTGCTATTCGGAAAGGTACTTCAGCTCCACTGTCTGAAGAGCAATCGGCATATAGCCTGATTAGACGGCATGTTCTGTTCTGTCCGATCGGGTTCTTTACTTTTTTACAAAGTCGCTGTTATGCGACATTGGCGGTGAAAGAGTTAAGGACACACATCCAGTAGTGAACATCCCGGGAATAAAGACTGTAGACTAGTTACCATATTGGGGTCAACAACGGTTCAAAGGTGTAGTCCTATTGTTCCCACTTATATAAAATTAGGTAACAACGGGTGTGGGACGGATAGACATGCAGACAGACAGAATGTGTTTAAGAGTGTTTAAGATCAAATACAATCAATCAAACGGACGGACAGACACGCAGACAGACAGCAACTATGTATATACATACCATGAACCTGTAACCACCAACAACAATACTTTGTCCACAGCGTTTGTTGCGGACAAACTCAATTTGAACTTTTGCATTCGCCATAACTTTAAGTTGTATGCATATGACATAATATTATATGTCTACTGGACAACAGCAAGTGGGAATAAAAGGATTAAACCGGTTCAAACAGCGTTCACGGGTTTAATGTATATATTTCCTGTTTCAGAATATTTAGCTGCTGCATGCAGTTAGTTACATATAATTTTAAAAGCGTAACACAGCTCAATAGAACAAATTTAAGAGGGTCATCCAAATTACAGCTGGTGACATGTGTCAGTTCTACCCTGGAAAAAAAATACGGGTATTTAAATATGACAAATTACAGCTGGTGACATATGTCAGTTCTACCCTGAAAAAAAAATACGGGTATTTAAACATGATACAAAAAAAAATCCAAAAAGAACTATTTTAAATGCAAACCATTAACAAAATGCACGCTACTTAATTTATTAAACTGAGTATAATATAATTATAAACATCTTACCAACCAATGGATCCGTAGGTAGGGTACAACCTGTAGAGACAACAATGAATATGTAGGAAGTTTGGTGCACGGGTATTATATTTGGTGCACGGGTATAATATTTGGTGCACGGGTATAATATTTGGTGCACGGGTATAATATTTGGTGCACGGGTATAATATTTGGTGCACGGGTATTATATTTGGTGAACGGGTATTATATTTGGTGTACGGGTATTATATTTGGTGAACGGGTATTATATTTGGTGTACGGGTATTATATTTGGTGAACGGGTATTATATTTGGTGTACGGGTATTATATTTGGTGAACGGGTATTATATTTGGTGAACGGGTATTATATTTGGTGTACGGGTATTATATTTGGTGAACGGGTATTATATTTGGTGTACGGGTATTATATTTGGTGAACGGGTATTATATTTGGTGTACGGGTATTATATTTGGTGAACGGGTATTATATTTGGTGCACGAGTATTATATTTGGTGCACGGTTATTCATTTGCAATAAATTGTTTAAAATAATGATATAATTATAATATTTTATGTCTAAAATATAGTACTGTTTATTCTAACATAACTCGGCATTTTGTCTAAAGGAATTTACCGTGTTTAAATCTGCATTAAACCATGGTTTGAACATTTTAGATATCGTGGTCATGTTAGATTCGAAATCATTGTATTTGAGTTATTTATAGTCGAATAAAACATGGTTTGTCGTCCTCAGCCGCGGAATTGAGCACTTAGCCATACGAGCTTTCAGGCGCCTTCATTACACAATACAATTACGTAATCATGTACATAGACGTTTTTGTTTCTGAAAGCATTACCCTCATCTTTGTTCCACGTTAAATGTATATGTATAAATCCATAAGTTCATCCCCATCTCACCATCGCATCATTGTCATTGTTATAGAATGTAACATGGTATGTTTGTATATAACGAAACACTGTACAGTTTAAGTTATTAAAGCATTCTTCTTCTTCTATCCTCCAAATATCTAAAATGACTAATCTCTTCAGGAGGCGTCGCTCATATGGGCAACTGGTAGCGACGATAAATAAACGTAAAACCACCACTATGTTGTCAGTATAGTTCCAAACTTCATTGTCTTACTACCGCAATACCCTAGATATCACGGTGGCATTAACCCTTTGGGTTCTAATCGATTTATTTGTATGCCCTCGAAGAAATGTCTTCAAGTGCATATAGTGTTCGCACTGTCCGTCCGTGTGAGTCAATATGTATTGTCCTGGCTGTAACAGTTACAGCTATGAGTAGTACATGCGTCTCTTTACTTGTTGTGTATACGTCATCACTTGTTGTGTAGACGCGTCACTATAGAGCGTATTGATGACGTATCGCGCAACTACCGAACTCTTTGCTTTTTTGGTATACGCGTCACTATAGAGCCTATTGATAATAGCTTTATAAATAGCGATCGCGTACCATTCTATAAATATCGACTACGAACCTATCCATAAATAACTATTACGAACGCTTCTATATAAATATAGACCGTTTACAACGGATTTAGTCCTCAATCAGCTTCACGAACCTCAACGAATATACGGGTAAGTTCATTATATTATTCAAACTAGGCGTACGTTTTTATCGCGTAAGAAATCCTAATTATACGCAAACTTAACCTATGTACTTTAGCGAAAATGAATAATATATATCTTACATCGTTACGTATACTTCCATAAAAATGCGATAAATTATTAATAATCCGTAATGTACGTTTTAGAGGGCGATGGATTCCATCAGGAATGAGATATCCAGAGCGATAAGTCGTAAGAACTTGTTTCGAGATCTAGCAAATATAACTTTGTAATAAAATAATATTATCCATCCAATATGAGACGCGGGATGGAACGATTAATATAAATGTCTAATACTCGGTGTTCCATGCCCTGTAACATAATTAACTCAATCCAAGCGGTATGTCTGCTTGTATGTTTGTCAGTTGGCCCTAAATAATCTTATCTGGGAATGCGAGAAATATTTCTAGCCCAACTGACGCAGTTAATTATAAACATAGCGTGGCAACTTGTTTCAAAAGTAATTAATACGTTTACTATCCTATCTTGTCTGCTCAATACATCGGAATGAATGGGATATCCTGTCTGCTTGCATGTTTGTCTGTTGACCCTAAATAACCTTATCTGGGAAATGCAACAACAATTTATAACCATCACCAACGCAGTAGGTACACAAATGACATCGAAGTAATTAATACGTTTACATACCGAGGTTGTGAATCCCAGCCTTTAAAAGCTAAAGGTAAGAAGGGTTAATTACCCAACAACATTTCTCTAAGCTACAACTAGCGGATTAACTGATAAGCACAGAGTGCGCACATAACTTAATCGGGAGGTCGATTTTGTTAAATGTCAAACACTCGTTTCGCTATCGAGCTAACATAAATTTGTAATTACATCCCCGGTTCAATAAAATAATCCACGCGTTCATAAAATATTACGTTGCGTGTGTATGCGTGCGTGCGTGCGTGCGTGCGTGCGTGCGTGCGTGCGTGCGTGCGTGCGTGCGTGGGTGCGTGCGTGCGTGCGTGCGTGCGTGTGCGTGCGGGCGTATGTGATAAGACTGTAATATTTGGCAAGTTACTGATTCCATCTATCAGGTTATATGTTGTTTGCGGTTATTTTATATAATGTATATCTATTTACCTTACCACACGCCCGTCTGTCTGTATGTCCGTCCGTCCGTCCGTCTGTATGTCTGTCTGTCTACAGCGGTACTCAAATCAATCTAAAAACAGCAACAATTAGGGGGCGACGTTTCGCTATTTCTTTAGTATTTATACGGATATCCATAATTCGATTATTAGATATAGGGGTAGCGCCGCGTACGATCTACGCTATTTATAGCGGAGCTAAAAGACTTGGCCTACGAATATGACGTCATCAATTTTTCGGATCGGCATTAGAGCGTAGAAATCTGTATAAATCGACGTAGCTCGGCGAGACCTATCCGACGATATATTTCCTTTATTTATACGGCGATTAGTTTTCGAGATATAGAGGTTTAAAGAATTTATATATCCTTAAAGTCCCAATATTTTGAAAATGAAAAAAATATTTAAACGTAACTATAAGTTAGTTCTAATATACGCGTATTGACGTCACGAGTCCGATGCTACCCTTCATTTTGATCTATCATTAGTCGATGTATCTATAATACTGATTATCTCCCTTTAATCGTAAATAAGTTTGAAGAAAAATGAACTTTCGAGGAAACTAGCCGTGTTTGGTATCGTCGGAAAGATCTCGAAGAGACAATGACGAATCTGCGACTCAATTAATGGTCAGACCTCATACCGGAAGTAGTGATCCGAAAAACCGTAAGTACCGATATAAATTCGTTATATAAGCTCTATTATAGGTCATATCTATCCGGGTGTTTCGATAATCGTACTTAACGAGTATACGTTCAGCGCCTACGATTTTCAAAATGAAGGATAAAAATGGCGGGAAAACACTATCTCGCTTATTAACGGTCCATTCGACTCGGTGGGTGTCGCTCCATTTATGTCCGTATCTACCCTTAATTCTAATTACGTAATTAATGTCCGTACACAATTACCTCCCTCTACACATTCTCATTATACCGATAAAATGATTATATTTATTATCGTCATTTCGATCGTAAGATGTTGATATTATATAATTCGTATAGGTACCTAAATATCCTTACACTTTGGCATCCGATACTTAAGTCGCAAAGGACTGAGCGTGTTTATAGTTTCCGGAATATTGCATCAGTCAGTCGTTGGCGTCACGAAATCATGTCCAGACACGTATAGACCTATCCTATAAATGACCTACGTTACTATAAATAGAAAACTAGTTCGAACGGGCTATTTATATTCATCCAATCAGAACGTATTGCTATAAATAATAATGACATACGTTACTATAAATAGAAAATTAGTTAGATCCGGTATTGCTATTTTTATGTATCCGAGAAGAACGTATTGCTATAAATAACAATTACCTACGTTACTATAAATAGAAAACTAGTTAGAACCGGTATTGCTATTTTTATTTATCCAATGACGTTATAACCGACCAATCAGAATAGAGGATAGTGACGTACGTTACTAAAACTAATCGACCGATGAAACGAGAGAACGTAGAATATTCTACATTCATTACTACAAAATCTACACACTATTTCACCATATATACATTCATTACTACAAGATATACACGCTGTCTCACGATATCTACATACATTACTACAATATATACACACTATATCACCATATCTACATATATTACAACAATATATATATCCACTATCTCACCATATCTACATACATTACTACAAGGTATACACGCTGTCTCACCATATCTACATACATTACTACAATATATACACACTATATCACCATATCTACATATATTACAACAATATATAACCACTATCTCACCATATCTACATACATTTCTACAAGATATACACACTATCTCACCATATATACATACATTGCTACTAAATGTACACACTATCTCACCATAGTTACATTCATTACTACAAGATCTACACACTATATCACCATATCTACATACATTCCTACAAGATATATCCACTATCGCACCATATTTACATACATTACTACAATAACTACACACTGTCTCACCATATCTACATACATTTCTACAAGATATACACACTATCTCACCATATCTACATACATTACTACAAGATATACACACTATCTCACCATATATACATACATTGCTACTAAATGTACACACTATCTCACCATATTTACATTCATTACTACAAGATCTACACACTATATCACCATATCTACATACATTCCTACAAGATATATCCACTATCGCACCATATTTACATACATTACTACAATAACTACACACTGTCTCACCATATCTACATACATTTCTACAAGATATACACACTATCTCACCATATCTACATACATTACTACAAGATATACACACTGTCTCACAATATCTACGTATATTACAACAATATATATCCACTATCTCACCATATCTACATACATTACTACAAGGTATACACGCTGTCTCACCATATCTACATACATTACTACAATATATACACACTATATCACCATATCTACATATATTACAACAATATATATCCACTATCTCACCATATCTACATACATTTCTACAAGATATACACACTATCTCACCATATATACATACATTGCTACTAAATGTACACACTATCTCACCATATTTACATACATTACTACAAGATCTACACACTATATCACCATATCTACATACATTCCTACAAGATATATCCACTATCTCACCATATTTACATACATTACTACAATAACTACACACTATCTCACCATATCTACATACATTACTACAAGATATACACACTATCTCACCATATCTACATACATTACTACAAGATATACACACTATCTCACCATATCTACATATATTACAACAATATATATCCACTATCTCACCATATCTACATACATTACTACAAGATATACACACTGTCTCACCATATCTACGTACATTACTACAATATATACACACTATATCACCATATCTACATACATTACTACAAGATATATCCACTATCTCACCATATCTACATACATTACTACAAGATATACACACTATCTCACCATATCTACATACATTACTACAAGATATACACACTATCTCACCATATCTACATTCATTACTACAAGATATACACACTATATCACCATATCTACATACATTACAACAATATATATCCACTATCTCACCATATCTACATACATTACTACAAGATATATACGCTGTCACACCATATCTACGTACATTACTACAATATATACACACTATATCACCATATCTACATATATTACAACAATATATAACCACTATCTCACCATATATACATACATTACTACAATATATACACACTATATCACCATATCTGTATATATTACAACAATATATATCCACTATCTCACCATATCTACATACATTTCTACAAAATATACACACTATCTCACCATATATACATACATTGCTACTAAATATACACACTATCTCACCAAATGTACATACATTACTACAAGATATATCCACTTTCTCACATTAGTTACATACATTACTACAAGATATACACACTATGTCACCATAGCTACAAACATTGCTACAAGATCTACACACTATATCACCATATCTACATACATTCCTACAAGATATATCCACTATCGCACCATATGTACATGCATTACTACAAGATCTACACACTATATCACCATATCTACATACATTCCTACAAGATATATCCACTATCTCACCATATTTACATACATTACAGCAATAACTACACACTGTCTCACCATATATACATACATTACTACAAGATATACACACTATCTCACCATATCTACGTACATTACTACAAGATATACACACTATCTACCATATCTACATCATTACTACAAGATATACACACTATATCACCATATCTACATTCATTACTACAAGATCTACACACTATTTCACCATATATACATTCATTACTACAAGATATACACGCTGTCTCACCATATCTACATACATTACTACAATATATACACACTATATCACCATATCTACATATATTACAACAATATATATCCACTATCTCACCATATCTACATACATTACTACAAGATATACACGCTGTCTCACCATATCTACGTACATTATTACAATATATACACACTATATCACCATATCTGTATATATTACAACAATATATATCCACTATCTCACCATATCTACATACATTTCTACAAGATATACACACTATCTCACCATATATACATACATTGCTACTAAATATACACACTATCTCACCAAATGTACATACATTACTACAAGATATATCCACTATCTCACAATATTTACATACATTACTACAAGATATACACACTATGTCACCATAGCTACAAACATTGCTACAAGATCTACACACTATATCACCATATCTACATACATTCCTACAAGATATATCCACTATCGCACCATATTTACATTCATTACTACAAGATCTACACACTATATCACCATATCTACATACATTCCTACAAGATATATCCACTATCTCACCATATTTACATACATTACAACAATAACTACACACTGTCTCACCATATATACATACATTACTACAAGATATACACACTATCTCACCATATCTACGTACATTACTACGAGATATACACACTATCTCACCATATCTACATTCATTACTACAAGATCTACACACTATTTCACCATATATACATTCATTACTACAAGATATACACACTGTCTCACCATATATACATACATTACTACAATATATACACACTATATCACCATATCTACATACATTACAACAATATATATCCACTATCTCACCATATCTACATACATTACTACAAGATATTCACGCTGTCTCACCATATCTACATGCATTACTACAATATATACACACTATATCACCATATCTACATACATTTCTACAAGATATACACACTATCTCACCATATATACATACATTGCTACTAAATTTACACACTATCACACCATATTTACATACATTACTACAAGATATACACGCTGTCTCACCATATCTACGTATATTACAACAATATATATCTACTATCTCACCATATCTACATACATTACTACAAGGTATACACGCTGTCTCACCATATCTACATACATTACTACAATATATACACACTACATCACCATATCTACATATATTACAACAATATATATCCACTATCTCACCATATCTACATACATTTCTACAAGATATACACACTATCTCACCATATATACATACATTGCTACTAAATGTACACACTATCTCACCATATTTACATTCATTACTACAAGATCTACACACTATCGCACCATATTTATATACATTACTACAATAACTACACACTGTCTCACCATATCTACATACATTTCTACAAGATATACACACTATCTCACCATATCTACATACATTACTACAAGATATACACACTATCTCACCATATCTACGTATATTACAACAATATATATCCACTATCTCACCATATCTACATACATTACTACAAGGTATACACGCTGTCTCACCATATATACGTACATTACTACAATATATACACACTATATTACCATATCTACATATATTACAACAATATATATCCACTATCTCACCATATCTACATACATTTCTACAAGATATAAACACTATCTCACCATATATACATACATTGCTACTAAATATACACACTATCTCACCAAATGTACATACATTACTACAAGATATATCCACTATCTCACAATATTTACATACATTACTACAAGATATACACACTATCTCACCATATCTACGTACATTACTACAAGATATACACACTATCTCACCATATCTACATTCATTACTACAAGATCTACACACTAGTTCACCATATATACATTCATTACTACAAGATATACACGCTGTCTCACCATATCTACATACATTACTACAATATATACACACTATATCACCATATCTATATATATTACAACAATATATATCCACTATCTCACCATATCTACATACATTACTACAAGATATATACGCTGTCACACCATATCTACGTACATTACTACAATATATACACACTATATCACCATATCTACATATATTACAACAATATAGTTTATTATTACAAAGGCATCATGCCTATCAGTATACATGCATACAACATATTATTACATAACATATCAATGGTGACACAATTTGTACATATACTCTGACACACAGTGAGAAGAATAGGTTATTGATGGTAGTATAAAGTATTTCTTTTTTCAAAGCTTTTACATATATACATCGACAAGTTTCTAACAATACACGAACTAGTAGCTTGTAGCAACTCCTTGAACTTTAATATGTTCGGTCTTTTCCAATAATATCTTTTTATATAAAGAATTCTAATTTCATGATACAGAGGGCATTCTAGCAAAAAGTGAAATTCATCTTCTACACTATTACATAATTGACAGTTGCGATCATCTATCGGAATCTTTTCTGGTTTATGCCATCTACCTGATTCAATTTCTAATCTATGGGCTGATACTCTCAATCTAGTATATGCTATCCTGAATTTACGAACATTTATAATATCTAAATAAGGTTGGAAACAAAAATCAGAAAATAGCTATAAGTACGAGCTCTTGTTGAGTTTTCTAACTGGCTATTCCAGTCTTGTAAATAATTATCATATAGCCGTTGTTTAAAAGTTGCTAAAAATAGGTCTGTATCTCCTACTCCTTGAACAATCCATACGTGATTAAAACCTAATGACTGTAATACATTTCGTACATTTCGTGCCCAAGTTTTTTTGTGTGGATACAATTCTAAGTCATGTAACATCATTTTATAGATAACACTAACATATTTAACATCATCACATTGTAAAACTTTAAACCAATATCGCATAATTGCATACAATCTTTTAATAAGTAATGTACATCTACCAGTTTCTCCATATACAAAACTATTTTGTGTCTGTACACGTACACCGAGCAGTTGCTTACAATACTGTAAATGTACCTTTTCAATTGTAGCTATCTCATTGAAACCCCATATTTCACAGCCATAACTAAGAATTGGTGTAATGAGTTTATCAAACAAATCAAGAGAATGACTAACTAAAATATTAGGAAATTTAACTAAATAAGTTTTTAATTTGGACATAGCTTTTAAAGCTTGTCCAGCTAGTGCATCGTGTGTTGAGCTAAAAGAACCACCTGTGGTAAACACAATTCCTAAATAAGTAAACTGCTTTACAATTTCAATTATGTCTCCATTATATGCAAACTGAACATTTCGTCTATTTGCCCCACCTTTCTTAAATATCATTATTTTTGTTTTATTTATATTCACAGTTAACTTCCACTTTTGACAATAATCATGCAATATTTCTAAACCTTTTTGCAAACTATTTTCAGATTCTGCAAATATTACTATATCATCAGCATATAATAACAAAAATAACTTAAGCATACCAACATCCACTCCATCATAACCATGTAGCATAAAATCCTCTTCAATATCATTCAAGTACATGGAGAATAGGAAAGGTGATAAACATTCGCCTTGTCTAACTCCCAAATAACATGTAAATTCATCACTTAATATGTTTTGATATTTAACTCTCGCTTTAACATGTGTATACATGGACTTAATAATGTTAAGAATTTTACCTCTAACACCTATTTTTAATAATTTGTACTACATTATATCTCTAACTACAAAATCGAAGGCTTTCATAAAATCAATGAAGGCTACATACAGTTTCCTATTGTTATTTAGCATATGATTTATTATTCCATGCAATATAAAGATGTTATCAATAGTTCCCATGCTCTTTCGAAAACCAGCCTGTGCTTCTATATAGACATTATACATTTCAGCCCAAGTAGTCAAACGATTGTTTAAGATTCTGGTAAATAGTTTTCCAAGCGTGCTTAATAAAGTTATACCCCTGTAGTTTCCAGTTTCATCAACATCACCTTTTTTATGCAGTGGAATAATAAAACCGTCAGTCCACATATATGGGAAATACCCAACATCGAATAATTTATTAAACAGACATTTTAAATACAACAGAAGTACTTCATTGTTGGTTCCATGTTTAAAGAACTCGTTTAATACAGCATCTGGACCAGCAGATGTTCCACATTTTAACTCTCTGCAAGCTTTAATAATTTCAATAGACATGATTTCTACATTCAATTCATTAAACATACAATTTAATTCTCCATTTAAATATCTATCATTAAAATACATAACATCTTCATCCGCTTGAAAAAATACAGATTGCGGATCATTTATTGACTTAAAATAATCAGCAAATTGATTAGTTGACAACACCTTAGATGTCCTCATGCCACATAACCCTTTTAACCGTTTCCAATATTCCTTCGCATTTTTTTACCCTCATAGTCTCTAATTGTTTGGTTTGGCATTTATCATAATTATACTTCTTATTTCTAATAATATCCTTATATTCGCTTCTAGCTCGGACCATTTGCCTTCTATTTTCATTAGATTTATCATATCTAAAATCATTCAAGCACAAATAAAACTGATGTTGTCCCGCCTTACATTCATCATCATACCATGGTTTCTGCACATGAGTTGGTCTATTTATTTTATTTTTTGGACTATTGTTTCTTTTAAACAGTGGTGTGCATACCTGTTCTATAGTGCTATAAAATTCGTTCAAATTTATATCAACGTCATCCTTGTTTTCTACAGCATTTAAATTGTCACATAGGTATTGTAATTTGCTAGTAATATTATCGCTAGCTAATGTTTCCATGTACAAATCCTTCTTAGCATCATCCCATTTATATACAAATTTCACATGATCATTATTAATATCTGGTAAAGTATTTCCGTGGACATTTTCATCAATATGTGAATTAAAAACAAATTCCACAGCACAGTGATCAGATATAATATTTGAATCATGAACCACAAAAGATTTAATCTTATCAAATAATTCTGGTTTACATAAAACCATATCTATGACACTACTACCTCTTTCAGCAATACATGTATATTTCTCAATGTTTTTATCTAAACCAACTCTGCCATTTGCAATTCTAATACCAGTTGCTTTACAAAAGTTCAATAATACTTTTCCACTATCATTTACTGTTTTATCCTGGCTTATTCTAGGTAATTCATCATCCACAATATAATCGTCAGGTAACAAATCTACATTATAAAGGTACTCATTTTCCACATAGTCTGGTTTTTCACCAACTCTAGAATTTAAATCTCCAGTTATCAAATAATTACATTTTCCATCATATAAATTTTCAAAATAATACATATCACTAGCAATAATGTCAAATATATTTTGCTCCACAAACATCTCTCTACTACTGCCACCTGGGATATTATAACATAAGCACAATAATACATCATTCTCAAAACCAAATACATATCCCTTCAATTTTAGCCATATTATGCTATCATCCACAGTTTTTACAAACTCCACATGTTTATTTAAGTTTTGTGACACATAAATAATAAGACCACCACTGTCTCTTCTTGCACCTTTATGTTTTTCATTTCTATTTAAGACATACGAACTAAACCCATCTACATTTACATTAAAAATATCATTTGACCATGTTTCTGTGAAAAGTAAAATATCATTTCTTTGGAATAGTGTGTTCAAGTAATCAGAATCTAGCTTGTTATACTGTTTTCCAATCAAACCCTGTACATTTAACAAGCAAAATTTTATACTCCTATTCCCACTTTGATCCTATTGTGTATCAGCAGTTCTTCTCTCTGTGTGATCTATACCTGTATTGCTTGTCACGTGCTGGCTGTTACTCCGGTTTACCCGACTCCTATTTATAGATGTCGCGCTCCGCGAAGCGGGTCGCATGTGAATCTTGTCGCTACCTGAAACAAAACTTGAGCTGTTTTTTGAGTTTATATTCTGTGACTTTACACTATTTCTACTTCGGGACTCGGATTTATTTGCTGCTTTAACAGGTAAGCTATTGTTTAACAATGCACTATTACGACCTCGCATTTGGACATGTTCTATTTTGGGATCAATATATAACCACTATCTCACCATATATACATACATTACTACAATATATATCCACTATCTCACCATATCTACATACATTTCTACAAAATATATACACTATCTCACCATATATACATACATTCCTACTAAATATACACACTATCTCACCAAATGTACATACATTACTACAAGATATATCCACGTTCTCACATTAGTTACATACATTACTACAAGATATACACACTATGTCACCATAGCTACAAACATTGCTACAAGATCTACACACTATATCACCATATCTACATACATTCCTACAAGATATATCCACTCTCGCACCATATGTACATGCATTACTACAAGATATACACACTATCTCACCATATCTACATTCATTACTACAAGATATACACACTATCTCACCATATCTACATTCATTACTACAAGATCTACACACTATTTCACCATATATACATTCATTACTACAAGATATACACGCTGTCTCACCATATCTACATACATTACTACAATATACACACTATATCACCTATCTACATATATTACAACAATATATATCCACTATCTCACCATATCTACATACATTACTACAAGATATACACGCTGTCTCACCATATCTACGTACATTATTACAATATATACACACTAATCACCATATCTGTATATATTACAACAATATATATCCACTATCTCACCATATCTACATACATTTCTACAAGATATACACACTATCTCACCATATATACATACATTGCTACTAAATATACACACTATCTCACCAAATGTACATACATTACTACAAGATATATCCACTATCTCACAATATTTACATACATTACTACAAGATATACACACTATGTCACCATAGCTACAAACATTGCTACAAGATCTTCACACTATATCACCATATATACATACATTCCTACAAGATATATCCACTATCGCACCATATTTACATTCATTACTACAAGATCTACACATTGTCTCACCATATATACATACATTACCCTAAGATATACACACTATCTCACCATATCTACGTACATTACTACAAGATATACGCACTATCTCACCATATCTACATTCATTACTACAAGATCTACACACTATTTCACCATATATACATTCATTACTACAAGATATACACGCTGTCTCACCATATCTACATACATTACTACAATGTATACACACTATATCACCATATCTACATATATTATAACAATATATATCCACTATCTCACCATATCTACATACATTACTACAAGATATACACACTAAATCACCATATCTACATATATTACAACAATATATAACAACTATCTCACCATATCTACATACATTTCTACAATATATGCACACTATATCACCATATCTACATATATTACAACAATATATATCCACTATCTCACCATATCTACATACATTACTACAAGATATACACCCTGTCTCACCATATCTACGTACATTATTACAATATATACACACTATATCACCATATCTGTATATATTACAACAATATATATCCACTATCTCACCATATCTACATACATTTCTACAAGATATACACACTATCTCACCATATATACATACATTGCTACTAAATTTACACACTATCTCACCATATTTACATACATTACTATCAGATATACACGCTGTCTCACCATATCTACATATATTACAACAATATATAACAACTATCTCACCATATCTACATACATTTCTACAAGATATACACACTATCTCACCATATATACATACATTGCTACTAAATTTACACACTATCACACCATATTTACATTCATTACTACAAGATATACACACTATATCACCGTATCTACATACATTCCTACAAGATATATCCACTATCTCACCATATTTACATACATTACTACAATAACTACACACTGTCTCACCATATCTACATACATTTCTACAAGATATACACACTATCTCACCATATCTACGTACATTAGTACAAAATATACACACTATCTCACCATATCTACGTACATCACTACAATATATACACACTATCTCACCATCTCTGCATATATTACAACAATATATATCCACTATCTCACCATATCTACATACATTTCTACAAGATATACACACTATCTTCCCATATATAAGTACATTGCTACTAAATATACACACTATCTCATCAAATCTACATACATTACTACAAGATATATCCACTATCACACAATATTTACGTACATTACTACAAGATATACACAGTATCTCACCATATCTACATACATTACTACAAGAAATTATTCACTATATCACCATATATACATTCATTACTACAAGATCTACATACTATATCAGCATATCTACATACATTCCTACAAGATATATCCACTATCTCACCATATTTACATACATTACAACAATAACTACACACTGTCTCACCATATATACATACATTACTACAAGATATACACACTATCTCACCATATCTACGTACATTACTACGAGATATACACACTATCTCACCATATCTACATTCATTACTACAAGATCTACACACTATTTCACCATATATACATTCATTACTACAAGATATACACACTGTCTCACCATATCTACATACATTACTACAATATATACACACTATATCACCATATCTACATACATTACAACAATATATATCCACTATCTCACCATATCTACATACATTACTACAAGATATACACGCTGTCTCACCATATCTACATGCATTACTACAATATATACACACTATATCACCATATCTACATACATTTCTACAAGATATACACACTATCTCACCATATATACATACATTGCTACTAAATTTACACACTATCACACCATATTTACATACATTACTATCAGATATACACGCTGTCTCACCATATCTACGTATATTACAACAATATATATCCACTATCTCACCATATCTACATACATTACTACAAGGTATACACGCTGTCTCACCATATCTACATACATTACTACAATATATACACACTACATCACCATATCTACATATATTACAACAATATATATCCACTATCTCACCATATCTACATACATTTCTACAAGATATACACACTATCTCACCATATATACATACATTGCTACTAAATGTACACACTATCTCACCATATTTACAGTCATTACTACAAGATCTACACACTATCGCACCATATTTAAATACATTACTACAATAACTACACACTGTCTCACCATATCTACATACATTTCTACAAGATATACACTCTATCTCACCATATCTACATACATTACTACAAGATATACACACTATCTCACCATATCTACGTATATTACAACAATATATATCCACTATCTCACCATATCTACATACATTACTACAAGGTATACACGCTGTCTCACCATATATACGTACATTACTACAATATATACACACTATATCACCATATCTACGTATATTACAACAATATATATCCACTATCTCACCATATCTACATACATTACTACAAGGTATACACGCTGTCTCACCATATCTACATACATTACTACAATATATACACACTACATCACCATATCTACATATATTACAACAATATATATCCACTATCTCACCATATCTACATACATTTCTACAAGATATACACACTATCTCACCATATATACATACATTGCTACTAAATGTACACACTATCTCACCATATTTACATTCATTACTACAAGATCTACACACTATCGCACCATATTTAAATACATTACTACAATAACTACACACTGTCTCACCATATCTACATACATTTCTACAAGATATACACTCTATCTCACCATATCTACATACATTACTACAAGATATACACACTATCTCACCATATCTACGTATATTACAACAATATATATCCACTATCTCACCATATCTACATACATTACTACAAGGTATACACGCTGTCTCACCATATATACGTACATTACTACAATATATACACACTATATCACCATATCTACATATATTACAACAATATATATCCACTATCTCACCATATCTACATACATTTCTACAAGATATACACACTATCTAACCATATATACATACATTGCTACTAAATATACACACTATCTCACCAAATGTACATACATTACTACAAGATATATCCACTATCTCACAATATTTACATACATTACTACAAGATATATACACTATCTCACCATATCTACGTACATTACTACAAGATATACACACTATCTCACCATATCTACATTCATTACTACAAGATCTACACACTAGTTCACCATATATACATTCATTACTACAAGATATACACGCTGTCTCACCATATCTACATACATTACTACAATATATACACACTATATCACCATATCTATATATATTACAACAATATATATCCACTATCTCACCATATCTACATACATTACTACAAGATATATACGCTGTCACACCATACCTACGTACATTACTACAATATATACACACTATATCACCATATCTACATATATTACAACAATATATAACCACTATCTCACCATATATACATACATTACTACAATATATACACACTATATCACCATATCTGTATATATTACAACAATATATATCCACTATCTCACCATATCTACATACATTTCTACAAAATATACACACTATCTCACCATATATACATACATTGCTACTAAATATACACACTATCTCACCAAATGTACATACATTACTACAAGATATATCCACGTTCTCACATTAGTTACATACATTACTACAATATATACACACTTTGTCACCATAGCTACAAACATTGCTACAAGATCTACACACTATATCACCATATCTACATACATTCCTACAAGATATATCCACTCTCGCACCATATGTACATGCATTACTACAAGATATACACACTATCTCACCATATCTACATTCATTACTACAAGATATACACACTATCTCACCATATCTACATTCATTACTACAAGATCTACACACTATTTCACCATATATACATTCATTACTACAAGATATACACGCTGTCTCACCATATCTACATACATTACTACAATATATACACACTATATCACCATATCTACATATATTACAACTATATATATCCACTATCTCACCATATCTACATACATTACTACAAGATATACACCCTGTCTCACCATATCTACGTACATTATTACAATATATACACACTATATCACCATATCTGTATATATTACACCAATATATATCCACTATCTCACCATATCTACATACATTTCTACAAGATATACACACTATCTCACCATATATACATACATTGCTACTAAATTTACACACTATCTCACCAAATGTACATACATTACTACAAGATATATCCACTATCTCACAATATTTACATACATTACTACAAGATATACACACTATGTCACCATAGCTACAAACATTGCTACAAGATCTACACACTATATCACCATATCTACATACATTCCTACAAGATATATCCACTATCGCACCATATTTACATTCATTACTACAAGATCTACACATTGTCTCACCATATATACATACATTACCCTAAGATATACACACTATCTCACCATATCTACGTACATTACTACAAGATATACGCACTATCTCACCATATCTACATTCATTACTACAAGATCTACACACTATTTCACCATATATACATTCATTACTACAAGATATACACGCTGTTTCACCATATCTACATACATTACTACAATATATACACACTATATCACCATATCTACATATATTATAACAATATATATCCACTATCTCACCATATCTACATACATTACTACAAGATATACACACTAAATCACCATATCTACATATATTACAACAATATATAACAACTATCTCACCATATCTACATACATTTCTACAAGATATACACACTATCTCACCATATATACATACATTGCTACTAAATTTACACACTATCACACCATATTTACATTCATTACTACAAGATATACACACTATATCACCGTATCTACATACATTCCTACAAGATATATCCACTATCTCACCATATTTACATACATTACTACAATAACTACACACTGTCTCACCATATCTACATACATTTCTACAAGATATACACACTATCTCACCATATCTACGTACATTAGTACAAAATATACACACTATCTCACCATATCTACGTACATCACTACAATATATACACACTATCTCACCATATATACGCACATTACTACAAGATATACACGCTGTCTCACCATATATACATACATTACTACAATATATACACACTATATCACCATATCTGCATATATTACAACAATATATATCCACTATCTCACCATATCTACATACAATTCTACAAGATATACACACTATCTTCTCATATATAAGTACATTGCTACTAAATATACACACTATCTCACCAAATCTCCATACATTACTACAAGATATATCCACTATCACACAATATTTACGTACATTACTACAAGATATACACAGTATCTCACCATATCTACATACATTACTACAAGAAATTATTCACTATATCACCATATATACATTCATTACTACAAGATATACACACTTTAGTGTGTATATCTTGTAGTAATGTATGGAGATATGGTGAGATAGTGTGTATATCTTGTAGAAATGTATGTAGATATGGTGAGACAGTGTGTAGTTATTGTAGTAATGTATGTAAATATGGTGCGATAGTGGATATATCTTGTAGGAATGTATGTAGATATGGTGATATAGTGTGTAGATCTTGTAGTAATGAATGTAACTATGGTGAGATAGTGTGTACATTTAGTAGCAATGTATGTATATATGGTGAGATAGTGTGTATATCTTGTAGTAATGTACGTATATATGGTGAGATAGTGTGTATATCTTGTAGAAATGTACGTAGATATGGTGAGACAGTGTGTAGTTATTGTAGTAATGTATGTAAATATGGTGCGATAGTGGATATATCTTGTAGGAATGTATGTAGATATGGTGATATAGTGTGTAGATCTTGTAGTAATGAATGTAACTATGGTGAGATAGTGTGTACATTTAGTAGCAATGTATGTATATATGGTGAGATAGTGTGTATATCTTGTAGAAATGTATGTAGATATGGTGAGATAGTGGTTATATATTGTTGTAATATATGTAGATATGGTGATATAGTGTGTATATATTGTAGTAATGTATGTAGATATGGTGAGACAGCGTGTATACCTTGTAGTAATGTATGTAGATATGGTGAGATAGTGGATATATATATTGTTGTAATATATGTAGATATGGTGATATAGTGTGTATATATTGTAGTAATGTATGTAGATATCATGAGACAGCGTGTATATCTTGTAGTAATGAATGTATATATGGTGAAATAGTGTGTAGATCTTGTAGTAATGAATGTAGAATATACTACGTTCTCTCGTTTCATCGGTCGATTAGTTTTAGTAACGTACGTCACTATCCTGTATTCTGATTGGTCGGTTATAACGTCATTGGATAAATAAAAATAGCAATACCGTTTCTAACTAGTTTTCTATTTATAGTAACGTAGGTAATTGTTATTTATAGCAATACGTTCTTCTCGGATAAATAAAAATAGCAATACCGGTTCTAACTAATTTTCTATTTATAGTAACGTATGTCATTATTATTTATAGCAATACGTTCTGATTAGATGAATATAAATAGTCCGTTCCAACTAGTTTTCTATTGATAGTAACGTAGGTCATTTATAGGATAGGTCTATACGTGTCTGGACATGATTTCGTGACGCCACCGACTGATTGATGCAATATTCCGGAAACTATAAACACGCTCAGTCCTTTGCGACTTAAGTATCGGATGCCAAAGTGTAAGGATATTTAGGTACCTATACGAATTATATAATATCAACATCTTACGATCGAAATGACGATAATAAATATAATCATTTTATCGGTATAATGAGAATGTGTAGAGGGAGGTAATTGTGTACGGACATTAGTTACGTAATTAGAATTAAGGGTAGATACGGACATAAATGGAGCGACACCCACCGAGTCGAATGGACCGTTAATAAGCGAGATGGTGTTTTCCCGCCATTTTTATCCTCCATTTTGAAAATCGTAGGCGCTGAACGTATACTCGTTTAGTACGATTATCGAAACACCCGGATAGATATGACCTATAATAAAGCTTATATAACGAATTTATATCGGTACTTACGGTTTTTCGGATCACTACTTCCGGTATGAGGTCTGACCATTAATTGAGTCGCGGATTCGTCATTGTCTCTTCGAGATCTTTCCGACGATACCAAACACGGCTAGTTTCCTCGAAAGTTCATTTTTCTTCAAACTTATTTACGATTAAAGGGAGATAATCAGTATTATAGATACATCGACTAATGATAGATCAAAATGAAGGGTAGCGTCGGACTCGTGACGTCGATACGCGTATATTAGAACTAACTTATAGTTACGTTTAAATATTTTTTTCATTTTCATAATAGGGACTTTAAGGATATATAAATTCTTTAAACCTCTATATCTCGAAAACTAATCGCCGTATAAATAAAGGAAATATATCGACGGATTGGTCTCGCCGAGCTACGTCGATTTAAATACAGATTTCTACGCTCTAACGCCGATCCGAAAAATTGATGACGTCATATTCGTAGGCCAAGTCTTTTAGCTCCGCTATAAATAGCGTAGATCGTACGCGGAGCTACCCCTATATCTAATAATCGAATTATGGATATCCGTATAAATACTAAAGAAATAGCGAAACGTCGCCCCCTAATTGTTGCTGTTTTTAGATTGATTTGAGTACCGCTGTTGACAGACAGACATACAGACGGACGGACGGACGGACGGACATACAGACAGACGGGCGTGTGGTAAGGTAAATAGATATACATTATATAAAATAACCGCAAACAACATACAACCTGATAGAGGGAATCAGTAACTTGCCAAATATTACAGTCTTATCACATACGCCCGCACGCACACACACGCGCACACGCACACACGCACGCACGCACGCACGCACACACACACGCACACACACACACGCACACACGCACACACACACACGCACACACACGCACGCACACACACACACACACTAACGTAATATTTTATGAACGCATGGATTATTTTATTGAACCGGGGATGTAATTACAAATTTATGTTAGCTCGATAGCGAAACGAGTGTTTGACATTTAACAAAATCGACCTCCCGATTAAGTTATGTGCGCACTCTGTGCTTATCAGTTAATCCGCTAGTTGTAGCTTAGAGAAATGTTGTTGGGTAATTAACCCTTCTTACCTTTAGCTTTTAAAGGCTGGGATTCACAACCTCGGTATGTAAACGTATTAATTACTTCGATGTCATTTTGTGTACCTACTGCGTTGGTGGTGGTTATAAATTGTTGTCGCATTTCCCAGATAAGGTTATTTAGGGTCAACAGACAAACATGCAAGCAGACAGGATATCCCATTCATTCCGATGTATTGAGCAGACAAGATAGGATGCGATCGGTATGTAAACGTATTAATTACTTTTGAAACAAGTTGCCACGCTATGTTTATAATTAACTGCGTCAGTTGGGCTAGAAATATTTCTCGCATTCCCAGATAAGATTATTTAGGGCCAACTGACAAACATACAAGCAGACATACCGCTTGGATTGAGTTAATTATGTTACAGGGCATGGAACACCGAGTATTAGACATTTATATTAATCGTTCCATCCCGCGTCTCATATTGGATGGATAATATTATTTTATTACAAAATTATATTTGCTAGATCTCGAAACAAGTTCTTACGACTTATCGCTCTGGATATCTCATTCTTGATGGAATCCATCGCCCTCTAAAACGTACATTACGGATTATTAATAATTTATCGCGTTTTTATGGAAGTATACGTAACGATGTAAGATATATATTATTCATTTTCGCTAAAGTACATAGGTTAAGTTTGTGTATAATTAGGATTTCTTACGCGATAAAAACGTACGCCTAGTTTGAATAATATAATGAACTTACCCGTATATTCGTTGAGGTTCGTGAAGCTGATTGAGGACTAAATCCGTTGTAAACGGTCTATATTTATATAGAAGCGTTCGTAATAGTTATTTATGGATAGGTTCGTAGTCGATATTTATAGAATGGTACGCGATCGCTATTTATAAAGCTATTATCAATAGGCTCTATAGTGACGCGTATACCAAAAAAGCAAAGAGCTCGGTAGTTGCGCGATACGTCATCAATAGGCTCTATAGTGACGCGTATACACAACAAGTGATGACGTATACACAACAAGTAAAGAGACGCATGTACTACTGCTATGTAGGAATTTCAAAACTAATGTGCCACCAATGTTTGCAATATAGAGTTGATGTATCGTGCACATGACCCAGGTCTGTAGATTAAAGGTCAAGGTCACACTTAACCCTTTCGAAAAATAGAGTTGATGTATCGTACACATGACCCATGTCCGTAGCTTAAAGGTCAAAGTCACACTTAACCCTTTCGCAATATAGAGTTGATGTACCGTACACATGACACAGGTACGTGGCTTAAAGGTCAAGGTCGCACTTAACCCTTTCGCAATATAGAGTTGATGTACCGTACACATGACACAGGTCCGTATCTTAAAGGTCAAAGTCACACTTAACCCTTTCGCAATATAGAGTTGATGTACCGTACACATGACACAGGTCCGTATCTTAAAGGTCAAGGTCGCACTTAACCCTTTCGCAATATAGAGTTGATGTACCGTACACATGACACAGGTCCGTATCTTAAAGGTCAAGGTCGCACTTAACCCTTTCGCAATATAGAGTTGATGTACCGTACACATGACACAGGTACGTATCTTAAAGGTCAAGGTCGCACTTAACCCTTTCGCAATATAGAGTTGATGTACCGTACACATGACACAGGTCCGTATCTTAAAGGTCAAGGTCGCACTTAACCCTTTCGCAATATAGAGTTGATGTACCGTACACATGACACAGGTACGTATCTTAAAGGTCAAGGTCGCACTTAACCCTTTCGCAATATAGAGTTGATGTACCGTACACATGACACAGGTCCGTATCTTAAAGGTCAAGGTCGCACTTAACCCTTTCGCAATATAGAGTTGATGTACCGTACACATGACACAGGTACGTATCTTAAAGGTCAAGGTCGCACTTAACCCTTTCGCAATATAGAGTTGATGTACCGTACACATGACACAGGTCCGTATCTTAAAGGTCAAGGTCGCACTTAACCCTTTCGCAATATAGAGTTGATGTACCGTACACATGACACAGGTCCGTATCTTAAAGGTCAAGGTCGCACTTAACCCTTTCGCAATATAGAGTTGATGTACCGTACACATGACACAGGTCCGTATCTTAAAGGTCAAGGTCGCACTTAACCCTTTCGCAATATAGAGTTGATGTACCGTACACATGACACAGCTCCGTATCTTAAAGGTCAAGGTCACACTTAACCCTTAAAGGTCAAGGTCACACTTATAAATAATGCACATACAAAATAAAATACAAATGCCATTTCGATTCTAACCAAAATATACAAAAAGCACAAAAATAGTGAAATTATTAGAGCGCGTAATTGACGTCACAAAACTACACAAATCATAGCATTAATCCAGCTAAATTTAAATCCACTCCCAATGTATTATTTATTGCAGTATTAATATAATTTGCGCCTTTTTCTACGTTTATTTATCGTCGCTACCGGTTGCCCATATGAGCGACGCCTCCTGAAGATATTAGTCATTTTAGATTTTGGAGGATAGTGCAATGATACAGAGAGACACCCATTCTAGAGTCTCCTCTGGTTCTTTTACGTGCACGGTGTAAACCACCGACACGAGACCTCGGTTTAACGTCCCATCTGAAAGACTGGTAATTTTATTAGGGTCAGACGGGGGATCGAAGCTGCGATCCCTGGATTACCAGTCCAGCGTGTTACCACTGTGCTATAGATCCGTGTGTATTGCGCCGATGAAATGACAAGTATATATACTACTTATGATTGCTTTCCTCATGCTACATGATAAACTCACTTGTAACTGTTCTAACTGCGGCTATACTATTTGCAATGCATATTTTGAGGCACCGACAGATTAATTCTTATAAGATAACTAACTGTACGGGAGTATATATATACCACATTGATCTTAGCAATTAACTCTTTCAGCGCCGAATAAATTCAGAGCATGTGCAAACAACATAGATCCAGATCAGCCGCGGCGTAACGCCGCGTCTGATCAGGATCTATGTTGTTTGCTATTCGGACAGGTATTTCAGCTCCACTGTCTGAAGAGCAATCAGCATATAGCCTGTTCAGACGGCATGTTCTGTTCTGTCCGATCGGGTTCTCTACTTTTTTACAAAGTCGCGTTTATGCGACATTGGCGGTGAAAGAGTTAATTGGCTATCGATAACTCTGCCTGTGCATCCAAATGTTACTAGTATTGACATGTAATATAACAGTAAAACCCATGCATTGCTGTAAGTGCACCTGCCAGACGTGTACGTAATCTAGGTCGGCCAATTTATTCCAGGTTAATTATGCCTGTATGATACTAGAAAACTGCATTTACTCATCGGAGAATGTTTGGGAATCGGGAAAATGTTCGTTTTGCTGCAATATAATCATATTCAAGACAAAAGAGATAGGAACGTATGTTCTTCCATATTAAAAAAGTATTGTTGATTATTTAAGGTTGCCTGACTGTTATCGTATCTATTTCTAAGCTTAGAACAAAAACGAACATTTCCGAACAATTCAAACTTCGGCAGTTTCCGACATAGTCATTATATTATGACGTCAACAAGGGCTCACCGTTTTATAATCTTAACAGAGTGAATATTTGATTTCTACACAACAAATCATCCCATCACAACACTAACAATCCTTTGGACGGTTGAATAAAGTTACGTTTTCCCCTGGTACACCAACGAGAGTGATTAATATAAGTTGTTAAAACTTGCTTCGCGATCGTTGTAAAATAAATAAAATTTAAACGTTAACGCACCTGCTGTTGTAAACTGTGCACCTGCTGCATAGCCATACATGTTCTGATGGTTATTCGTTCGCTCCGAAGCGTAGACAAGTAATCCGAAATGCTCGTGCCCCACGTGCGATACAATACCACGTGACGACACCGGCATGGCGAGGGTAGTGTAATTTCCGAGTGGTGTCATGCTGGCAACCTGACAAGACACCATTCATGATACTGTTATTCAAAACAAACGTGGTGGATTGGCGATGACGGACGTTGTATTGGGTCAGAATGTTCTCAATTCGGAGATTTTATCGTGACGACATGCAAGGACTTGTAGGTTTCCGCCATATCCGAGAACATGAAAATACTCCAAAACCTATTGTTATTATCCAGTTTTATATAGCATCTCCATGGCCTAGTGGTCAAGGCGTCCGCCTACGGAGCGGGAGGTCGAAGGTTCGAATTCGAAGGTTCGAACCTCGTCAGGTGTTCATTCTGGTATGGCCTGTTGGTAAGCCGCCAGCTAGTTAAATAATGGTTCCTGATTGCCTGGCGCCTGGCATACAAGCATATGATTCGGGAAGTACTCATGTACATAAGAGGTGTATCAAATGTCAGAAATGGCTGGCCCTTTCAATAGGGGTGACACTATAATAAACAAACACTTGTATCGCAGCTTTATCATTGGTGTAAATTCTTTTGTCAAAAGCAGTTAAAGGCCTGCAGGTTGACCTATATTTGACCTTAAACACACGAGGAATAGCGGTACAAATGTGACGGTCGACGCACATCGTATTTGCCACATGCGAGGCCCTGCATGGTATACATCTAATACATGAGCACCACTTATATCTATTATGACCCACGTACATATCAGAGGTTATAAATTGCTGAAATTGAAGTTCTGTATTTTTATAGTACTTACAACTGGTATAAACAATTCAACTCCACTTATGGCCCAAATAAGGCTGGTTGCGCGGGTTAGGCAGCCAGTTCCTGCATTGCTGTACCACACATTCAGGCATCAGTTCCCTCTTATGCCATGTACAGTCTCCTCTTCTAGCCGCTACTTTTCTCTCTATATATCTGACATCTTTCCATGCGCCACAATTATATAGCATTGCCCAAAACCTCCTGTATAGAAGCTTTCTCTCATGTGAATTTAGATTATGCGGTGGACGATTATTAGCAGGCCACCAAAGTTGTTTGTTCTGTTCATTTATTATGCAAGGGGAACACAAGCACAGTGGACACTCAGCAACACCTTCAGCATGCTGAGGCATAGGGGGAGGTACGTAAGCAGCCTCTGCAACGGGCATGGCGGTGGCTGTTTCTTCTATTTCCATCTCTACGTCCCAGTTCTTATTTTGCAAGAAAGTCAGCAATTCTTTTCTCTGCTCATCAGTTACATACATTGTTATTTTACTCAATGGCATCTTGTAGAAATCAGCAGAATATGTGTAATACTCGTATGTTCAAGAGATTATAATTATAATATTATACATGTACTCATAGCATTCACTGTGATTATTATGTAGCATCAATATCGGTAAACACACACTGACACAGAGAAATATTTAAAATATAACAGAAAACTTGCGAATAATACTGTAGATATATAATTAAATGAAGTATGAAGGTTACCATATAACGAACACATATAGTTTATTCATATAAATACATACATATTATATACATGCATACAAATTATCAGTCTCAGTGATTACGCTACGGCTGATCAGGCACCTACATAACATGTAATCTATGTCCCTGGGCTGATCTGGATTATGTAGTTTGAATACTCATAACTATCAATTTTCTTTACAATCAATAATATACGTTTACTTAAATTGTCAGGGCCTCATTTTGACTAATTCTCAGCTCACAGAGTGATCGTGCATATTAACCGTTACAAGCCACTAATCACATGGAACAGGTAGTAAAGTATAAATCTTTACAATTGGACGGGGTCAAACTGCAGGCCTTTAAAGGGTACTGACTACAGCATATTTAAAGGCATATACTTTACTACCTGTTCCATGTGATTAGTGGCTTGTATCAACAATGTAGCAGTACATTCAGTATAATTTGGCGTATGTAGGTATTTTCTAACGGTTAATATGCACGATCACTCTGTGAGCTGAGAATTAGTCAAAATGAGGCCCTGACAATTTAAGTAAACGTATATTATTGATTGTAAAGAAAATTGATAGTTATGAGTATTCAAACTACATAATCCAGATCAGCCCAGGGACATATATTACATGTTATGTAGGTGCCTCATCAGCCGTAGCGTAATCACTGAGACTGATAATTTGTATGCATGTATATAATATGTATGTATTTATATGAATAAACTATATGTGTTCGTTATATGGTAACCTTCATACTTCATTTAATTATATATCTACAGTATTATTCGCAAGTTTTCTGTTATATTTTAAATATTTCTCTGTGTCAGTGTGTGTTTACCGATATTGATGCTACATAATAATCACAGTGAATGCTATGAGTACATGTATAATATTATAATTATAATCTCTTGAACATACGAGTATTACACATATTCTGCCGATTTCTACAAGATGCCATTGAGTAAAATAACAATGTATGTAACTGATGAGCAGAGAAAAGAATTGCTGACTTTCTTGCAAAATAAGAACTGGGACGTAGAGATGGAAATAGAAGAAACAGCCACCGCCATGCCCGTTGCAGAGGCTGCTTACGTACCTCCCCCTATGCCTCAGCATGCTGAAGGTGTTGCTGAGTGTCCACTGTGCTTGTGTTCCCCTTGCATAATAAATGAACAGAACAAACAACTTTGGTGGCCTGCTAATAATCGTCCACCGCATAATCTAAATTCACATGAGAGAAAGCTTCTATACAGGAGGTTTTGGGCAATGCTATATAATTGTGGCGCATGGAAAGATGTCAGATATATAGAGAGAAAAGTAGCGGCTAGAAGAGGAGACTGTACTTGGCATAAGAGGGAACTGATGCCTGAATGTGTGGTACAGCAATGCAGGAACTGGCTGCCTAACCCGCGCAACCAGCCTTATTTGGGCCATAAGTGGAGTTGAATTGTTTATACCAGTTGTAAGTACTATAAAAATACAGAACTTCAATTTCAGCAATTTATAACCTCTGATATGTACGTGGGTCATAATAGATATAAGTGGTGCTCATGTATTAGATGTATACCATGCAGGGCCTCGCATGTGGCAAATACGATGTGCGTCGACCGTCAGATTTGTATCGCTATTCCTCGTGTGTTTAGTGCGTCGACCGTCAGATTTGTACCGCTATTCCTCGTGTGTTTAGTGCGTCGACCGTCAGATTTGTACCGCTATTCCTCGTGTGTTTAAGGTCAAATATAGGTCAACCTGCAGGCCTTTAAGCCCATGATAATTTGTGAAATACTAAATGCAGCTCGATCCTCGATCCTCGATACTCGATCCTCGATCCTCGATCGAAAATAAATTGCATACATATCCAACACAATTTCAAGATAGAGATATTGTTTGTTTTACGTTTACTTATCGTCGCTACCGGTTGCCCATATGAGCGACGCCTCCTGTAGAGATTAGTCATTTTAGATTGTTGGAGGATAGTGCAATAATACAGACAGATACCCATTCCAGAGTATCCTCTGGTTCCGTTACGTTCACAGTGTACAGCACCGACACGAAGCCTCGGTTTAAAGACTCATCTGAAACACTGTTCATTTTATTATGGTCAGATGGGGGGATCGAACCTGTGATCCCTGGATTACCAGTCCAACATGTTACCACTGGACTACAGATCCGTCTGTAAGCTAGAGGTAAGTGTCAACATTCTTAAGTGTCCTTACACATCTTTCATTACGTTACTAAGAACGCTATCCAAACAAACCAAGCATCACCAACATGTTTCTCTCTATCTCTCTATGTTCATGTTTTAATTCCAGGTATGTAAAACCGCAAGTCCGATTGGCGCAGTGGTTAACACGCTCGCTTCACACCGTTGCAACCCAGGTTCGATTCTCCAACTGGGACGTATGTGAGATGGTACTGTATAATAAAACAACATACAGTCAGACCTGTGTTAGTGGTCACCTCTATGAAGCAGTCAACGTGTATTAAGCAGCCAATTTCTAGATTCCCAATATGTTGTTTTATTATACATTTAACCTCTATTAAGCAGCCACCTGTGCTAAGCAGCCACTTTCTGTGATTCCCTTGGCTGGCTGCTTAAGACAGGTTTGACTGTATAATCTGGAAACTGGCTACTTAATACAGGCTGGCTGCTTAATGAAGGTTACAATTAACGCATGTTTGACTCTATACGCTTTCATCAGCGCACACGAGAGTGATTAATATACTAGTATGTTGTTAAAGCTTGTGGAAGTCGTGATAGCGCAGTGGATGCCCGTTCGCTTCAGGTGGCGAAAGGTCCGGGGTTCGAACAGCGCAGGAGCCGTTACGATTGTGCCATTGGGCAAAAAGGGCATTTAAATTCCACGTTGGCTATTCTCACTCAATCGTGGCGATGGATTCCATCAGGAATGAGGTCTCGGGAGAGATCTTTGCGAAATAAATGTGGTGTATACAAATATACGTGTTACCTGATTTGGGTTGTGGAGTATCGGGTTGCCGTCTATGAGTAAGCCACCAGCCTCCTCCGTACGTATGATGAAGACGAATTGCGGAGACATAACAGGATATCTCGTCAAATATGACGTCAGATATTGTGACACGGATGGTATTGCAGTCATGAACAAAGCTGCAAAGTGTGCGTCGAGTTGAATCTGTACCACCATGACTGGGTTGTCAGACAATATTTCCAGTGTGCTCGAGCTTGTTGCCGTATATTCGTAAAATATTTTGTTATATACGTGTGCGTGTTTCGTGACGTCAGAGGAAGAATGTATTTCTACGCGAGCGCCCTGTACAGGAGCATAGATGCGTATCTTGTAGTGGGTATATACCAGTATACTGGAAGGTACGATAAAATGAAACCCATTTCTACCCTTGGGTGGGACGTGCATGGACATCGACTGTGCATACTGGTATGGAGACATATCATACACGCGGTTGCCCATAGTAACGGAAGTAAATATTGCCACTGGGTAGTTACTGGTTATTGACGTGCCGCTCAAATCTCTTCTTCTTTCGTATATATATATATCGTTCTGCTGCATTGTTTCCACTATGTTTCCTGTAGTATAGCCTTCAAAACGAACACTAGTTGAATCATTAAGTGCCATGACCAGGATCTGAGCATGGCTACCACTGACAGGATTCGGTTTGTAAGACGGAACAGTATAAGACGTCGACAACGTATTTACTGGCAGGATCGGGGTTGTTACCATTGTTGAGTCCTTCATCATGTACACTGCTAGTACGGAAATGGGACTATCAGATGTTATCTTTATACTTCCGCCGGAAGTCGAGTTTTGGTATCTGTTGATGACGGATGAATTGAACGAAACTATCTTCGATTTGTAAATGTAGTATCTCGTAGTGTCCGGGACTGAGGCTTTGCTCACAGGTCCTGGGTTGTAAATGGTTATGTAGACGTCAGCGGAATATTTGGTCGCGATGTGCACACTGAGAGTAGGATCGGTAGCTTGACCTTGCGCATCGTAGAAAGGAATGTCCATAAAAGCTAACACATACTCCATCCCGTAGGAAGCTGAAATGTATTGGTTGGTATAATTTAAATGTATCGTTTGAATAATATGATGCAAGGTACTTTCTAATTCGTGATTTATCGAGCATTACAATACATATTATATAGTTAGCACAATTTACTAACGAAACTTAGAGCCGCATCCATTCAAGGCGGAAGTCGCGGAAGTCGTGATATCCCAGTGGTACAATGTTTCGCAATCAATGCGCACCATTTTTATATGTGTCACTAATTAATCTGGTCCATGTCTGGTATTTAGAAGCCACATTCGACGGATATACATCCCCTAACAACACAGCCGATCACTATTCAACAGGGGATATCCTTATGTATTATATTGCCGTGTAACATAATCTTCAACACGCACGCACGCACGCACGCACGCACGCACGCACGCACGCACGCACGCACGCACGCACGCACGCACGCACGCACGCACGCACGCACGCACGCACGCACGCACGCACGCACGCACGCACGCACGCACGCACGCACGCACGCACGCACGCACGCACGCACGCACGCACGCACGCACGCACGCACGCACGCACGCACGCACGCACGCACGCACGCACGCACGCACGCACGCACGCACGCACGCACGCACGCACGCACGCACGCACGCACGCACGCACGCACGCACGCACGCACGCACGCACGCACGCACGCACGCACGCACGCACGCACGCACGCACGCACGCACGCACGCACGCACGCACGCACGCACGCACGCACACACACACACACACACACACACACACCCAGCGTAGGCTATATCGAGACTATCCAGATATCATTTGTTGAAGAAGACCCGCGAGACCATCGGGCAAGGACGGGTACCCGGGTAGAACCACCGACCTTCCGCAAATCAGCTGGATAACTCCATTGCATGAAATAATGTGACACCCCTGAGATTCGAACATACATTGGAGAAGGGCAAGTGTTTTGACCATGATGTAAAGTTGTTAGCTTACAGTGCGTACAGGCTGGATCTGTACCATTTATTGACGAGGCATGCCACGCTGCAATGACCTAGAATTGGAAATAAGATATATTCAGTGATAATACAAGCAAATATGCTTGCGAATATTGTGACGTAGGCGGGGGGGTAACGTTTAATTTCGTGGTAGCGCGTTCGCTTCAGGTGCGAAATGTCCGGAGATCGTCAGATCGGACACGTGGGTTTTCTCCGGGTATTCCTGGTTCCCTCCCACACGAATTTACGCAATATAAGCAATGGTTGTAAAACAAATAAAGTTTAATCTTAAATGTCCGGAGTTCGAGCCCTGCTGTAGCCGTTACGATTGTGCCCTTAAGTAAGGCATTTACATTCCACATTGCCTCATCTAGCTCCCTCGTGGTCATGTATTACAACAGGAATGAGATCTCGATAGTGATTAATATAAGTTGTAAGAACTTGATTCGCAATCGAGCAAATTTTTTTCTTATATAAATTATCGTCTTACTTTATTGGACATTTGTATTTATCACAGTCCCCTGCTCAATAGGAGCGACACCTCCAGCACTGTATATTTTGTGAAGGATGTGTGCCAGATACAGAGGCGCGAGCTTCAATTCCAAAACAATATAGCACCGATATACGAGATCTCGGGTCTATAGTCCCATCAGAAAGACTTAATAGTCAAACGGGGGATTGAACCTGCGATACACGAATTTGTTTCCTCCCACACGAATGACCACATATACGCTTTCATCCGCGCCAACGAGAGTGATTATTATAAGTTGTTAAAACTAGCTTCGCAATCTTTGTAAAATAAATAAATAGCGAGTCCAGATTGTCTACTCGGTCCCTCGCATGCTGACGTCACTCGATCTGGTCGTACTAAATAGCGATTCCAGATTGTCTACTCGGTCCCTCGCATGTTGCCGTCACTCGATCTGGTCGTACTAAATAGCGATTCCAGATTGTCTACTCGGTCCCTCGCATGTTGCCGTCACTCGATCTGGTCGTACTAAATAGTGATTACAGAATGTCTACTCGGTCCCTCGCATGCTGACGTCACTCGATCTGGTCGTACTAAATAGCGATTCCAGATTGTCTACTCGGTCCCTCGCATGCTGCCGTCACTCGATCTGGTCGTACTAAATAGTGATTACAGAATGTCTACTCGGTCCCTCGCATGCTGCCGTCACTCGATCTGGTCATACTAAATAGTGATTACAGAATGTCTACTCGGTCCCTCGCATGCTGCCGTCACTCGATCTGGTCGTACTAAATAGTGATTACAGAATGTCTACTCGGTCCCTCGCATGCTGCCGTCACTCGATCTGGTCGTACTAAATAGTGATTACAGAATGTCTACTCGGTCCCTCGCATGCTGCCGTCACTCGATCTGGTTGTACTAAATAGGTATTCCAGAATGTCTAGTCGGTCCCTCGCATGCTGCCGTCACTCGATCTGGTCGTACTAAATAACTAGTCCAGAATGTCTACTCGGTCCCTCGCATGCTGCCATCACTCGATCTGGTCGTACTAAATAACTAGTCCAGAATGTCTACTCGGTCCCTCGCATGCTGCCGTCACTCGATCTGGTCGTACTAAATAACTAGTCCATAATGTCTACTCGGTCCCTCGCATGCTGCCGTCACTCGATCTGGTCGTACTAAATAACTAGTCCAGAATGTCTACTCGGTCCCTCGCATGCTGCCGTCACTCGATCTGGTCGTACTAAATAGCGATTCTAGAATGTCTATTCGGTCCCTCGCATGCTGCCGTCACTCGATCTGGTCGTACTAAATAACTAGTCCAGAATGTCTACTCGGTCCATCGCATGCTGCCGTCACTCGATCTGGTCGTACTAAATAACTAGTCCAGAATGTCTACTCGGTCCCTCGCATGCTGCCGTCACTCGATCTGGTCGTACTAAATAGCGATTCTAGAATGTCTACTCGGTCCCTCGCATGCTGCCGTCACTCAATCTGGTCGTACTAAATAGCAAGTATATGACTTCCCGTCGGTCCCTCGCATGCTGCCGTCACTCGATCTGGTCGTACTAAATAGCAAGTATATGACGTCCCATCGGTCCCTTGCATGGTCACTCGATTGTGGTCGTACTAAATAGCAAGTCTATGACGTCCCATCGGTCCCTTGCATGCGGCGGTCACTCGATTGTGGTCGTACTAAATAGCAAGTCTATGACGTCCCATCGGTCCCTTGCATGCGGCGGTCACTCGATTGTGGTCGTACTAAATAGCAAGTCTATGACGTCCCATCGGTCCCTTGCATGCGGCGGTCACTCGATTGTGGTCGTACTAAATAGCAAGTCTATGACGTCCCATCGGTCCCTTGCATGCGGCGGTCACTCGATTGTGGTCGTACTAAATAGCAAGTCTATGACGTCCCATCGGTCCCTTGCATGCGGCGGTCACTCGATTGTGGTCGTACTAAATAGCAAGTCTATGACGTCCCATCGGTCCCTTGCATGCGGCGGTCACTCGATTGTGGTCGTACTAAATAGCAAGTCTATGACGTCCCATCGGTCCCTTGCATGCGGCGGTCACTCGATTGTGGTCGTATACATGACACTTACCAAGCAAATAAAGATCAAGCTGGCCATGCTTATGTCCAAATATTAACTTCTTTGCTGTAAATGGTTTTTACAACGTTCTACTTAAATACGTAAAATGACGCCTTATCACTACATGCTTATCACACGATTTGAACTTATATATCTATGACGTCATCAGTGCAACTCATTCCAAGTTCGTATTTGAAGGTGACTTAGTTAAGTTTGTAAAAGACCATTTGGAGGGGGGAAATGTTTTACTAGTACAGTGATACCCCTCTAGATCATTTGGAGGGGGGAAATGTTTTACTAGTACAGTGATACCCCTCTAGATCATTTGGAGGGGGGAAATGTTTTACTAGTACAGTGATACCCCTCTAGATCATTTGGAGGGGGGGATGTTATTGTGCCAATATAGAGATTATATATTATTATAATTTTTATTAATGTACTATATTATATACTATTGATTATATAGTATTATAATGTTTATAAATGTACTATATTATATACTATAGATTATATAATATTTTAGTGGCGTCCGTGGTCCAGTGGTAGAGCGTCGGATTTGGAATCAAACGGTCCCGGGTTCGATACTCGGTCAGGCCACGTATGTAGCGTCATTGAGCAAGGCACCTCACACACATTGCTTAGTACTGGTTATCCACTTAGGTCGGCTAGCCTGCCCAGGAAAACATGTCTAGGTCCCCGCATGGGGTTTGACATTAATGGAACATACATAAATTATATAATTATGATATATGTACTATATTAACCCGTTTGAAAATAGCTATGTTGCAATCAGTGTATTTATGCAACGAGGCATAACAAACTACTTTCGACAACTACACATTCTTTCAGATATTGGATGTGGCAGTGAATGCAGCAATAACCGGAATGGAGACAGGTGTGCTCTCTGTGTGTTTTACGTTTATTTATCGTCGCTACTGGTTGCCCATATGAGCGATGCCTCCTGAAGAGATTAGTAAGTTTAGATTTTTTGGAGGATTGTGCAATGATACAGAGAGAGACCCATTATCCACTGGTTCATTTACATGCAGGGTGTAAAAGCACCAACACGAGACCTCGGTTTAAAGTCCCATCTGAAAGACTTAGTTTTATTAGGGTCAGATGGGTGATCGAATCTGCGAACCCTGGATTACCAGTCCAACGTGTTATCCACTGGACTACAGATCCGTCTGTGTTGTGCTCCGAGTCTTGGTGGTCGCCGCCTTATACTTACTACCAGTTATTGGTCCGATCCTGTTCACTAGGCGCTTTGACATATTCAAGAAAGCGTCTACATGAGTCATGTGTTTGTGTTCTGTCTGGCGGCGGAACAACATTCACCTACTCCGAATGTTTGATATTTCAGGGGTGTAGCTTGAGGTTGATATATGTCAATGCAGCTCCGAATGTTTGATAGTTCAAGGGTGTAGCTTGAGGTTGATATATGTCAATGCAGCTCCGAATGTTTGATATTTCAGGGGTGTAGCTTGAGGTTGATATATGTCAAGGCAGCTCCGAATGTTTGATATTTCAGGGGTGTAGCTTGAGGTTGATATATGCCAAGGCAGCTCCGAATGTTTGATATTTCAGGGGTGTAGCTTGAGGTCGATATATGTCAAGGCAGCGCCGAATGTTTGATATTTCAGGGGTGTAGCTTGAGGTTGATATATGTCAAGGCAGCTCCGAATGTTTGATATTTCAGGGGTGTAGCTTGAAATTGATATATGTCAAGGCAACTCCGAATGTTTGATATTTCAGGGGTGTAGCTTGAGGTTGATATATGTCAATGCAGCTCCGAATGTTTGATATTTCAAGGGTGTAGCTTGAGGTTGATATATGTCAAGGCAGCTCCGAATGTTTGATATTTCATGGGGTGTAGCTTGAGGTTGATATATGTCAAGGCAACATTAGGATAGAGGTGTCTGGGGATATTTTCCTCCATCCTAGGAATATTTTGAGTCTATTTCGTAGCTACATTCGGAAACATTTTACGGCATGTATACATAGTTCGCACGGCCTGTGAAAATAGTCAAAAACACTGATAAGATCTTATCTTGGCAGCCATTTTGACTGGCAAGTTTTATTAACAGCAATTTCAGGATTTTACTAGTAATTCTTTAATTGTAATAACTTTATTAATTTTGGTTTCTTAATATAAAATTTGATATGATTTTAAAGGTATTGAAATGCACTTATTAAATTATTTTTTGACAATGATTATGGATTATAAATTATAAGAACTTAACTTGCACCTATTTTTGAAAGTCTATTTTCATAGTTGAAATATTAATATACAGGTAAATTATTATGTATTAGTTATTGATACGAAATTTGTGAAATGATACAAAAAATATTTCCATTGAGAGCTTTCCAACAATGTATGAACCATGGTTATGGGATGAAAAATAAATATTTTATGAAGAAAACAAAATTACGCTACTATATATTATATATAATATTTGATCAACTTTGCCAATCAAAATGGCAGCCACAGTAGGAATGATGACGTCACACGGGCGAGAAAAGCAAGGAACATACTAGTAGTACATGTAATTGTGATTTGATTGATTTCAGGGTACACGATTACAATGAATACTCAAACCATGCAGGCGGATCTGTAGTCCAGTGGTAACACGCTGGACTGGTAATCCAGGGATCGCAGGTTCGATCCCCCATCTGACCCTAATACAACTAGCAGTCTTTCAGATGGGACGTTAAACCCCAAGGTCTCGTGTCGGTGCTTTACACTGTGCACGTAAAAGAACCAGAGGAGACTCTGGAATGGGTTTCTGTCTGTATCATTGCACTATCCTCCAAACATCTAAAATGACTATTATCTTCAGGAGCTATCGCTCATATGGGCAACCGGTGGCGACGATAAATAAACGCAAAACACGCAAATACGTGTATACATGTGAGTTGTTACTTATTACTTGTTTGTTTTGGGGGTTAAAAGTCGCACCATTAATTAAGTCATACAGTGACTCTCCAACTATTATTGGTGGAGCAGTATTGAAGGCACGGACTGGCACCTGGGTAGAACCACCGACCTACCACAAGACACCCATTGGGATTCGAACCCACATGGGGTGAGTGGCAAGTTATTGGAAGTCAACAACCGTTACCACTCGACCACGGGTCATTAGTTTCACAGTTAGAGTTTATAGATCTGTTTTTTATACTTTATTTATTTTACAACGATTGAGAAGCAAGTTTTAACAACTTATATTAAGCACTCTCGTTGGCTCGGATGGAAGCGTAAATGTGGTCATTCATGTGGGAGGAAACCGGAGTACCCAGAGAAAACCCACCTGTCCGATCTGGCGACCATCGTACCATCTCACATACTTCCCGGTCCGAGGATCGAACCCGGGTCGCATTGGTGAGAAGCGAGCGCCGATAATGATCTGTTTCAATAGTTTTAGCTGGCCATAAGAGTATCCTCCACATGCACTGGTGCGGGTCAAGGATATTCCACCCGAGATGTAACAATATGTCGTCAGAAACGAGGCACAGCCTATGTTCTGACCACTAGAATGGAATATCCTTGTCCCACACGAGTGCATATTGGTGAATACCCATTTCATACACACCTACCGACCAGGACACACATTTCATTTCCAATCTTTGAATACGAGGGGAAAATTTCAACTTTCTTCCTGCTGGACCAATCTTTGTTTCATTAGTTTATACAAATTTATTTTAGCTCGATTGCGAAACAAGTTCTTTCAACTTATGTTAATCACTCTCGAGACCTCATTGCTGATGGAATCCATCGCCATGAAGGAGAGAGAAGAGGCAATGTCGAATTTAAATGCCTTGCCTAAGGGCACAATCGTAATGGCTCCAGCGGGGCTCGAACTCCGGACCTTTCGCACCTGAAGCGAACGCGCATCCACAGCGCTATCAGGACTTCCACTTTGTTTCATTGAATTGGAAGTTCCAGGAATATAGATAGATCAAGCATGAACATCCTCGCAATGCTCACAAATTGGTGTATATAAAGCTTTCCCATGAAAGAGTTTTCATCTCGTGGTCCGATTTGATAGTTCATGTTCTTGAGCTTTCTGCAAATATTCCTTTAAATATTAACCATTTTCTTTTTTACATCCAAAACTATTGACTCACTAATACATTATTATTATTATTTCTGGTTTTACGCCTGCATCAGCACCATTTTGGCTATAACACCTTTCCTAGGCAGGCTCCAGCGGTTAACCAGTACTTGGGTGCACCAACCTCCGTAAAAAACTGCCAACTTTTTCATATAAATGAAACACGGTCTGAGCGGGGCTCGAACCCGTGACCAAGTCAGCGACCTTACCCACTCGACCATGGTGGCGGAGTCTCACTAATACAATAAGTTCTGAAATTCTTTAGCATATACCTAGAATAGATTTCACGTATTTTCATTGTTATATATATACATGTATATTATTTTCCTGTCTATTGTATATCAATCAATTGATAGGGAGAAGAACTATATAAGTTTTCTTTCGTTCTAATCCCTTTCAGTGTACTGCTGTTAATTTATATGTAAAATGTTCATTTCTTGATTACATGTACAAATACTGATATAAATAATGTTTGAAATATGAAATTATAAAATCTTTTTTTTTTACATGTACATTTTTGTTAATTATTATCACTTTAGGACACTGTCAAATCATGTAGTGCCCAAACTATTTTTGACATTGAATATACACTGTTGGCCTTTAGCGTACTTTGCAGGAATTTGTGAAAGAACTCCGGGGCTTCCATCTGCATCTTGGCCAAAAATGCGATTTCACTTCCGGTCATCTGGTCCATGTCACATCTAGAAAAATAAAAAAATCGCAGACAAATCATGTGACAATGCTTGCTCAGATAGATTCTTGTCAGAGCTGGATGAGATGTTTGTGTCTGTGTTTAAAGTCGCACCAACAGTTTAGGTGATATGGTGACAATGCAGCCATTACTGGTGGCAGAAGAACCCAGGTGCCCCCGTCTGTCCTCCCCCCCCCGAGCAGAATTCAATGAACGAGTAGAACCACTGACCTTCTGTTAGTAAGCTGGATAGCTTCCTCACTTGAAGAATTCAACACCCCCAGTGGGATCCGAACCTGCAGCAGTGAGGGCAAAGTGATTTGAAATCAACGACCTTAACCACTCCGGCCAACTGTAGCCACATGATGCAAGAAGCCCATCTCATATCATACATGTAGTTTAAAAGTTTAAACTTTATTTATTTTACAACGATTGCTAAGCAAGTTTTAACAACTTATATTAATCACTTTCGTTGACGTGGATGGAAGAATAAATGTGGTCATTCGTGTGGGAGGAAACCGGAGTACCTGGAGAAAACACATCTGTCCGATCTGGCGACCATTGTACCATCTCACATACTTCCTGGTTTAGGTTAATGTACTATTATATCTCCATACAAATGACAGCCATTTAGCTATCATGCAGTGAATAAGTAGTCACCATATATATCCCACCTCCATAGATATTACTGAGACTTCATAGAGATTTAGGTTAATATACTATTATATCTCCATACAAATGACAGCCATTTAGCCATTATGCAGTGGATAAGTAGTCGCCATATCTATCCCACCTCCATAGATATTACTGGGACTACATAGAGATTCAGGTTAATATACTATTATATCTCCATGCAAACGACAGCCATTTAGCTATCATGCAGTGGATAAGTAGTCACCATATCTATCCCACCTCCATAGATATTACTGGGACTACATAGAGATTTAGGTTAATATACTATTATATCTCCATACAAACGACATAGATATTACTGGGACTACATGAGATTCTGGCCATTATTATGAACATTTGTTTGGCTACTACATTGTCAATGTATGTCGTATTGGTAATGGCGTCAAGAGGCGCTTCTATGAGGGCAAGTGTTAAGTAAACGTTTGTAGATTTGTATATATCCAAAATAATAATTAAGGACTTAGGTCAATATCACCCTGCGGGTCAATAGATCAACGTATTGACCTCATTAGAAGTCGACAACTGTATAATATGTCATGATTCATTCTAGAGGGCGATGTGAGCGAAATAGTCGCCCTAGGGACCCTGACATCCCCCTATGGGGGCCCACTTCTCCTTAAAAAAGTGTTTTCAATTTGTATTTCAATTGTTTTTACAATTTTCATACAGAATTTTGTCCAGTAAGATACACTGGTCCATTAAAAAGCACTCCTTCTATTCAAATGTTGTATTTAATGGTCATAATGTGTATTTTAACCATATTTTGTTGAAATTTATTAAATGACACCATTTAACCCTTTCCCCCTTACTAGCGCCTCTCGACGCCAATACCTATTGCACATAGATCGACACACTAGTCAAACAAGCTATAATAAAGATCGGAACAACATAGTGTATACAACACTTAATAATTCCCAATGTCCTCTATGAAGGTGGAGTAGGCAAATTCACAGCTTATTCATTGTGTACGATTGGTGAATTACAGCCAAATGTATGAAATAAAACTACATCTCGATGGGGGAAAGGATTAAGGACGCAATTGCGCGCTTTCTCACTTCTCCCAAAAATTCTGACCTAGAATAAACCCTGTAGTCGACAACTGTATAATATGTGCGTCAAATTTCTTACATTTTCAGCTCATTTCTCGCAATCCATTCAGATACATCTGCTGTACTCCATTTCCTCACTTTCGCTAATGTTGTCATGGCTACTGGTACAGGTATCTTAGCAACGGTGTGATCAGCTGTAGCAGTATCAGGGTGATCTAACGCATGTGGTCCGCACTCAGCAGTAACCTAATCAGAAACCCAAGTATTTATACTAAAAGTTTATACAAATTTAATATAGCTTGATTGCGAAACAAGTTATTTTACAACAACTTATATTAATCACTCTCGAGACCTCATACCTGATTGAATCCTTTGCCATTGAGAGAAGAGTTTTACAACAACTTATATTAATCACTCTCGAGACCTCATTCCTGATTGAATCCTTTGCCATTGAGAGAAGAGTTTTACAACAACTTATATTAATCACTCTCGAGACCTCATTCCTGATTGAATCCTTTGCCATTGAGAGAAGAGTTTTACAACAACTTATATTAATCACTCTCGAGACCTCATTCCTGATTGAATCCATTGCCATTGAGAGAATAGTTTTACGACAACTTATATTAATCACTCTCGAGACCTCATACCTGATTGAATCCATAGCCATTGGTTTAAACATATTTATTCGATAATAATGTACATTACATATACATTGTATACAAAACGAAAATGGATTAAAGCGGAAGCTTAAAGCTTATTGAGATTTTCTCCATAATCCATTGCCATTGAGAGAAGAGTTTTACAACAACTTATATTAATCACTCTCGAGACCTCATTCCATTTCCATGAGGGAGAGAGCAGAGGCAACATGGAATTTAAATGCCTTGCCTAAGGGCACAATAGTAACAGCTCCAGCGGAGCTCGAACTCCGGACCTTTCGCACCTGAAGCGAACACGCAACCACTGTGCTATCACGACTTCTGCGTATTGTGGTAAATGTAGTAGCACTAAAATCAGTTTTCTTAAATCTAAAACTCAAGCTCACATGTTATGATTGGTCGAGTCTGAGATTTGCTCTTTGCTCAACCAATCAGAACGCTGCGACTGAGTTTTATAACTTTCCGGCCAGGAAACTACACTTGGTATCCGTCCGGCCATAAAAGAAAGATTTGTCTGTAACGATACTTACTAACGAGGCGGTTTGATGATGAATCCCTCGATTATCTCCCTTTCTTCCCAAGACACTTTCTACTTCCTTTAAAAGTCCTCCCATTTTGTCTTCAAACGGGTATTTGCCACTGAAGTCAAAAAATAACTTGGCTCCTAAAATAATCCCCAGCCACCCATCCGCACGGTAGCCTTTCTCCATTTTCAAAGGAATGATATTCTTTTGTATTTGAAACGCATATTCAGCTTCTGAAAGAGAATACAAACTGACCGTTAACCCATTCAACACCAAGTAACTCACATGGACTGGTCCATGATATTCATAAACCAATAAATGAATCAGAAAATCACATTTGGACAAGTTCATTTATCAAAATGGGTAATTATGTCTAAAAATAGTCATATCACTGGCAAAAAGTGCAGATCCTGATGAGACGGCTCGTCACGAGCCGGCTCATCTGGATCTACACTTTTTGTAAGCCTATTTAGAGGTCTGTGGTGTTGAAAGGGTTAAGAGAGAAGTAAGGACTCATTTTTTCGTGCAGTTGTACAGGAACGGATTACTTCAATATCGAAAAAAGTCATGATAGCACAATGGATGCACATTCGCTTTAGGTGCGAAAGGTCCGGAGTTCGAGCCCCGCTGGAGCCGTTATGATTGTGCTCTTAGGCAAGGCATTTAAATTCCACGTTGCCTCTTCTCTCTCCCTCATTGGTGATGGATTCCATCAGGAATGAGGTCTCGAGAGTGATTAATATAAGTTGTAAGAACTTGTTTCGCAATCAAGCTATATTAAATTTGTATAAACTAATATTGAAAAAAGAACCGATTGCATGAGGAATATTTCACAGATCTATTTTAATAGACATAATTTATTAAATTCCAGTTAGGCTATGAGCCCATGAGGACATGTACATATTATATACAGTTAGCAAACAGTGCAAACATAATGCATACATTATATAAAAATCAATGTGAGCTTCCACAATCATAGCCATGTATATTTATTTCTGTGTGCAAATACATGTAATATTTATCTGTGTCTTATAATTAATTAAAACATTTATTTTAGCTCTACATGCTGGGTGTTTGTCTACGGTACATACCTGCCCTACATGCCGGGTGTTTGTCTACGGTACATACCTGCCCTACATGCTGGGTGTTTGTCTACGGTACATACCTGCCCTACATGCCGGGTGTTTGTCTACGGTACATACCTGCCCTACATGCCGGGTGTTTGTCTACGGTACATACCTGCCCTACATGCCGGGTGTTTGTCTACAGTACATACCTGCCCTACATGCCGGGTGTTTGTCTATGGTACATACCTGCCCTACATGCTGGGTGTTTGTCTACGGTACATACCTGCCCTACATGCTGGGTGTTTGTCTATGGTACATACCTGCCCTACATGCTGGGTGTTTGTCTACGGTACATACATCCTAGGTGTTTGTCTACAGTACATACCTGCCCTCATGCTGGGTGTTTGTCTACAGTACATACCTGCCCTACATGCCGGGTGTTTGTCTACGGTACATACCTGCCCTACATGCCGGGTGTTTGTCTACGGTACATACCTGCCCTACATGCTGGGTGTTTGTCTACGGTACATACCTGCCCTACATGCCGGGTGTTTGTCTACGGTACTACATGCCCTACATGCTGGGTGTTTGTCTACGGTACATAATGCCCTACATGCGGGGTGTTTGTCTACGGTACATACCTGCCTACATGCTGGGTGTTTGTCTACGGTACATACCTGCCCTACATGCTGGGTGTTTGTCTACGGTACATACTGCCCTACATGCTGGGTGTTTGTCTACGGTACATACCTGCCCTACATGCTGGGTGTTTGTCTACGGTACATACTGCCCTAATGCTGGGTGTGTCTACGGTACATACATGCCCTACATGCTGGGTGTTTGTCTACGGTACATACATGCCCTACATGCTGGGTGTTTGTCTACGGTACATACATGCCCTACATGCTGGGTGTTTGTCTACGGTACATACCTGCCCTACATGCTGGGTGTTTGTCTACGGTACATACCTGCCCTACATGGGGTGTTTGTCTACGGTACATACCTGCCTACATGCCGGGTGTTTGTCTACGGTACATACATGCCCTACATGCTGGGTGTTTGTCTACGGTACATACCTGCCCTACATGCTGGGTGTTTGTCTACGGTACATACCTGCCCTACATGCTGGGTGTTTGTCTACGGTACATACCTGCCCTACATGCCGGGTGTTTGTCTACGGTACATACCTGCCCTACATGCTGGGTGTTTGTCTACGGTACATACATGCCCTACATGCTGGGGTTTGTCTACGGTACATACCTGCCTACATGCCGGGTGTTTGTCTACAGTACATACATGCCCTATGCTGGGTGTTTGTCTACGGTACATACATGCCCTACATGCTGGGTGTTTGTCTACGGTACATACCTGCCCTACATGCTGGGTGTTTGTCTACGGTACATACATGCCCTACATGCTGGGTGTTTGTCTACGGTACATACATGCCCTACATGCCGGGTGTTTGTCTACGGTACATACATGCCCTACATGCTGGGTGTTTGTCTACGGTACATACATGCCCTACATGCCGGGTGTTTGTCTACGGTACATACCTGCCCTACATGACGGGTGTTTGTCTATGGTACATACCTGCCCTACATGCTGGGTGTTTGTCTACGGTACATACCTGCCCTACATGCGGGTGTTTGTCTACGGTACATACATGCCCTACATGCCAGGGTTTGTCTACGGTACATACCTGCCCTACATGCTGGGTGTTGTCTACGGTACATACCTGCCCTACATGCTGGGTGTTTGTCTACGGTACATACCTGCCCTACATGCTGGGTGTTTGTCTACGGTACATACCTGCCCTACATGCCGGGTGTTTGTCTACAGTACATACATGCCCTACATGCCGGGTGTTTGTCTACGGTACATACCTGCCCTACATGCTGGGTGTTTGTCTACGGTACATACCTGCCCTACATGCTGGGTGTTTGTCTACGGTACATACCTGCCCTACATGCTGGGTGTTTGTCTATGGTACATACCTGCCCTACATGCCGGGTGTTTGTCTACGGTACATACCTGCCCTACATGCTGGGTGTTTGTCTATGGTACATACCTGCCCTACATGCTGGGTGTTTGTCTACGGTACATACATG
>CM026396.1:34564937-34582985 GCA_014843695.1 Archivesica marissinica
TACATGTACAAATACTGAAATAAATAATGTTTGAAATATGAAATTATAAAATCTTTTTTTTTTACATGTACATTTTTGTTAATTATTATCACTTTAGGACACTGTCAAATCATGTAGTGCCCAAACTATTTTTGACATTGAATATACACTGTTGGCCTTTAGCGTACTTTGCAGGAATTTGTGAAAGAACTCAGGGGCTTCCATCTGCATCTTGGCCAAAAATGCGATTTCACTTCCGGTCATCTGGTCCATGTCACATCTAGAAAAATAAAAAAATCGCAGACAAATCATGTGACAATGCTTGCTCAGATAGATTCTTGTCAGAGCTGGATGAGATGTTTGTGTCTGTGTTTAAAGTCGCACCAACAGTTTAGGTGATATGGTGACAATGCAGCCATTACTGGTGGCAGAAGAACCCAGGTGCCCCCGTCTGTCCTCCCCCCCCCGAGCAGAATTCAATGAACGAGTAGAACCACTGACCTTCTGTTAGTAAGCTGGATAGCTTCCTCACTTGAAGAATTCAACACCCCCAGTGGGATCCGAACCTGCAGCAGTGAGGGCAAAGTGATTTGAAATCAACGACCTTAACCACTCCGGCCAACTGTAGCCAGATGATGCAAGAAGCTCATCTCATATCATACATGTAGTTTAAAAGTTTAAATTTTATTTATTTTACAACGATTGCTAAGCAAGTTTTAACAACCTATATATTAATCACTTTCGTTGACGTGGATGGAAGTATAAATGTGGTCATTCGTGTGGGAGGAAACCGGAGTACCTGGAGAAAACCCATCTGTCCGATCTGGCGACCATTGTACCATCTCACATACTTCCTGGTTTAGGTTAAATGTACTATTATATCTGCATACAAACGACAGCCATTTAGCCATTATGCAGTCGATAAGTAGTCTCCATATCTATCCCACCTCCATAGATATTACTGGGACTACATAGAGATTTAGGTCAATATACTATTATATCTGCATACAAACGACATAGATATTACTGGGACTACATGAGATTCTGGCCTTTATTATGAACATTGGTTTGGCTACTACATTGTCAATGTATGTCATATTGGTATTGGCATCAAGAGGCGCTTCTATGAGGGAAAGTGTTAAGTAAACGTTTGTAGATTTGTATGTATCCAAAATAATAATTAAGGACTTAGGTCAATATCACCCTGCGGGTCAATAGATCAACGTATTGACCTCATTAGAAGTCGACAACTGTATAATATGTCAGGATTCATTCTAGAGGGCGATGTGAGCGAAATAGTCGCCCTAGGGACCCTGACATCCCCCTATGGGGGCCGGGGCCCACTTCTCCTTAAAAAAATGTTTTCAATTTGTATTTCAATTGTTTTTACAATTTTCATACAGAATTTTGTCCAGTAAGATACACTGGTCCATTAAAAAGCACTCCTTTTCAAATGTACTTAATGGTCATAATGTGTATTTTAACCATATCTTGTTGAAATTTATTAAACGACACCATTTAACCCTTTCCCCCTTATTAGCGCCTCTCGACGCCAATACCTATTGCACATAGATCGACACACTAGCTATAATAAAGAACAAGCTATAATAAAGATCGGAAAAACAATGTCCTCTATGAAGGTGGAGTAGACAAATTCACAGCTTATCCATTGCGTACAATTGGTAAATTACAGCCAAATGTATGAAATAAAACTACATCTCCATGGGGGAAAGGGTTAACCCATTCAACACCAAGTAACTCACATGGACTGGTCCATGATATTCATAAACCAATAAATGAATCAGAAAATCACATTTGGACAAGTTCATTTATCAAAATGGGTAATTTTTCTCTAAAAATAGTAATATTACTGGCAAAAAGTGCAGATCCTGATGAGACGGCTCGTCACGAGCCGGCTCATCTGGATCTACACTTTTTGTAAGCCTATTTAGAGGTCTGTGGTGTTGAAAGGGTTAAGGACGCAATTGCGCGCTTTCTCACTTCTCCCTAGAATAAACCCTGTAGTCGACAACTGTATAATATATGCGTCAAATTTCTTACATTTTCAGCTCATTTCTCGCAATCCATTCAGATACATCTGCTGTACTCCATTTCCTCACTTTCGCTAATGTTGTCATGGCTACTGGTACAGGTATCTTAGCAACGGTGTGATCAGCTGTGGCAGTATCATGGTGATCTAACGCATGTGGTCCGCACTCAGCGGTAACCTAATCAGAAACCAAGTATTTAAAAGTTTATACAAATTTGATTTAGCTTGATTGCGAAAGAAGTTAAACAACTTATATAAATCACTCTCGAGACCTCATTCCTGATTGAATCCATTGCCACGAGGGAGAGAGAAGAGGCAACATGGAATTTAAATGCCTTGCCTAAGGGCACAATAGTAACAGCTCCAGCGGAGCTCGAACTCCGGACCTTTCACACCTGAAGCGAACACGCAACCACTGTGCTAACACGACTTCCACGTATTGTATTGTAGTAAATGTAGTAGCACTAAAATCCGTTTTCTTAAATCTAAAACTCAAGCTCACATGTTATGATTGGTCGAGTCTGAGATTTGCTCTTTGCTCAACCAATCAGAATGCTGCGACTGAGTTTTATAACTTTCCGACCAGGAAACTACACTTGGTATCCGTCCGTCCATAAAAGAAGGATTTGTCTGTAACGATACTTACTAACGAGGCGGTTTGACGATGAATACCTCGATTATCTCCCTTTCTTCCCAAGACACTTTCTACTTCCTTTAAAAGTCCTCCCATTTTGTCTTCAAACGGGTATTTGCCACTGAAGTCAAAAAATAACTTGGCACCTAAAATAAACCCCAGCCACCCATCCGCACCGTAGCCTTTCTCCATTTTCAAAGGAATGATTTTCTTTTGTATTTGAAACGCATATTCAGCTTCTGAAAGAGAATACAAACTGACCTTTAAGAGAGAAGTAAGGACTCATTTTTTCGTGCAGTTGTACGGGAACGGATTACTTCAATATCGAAAAAAGTCGTGAAGTTGTGATAGCCTTCGCTTCAGGTGCGAAAGGTCCGGAGTTCGAGCCCCGCTGGAACGTTATGATTGTGCTCTTAGGCAAGGCATTTAAATTCAACGTATGCCTCTTCTCTCTCCCTCATGCTGATGGATTCCATCAGGAATGAGGTCTCGACAGTGATTAATATAAGTTGTAAGAACTTGTTTCGCAATCGAGCTATAATAAATTTGTATAAACTAATATTGAAAAAAGAACTGATTGCATGAGGAATATTGATATATTTTAATAGACATAATTTATTAAATTCCAGCCCATGAGGACATGTACATATTATATACAGTTAGTGAACAGTGCAAACATAATGCATACATTATATACAAATCAATGTAAGCTCCCACAATCATAGCCATGTATATTTATTTCTATGTGCAAATACATGTAATATTTATCTGTGTCTTATAATTAAAGCATTAATTAAAACATTTATTTTAGCTCTACATGCTGGGTGGTTGTCTACGGTACATACATGCCCTACATGCTGGGTGGTTGTCTACGGTACATACATGCCCTACATGCTGGGTGGTTGTCTACGGTACATACATGCCCTACATGCTGGGTGTTTGTCTACGGTACATACATGCCCTACATGCTGGGTGGTTGTCTACGGTACATACATGCCCTACATGCTGGATGGTTGTCTACGTACATACCTGTCCTACATGCTGGGTGGTTGTCTATGGTACATACATGCCCTACATGCTGGGTGTTTGTCTATGGTACATACCTGTCCTACATGCTGGGTGGTTGTCTACGTACATACATGCCCTACATGCTGGGTGGTTGTCTACGGTACATACCTGTCCTACATGCTGGGTGGTTGTCTACGGTACATACATGCCCTACATGCTGGGTGTTTGTCTATGGTACATACCTGTCCTACATGCTGGGTGGTTGTCTACGGTACACACATGCCCTACATGCTGGGTGTTTGTCTATGGTACATACCTGTCCTACATGCTGGGTGGTTGTCTATGGTACATACCTGTCCTACATGCTGGGTGGTTGTCTATGGTACATACCTGTCCTACATGCTGGGTGGTTGTCTATGGTACATACCTGTCCTACATGCTGGGTGTTTGTCTATGGTACATACCTGTCCTACATGCTGGGTGTTTGTCCATGGTACATACCTGCCCTACATGCCGGGTGTTTGTCTATAGTACATACCTGCCCTACATGCCGGGTGTTTGTCTATAGTACATACCTGCCCTACATGCCGGGTGTTTGTCTATAGTACATACCTGCCCTACATGCCGGGTGTTTGTCTACAGTACATACCTGCCATACATGCCGGGTGTTTGTCTATGGTACATACCTGCCCTACATCCTAGGTGTTTGTCTACGGTACATACCTGCCCTACATGCTGGGTGTTTGTCTATGGTACATACCTGCCCTACATGCTGGGTGTTTGTCTACGGTACATACATCCTAGGTGTTTGTCTACGGTACATACCTGCCCTACATGCTGGGTGTTTGTCTACGGTACATACCTGCCCTACATGCTGGGTGTTTGTCTACTGTACATACATGCCCTACATGACGGGTGTTTGTCTACGGTACATACCTGCCCTACATGCTGGGTGTTTGTCTACGGTACATACCTGCCCTACATGCTGGGTGTTTGTCTACGGTACATACCTGCCCTACATGCTGGGTGTTTGTCTACGGTACATACCTGCCCTACATGCCGGGTGTTTGTCTAGGTACATACCTGCCCTACATGCTGGGTGTTTGTCTACGGTACATACAGCCCTACATGGGGTGTTTGTCTACGGTACATACTGCCCTACAGCTGGGTGTTTGTCTACGGTACATACCTGCCTACATGCTGGGTGTTTGTCTACGGTACATACCTGCCCTACATGACGGGTGTTTGTCTATGGTACATACCTGCCCTACATGAGGTGTTTGTCTACGGTACATACCTGCCCTACATGCTGGGTGTTTGTCTACGGTACATACATCCTAGGTGTTTGTCTACGGTACATACCTGCCCTACATGCTGGGTGTTTGTCTGCGGTACATACCTGCCCTACATGCTGGGTTGTTGTCTACGGTACATACCTGCCCTACATGCTGGGTGTTTGTCTGCGGTACTACATCATAGGGTTTGTCTACGGTACATACCTGCCCTACATGACGGGTGTTTGTCTACGGTACATACCTGCCCTACATGCTGGGTGTTTGTCTATGGTACATACCTGCCCTACATGCCGAGTGTTTGTCTACGGTACATACCTGCCCTACATGCTGGGTGTTTGTCTACGGTACATACATCCTAGGTGTTTGTCTACGGTACATACCTGCCCTACATGCCGGACTGTTCTTGTACTTGTTGGTCATGCTCATGAGGAACACCTTGGCGCCCTCTACAGCATCTGCCATGGCCTGCAGGGTTGACCCGCCCATCTGATCAATGTCCATCCATACCTACACAGTAATAAGAACATCATTTTCAACCAATGTCACAAACAAAACAAGCTTCCCCTAATTGCCCCTGTTCACTCCCCTGACAAAATACATTTAGTGAAATTAGCGACCTAGAAATGTTTCCGATTGTCATTTCAAGAATAAATTCTGTTCATTGTCATGACGATTCATACAAAGCGTGAAAAAAGTTTGACTGATTTTATAGATGTCAATCAAAGATACAATCGGGAAGGGCTGTAACTAATGTTGCTAGAACTTGTGGCCTGACCCGTTTGCCTTTTCTTTTCTTTTTTTTAAAGTTTATTTAACGTCGCTACCGGTTTCCCGTTTGAGTGACGGGCAGTTTACCTAACAACACCTTTCCTGGGCAGGCTCCATAAAATGTCAAGCTACAGATGTTCCAGTAAACATGTTTGGTTATGTTATGTTATATTTCGGGTTTTTCGCCTGCATCAGCACCATTTTGGGCTATATCGCCGGCGGGCAGTTTACTTAACAACACCTTTCCTGGGCAGGCTCCAGCGGTTAACCAGTACTTGGTGCACCAACCTCCGTAAGAAACTGCCAACTTTTCATATTAATGAGACACGGTCTGAGCGGGGCTCGAATCCGTGACCATCAGAGATGATAGGTTACAATGGTATACAAGTCAGAGACCTTAACCACTCGACCACGGAGGCGGAATGCCCGTTTGCCTTTATTTAATTTGTCATGTTTTGTATTCACATAAAATATGATTAAACTAAAATACAATGCTGTTCAGAAACGAGAAATTGCACTGTATTTGAATGTCCCGTATTTTATACTTGCAACGTGAATAAGACGCACTAAATTAGATTTACGCTCATTCTGTTATTCGTTATTGTGAATTGTTTACTAAAGCAGATGGAACTGTATACAAATACAGTCAAACCTGTGTTAGTGGTCACCTCAATTAAGCAGCCAACAAGTTGCTTTCTCCTCAATCCTACATGTATGTACATACTATGTATACGAGTCTATATTTAAAGAAATAAAATATTGTTTAAACTAAGCAGCCAACCTGTATTAAGCAGCCAGTTTCCAGATTCCCAATCAGCAGCCACTTTCTCTGACTCCCTTGGCTGGCTGCTTAAGACAGGTTTGACTGTATGTCAATATTTAAATCCCCCATCCATTGACAAGCCAATCTGACAGGAGATTTTGGAGAATAGTGCATGACACAGACAGAGACCCATTCCAGAGTCTCCTCTGGTTCTTTTATGTGCACGGTGTAAAGCACCAACACGAGACCTCGGTTTAACGTCCCATCTCAAAGACTGTTAATTTTATTAGGGTCAGACGGGGGTTCAATCCCTAGATTACCAGTCCTGCGTGTTCCCACAGATCTGTCTGTATGTGATAAAGAAACCAAGGCCTGGATGTTATAAAACTTTTCTCAAATCTCAGTCTCAATCGTCTGATTGGTTCACCTTACAATAACACTCAGAATCAACCAATCAGATCATTTGAGCTTGAGATCTGAGAAAAGTTTTATAACCTCGGGGCCATGTGCCCCTACAAGCATTGTTTTAGGCACGGGCAGTCACCCAGCTACAACCATTGATCTTCTGCAAGTACATTATTAGTATAAGCTTTATCACTTCTTAACAATTTGTGGAAGTCGTAATAGCGCAGTGGATGCGCGTTCGCTTCATGTGCGCAAGGTTCGTGGTTCGAGCCTTTACGATTATGCCCCTTAGGCAAGGCATTTAAATTCCATGTTGCCTCTTCTCTCTCCCTCGTGGCGATGGATTCCATCAGGTATGAGGTCTCGAGAGTGATTAATATAAACTAACAATTTGAATTCAGGTAGGGCTTTGAAGCAACAACCATAGCGGGCGAGCTTCCACTGTAGTTGTCCGCTGCGTTACCTACTAGTCCACGAACACTCCCAAATTTGGTTTTGTTTTTTGTGAAGCTCAGCGGCTTCGTTTATTTTATATCAATATATACAGTATGTACACATTATATCAAAACAGTTCAATATATTCAAACAGATTTCAATAATATTGGAATTTATAATATGCATGTGCAATTACAGATTTCAATAATATTGCAATTTATAATATGCATGTCCAATTACAGATTTTAATAACATTGCAATTTATAATATGCATGTCCAATTACAGATTTTAATAACATTGCAATTTATAATATGCATGTCCAATTACAGATTTTAATAACATTGCAATTTATAATATGCATGTGCAATTACAGATTTCAATAACATTGCAATTTATAATATGCATGTCCAATTACAGATTTCAATAACATTGCAATTTATAATATGCATGTGCAATTACAGATTTCAATAACATTGCAATTTATAATATGCATGTGCAATTACAGATTTCAATAACATTGCAATTTATAATATGCATGTGCAATTACAGATTTCAATAACATTGCAATTTATAATATGCATGTGCAATTACAGATTTCAATAACATTGCAATTTATAATATGCATGTGCAATTACAGATTTCAATAACATTGCAATTTATAATATGCATGTGCATTACAGATTCAATAACATTGCAATTTATAATATGCATGTGCAATTACAGATTTCAATACATTGCAATTATAATATGCATGTGCACAGATTTCAATAACATTGCAATTTATATGCATGTCAATTACAGATTTCAATAACATTAGAATTTATAATATGCATGTGCAATTACAGATTTCAATAACATTGCAATTTATAATATGCATGTGCAATTACAGATTTCAATAACATTGCAATTTATAATATGCATGTGCAATTACAGATTTCAATAACATTGCAATTTATAATATGCATGTGCAATTACAGATTTCAATAACATTGCAATTTATAATATGCATGTGCAATTACAGATTTCAATAACATTGCAATTTATAATATGCATGTGAAAGAGGATAAACTGGTTTTTATTACCATGAAGTCAGGAACTTCGTTTAACATGATTATTTTATAAATCATTACAATAAACTTTTAGAAGTCTAGTATTTTAGAAGAAGTATCAAAAGTCTTTTTTTATTTTAAACAATCCATCATCCAGCTTACAATGAAACGAAATATATGAAGCGAGGATATTAGGACATTTATATAATGCCAACACTCCCAAATTTGATATTTCACAATACCTTGTATCCATTTGCTTTGAGCCTATCTCTGATGGTTTTCAGCACTTGTTGGTCAGCCCACTGATATGAGATCATTATATGACCGTCTGTGTCAGTTGAAGATTTAGCAACACTCTCTTTTCTAGCAAGTTCATCTTTGTGTAGATCATGCTTCTGTGCCAGCACCTCTCCTGGAATATTTAGAGAGAAAAAAATTGTTGTTTTTAAAGCCAGGTATGTGTTTACTGTTGTTTTTAAAGCCATGCTACGTGTTTACTGTTGTTTTTAAAGCCATACTACGTGTTTACTGTTGTTTTTAAAGCCATGCTACGTGTTTACTGTTGTTTTTAAAGCCATGCTACGTGTTTACTGTTGTTTTTAAAGCCACGAAACATATTTACTTAGCAATTTCATTTATCTTTCTGTGTTTGATCTAGGTATGAATAGTCAATGTTATTGGGCAAATAGGCAAAATGTAGTCCCAATAACTAATATAGTTTATTTTTCTTTTTGGTAAAAATGCATCTTCATGACAGAGAGTGTATATAGATTTTGTGTTTTTTGAGAATTTATGTGACTAGAGAAGACTTCAGACTAGTTGATATGTAGAAAAGATGTGGTATAAGAATTCAGACTATTGTAAACTGAAGGTTGGTATACTGTATTATTTGGCAGAGGAATACAGTGTGTAAACACAGTGACGTTATTCACAGGTGAGCATTGGCTATGCGAACCATTACATTTCGGATATTTTTGCTGTTTTTCAGTTTGATTTGAATACCTCTTCACAGTGGATGTGGTATCAGAAGAAATGAAAGATTGGAAATATAAATGAATTACAACCGTTGCACCTAATTTTCATAAATTTACTAACAAAGGGATATTCAATGACAACTAGTAAAAAAGTAAAAGTGAAGTGTTTGTTTATTATAGTGTCACCCCTATTTAAAGGGCCATTCATTTCTGACTTATGAGACACCTCATTTTATGAACATCAGTACTTCCCGAATCCAATGCGTGTATGCCAGGCCCCAGGCTGGTAGGCAATCGGTAACCATTATTCAACTAGCTGGCGGCTCACCAACCGGCCATATCAGAATGAACCCTGATGAGATTCGAACCTTCGACCTCTCGCTCGGTAGACGGACGCCTTAACCACTAGGCCACGGAGACATGCACAACTAGACTTAGTACTGATCACTCCTGTAAAGTTTCATCAAAATCCCACAAGGAGCAATAGAGATGAAACTTGGACTTATAATGATTTTAATAATACATGTCTTCTTTAAAACTCTTCATACTTTGTACAAATCAGTCAAGCGGAACCCAAAGATAGTCCCCACTCCTGTAAAGTTTCCTCATAATCCAGCAAGGAGCTTTAGAGAAGAAGCGCCTGGCCAATCCAAAGGTGGACGGACGGACAATACGAAAACATAGTGTGCCTCTGGGGCACAGTCTCCCTTCCGCATGATAGTCCCCACTCCTGTAAAGTTTCATCGTAATCCAGTAAGGAGTTTTAGAGATGAAGCACCTGGCCAATCCAAAGGTGGACGGACGGACAACAATATGAAAACATAGTGTGCCTCTGGGGCACAGTCTCCCTACCGCATGATAGTCACAACTCCTGTAAAGTTTCATCATAATCCAGCAAGGAGTTTTATAAATGAAGCCTGGCCAATCCAAAGGTGGACGGACGGACAACAATACCAAATAAAAGTGTCTCCGGGGCACAGTCTCCCTCCACCTTCTATAACAATTGTATTTACAAATACCATACCTATCTTCTTATACTTTTCAATGACTGAAGTTTTCAGTGCATCTCTCAGTGTCCACAGTGCTCCATTACAAGCCTTTTCTACGTTAATATCATCCACGTCCTTCAAGTCCACCAAGAGGTCAACTACTCCAAGCTCCGCATTCCCTGTGATCACAGCACTATTGCCTTCATCAAAACTCAGTGCCCAGATTGCGGAAACGCTTTCTGTTAAAGAAAAGAATCATACATGTACCGAATAAAAAATAAGTGATTGCTATATAATATTTTACTTACACTAATGTCACTATGCACTATACTTTACACTATAGTGTGACCCCAGAGAGGATACGGATTCAGGGCCAATTAGGGCTGCTTGCTTTTGGCTTGATCATAAAACAAGACTTGTATAACTGCTCTCGAGACTTGTATAACTGCTCTCGAGACTTGTATAACTGCTCTCTATACTTGTATAACTGCTCGAGACTTGTATAACTGCTCTCGAGACTTGTATAACTGCTCTCGATACTTGTATAACTGCTCTCGAGACTTGTATAGCTGCTCTCGAGACTTGTATATCTGCTCTCGAGACTTGTATAGCTGCTCTCGAGACTTGTATAACTGCTCTCGAGACTTGTATAACTGCTCTCGAGACTTGCATGAATGATCTCGAGACCTGTATAACTGCTCCCGAGACTTGTATAACTGCTCTCGAGACTTGTATAACTGCTCTCGAGACTTGTATGAATGCTCTCGAGACTTGTATGAATGCTCTCGAGACTTGTATAACTGCTCTCGACTTGTATGACTGCTCTCGATACTTGTATGACTGCTCTCGAGACTTGTATAACTGCTCTCGAGACTTGTATGAATGCTCTCGAGACTTGTATGAATGCTCTCGAGACTTGTATAACTGCTCTCGAGACTTGTATAACTGCTCTCGAGACTTGTATAACTGCTCTCGAGACTTGTATGACTGCTCTCGACTTGTATAACTGCTCTCGAGACTTGTATGACTGCTCTCGAGACTTGTATGAATGATCTCGAGACTTGTATAACTGCTCTCGAGACTTGTATAGCTGCTATCGAGACATGTATAGCTGCTCTCGAGACTTGTATAACTGCTCTCGAGACTTGTATAACTGCTCTCGAGACTTGTATAACTGCTCTAGAGACTTGTATGAATGATCTCGAGACTTGTATGAATGATCTCGAGACTTGTATAACTGCTATCGAGACTTGTATAGCTGCTCTTGAGACTTGCATAGCTGCTCTCGAGACTTGCATAACTGCTCTTGAGACTTGTATAACTGCTCTCGAGACTTGATACTGCTCTTGAGACTTGTATAACTGCTATCGAGACTTGTATAGCTGCTCTTGAGACTTGCATAGCTGCTCTCGAGACTTGCATAGCTGCTCTCGAGACTTGCATAACTGCTCTTGAGACTTGTATAACTGCTATCGAGACTTGTATAGCTGCTCTTGAGACTTGCATAGCTGCTCTCGAGACTTGCATAGCAGCTCTCGAGACTTGCATAGCTGCTCTTGAGACTTGCATAACTGCTATCGAGACTTGTATAGCTGCTCTCGAGACTTGCATAACTGCTATCGAGACTTGTATAGCTGCTCTCGAGACTTCATTTCCGACAGAGTCCATAGCCATGTGGGAGATATTAAAGACAATGTGGAATTAGGTGTCTTGGCTATAGACATCGGTTAGTCGACAGATAATATATCCCTTACACCAAACATAAAATAACTAGCTACCTAGTTAACGGGTACTATTGTTATAATCTCATTCGTCGAGAACTTTACAACAACAACAACAACAACCACAATTACACTCAGTACAGACCATTCCTCTAAGATATTCTTGAAACATTTGTAGTAGCAATGCATTTATACGTGAAAAAAAATGCATTTTATTTGCTTTTTACAATGTAATGAATGTCGCTTTAAATGGTATCAATATTTAACCCTTTCAACACCACAGACCTCTAAATAGGCTTACAAAAAGTGTAGATCCAGATGAGCCGACTCGTGACGAGCCGTCTCATCAGGATCTGCACTTTTTGCCAGTTATATGACTATTTTTAGACATAATTACCCATTTTGATAAATGAACTTGTCCAAATGTGATTTTCTGATTCATTTATTGGTTTATGAATATCATGGACCAGTCCATGTGAGTTACTTGGTGTTGAATGGGTTAAGCATTAGAAAGGAAAGAACTCATAATAAACTTATTTATCGTCGCTACCGGTTGCCCATATGAGCGACGCCTCCTGAAGAGATTAGTCATTTTAGATTTTTGGAGGATAGTGCAATGATACAGACAGAGACCCATTCCAGAATCTCCTCTGGTTCTTTTACATGCACGGTGTACAGCACCGACATGAGGCCTCGGTTTAACGTCCCATCTGAAAGACTGTTAATTTTTATTAGGGTCAGACGGGGGATCGAACCTGTGATCCCTGGATTACCAGTCCAGCGTGTTATCACTGGACTACAGATCCGTCTGTATTTTCAACTTGCACAGGTTAAACATGCAATTTATAGTTGTGTCTGGTGTCCATTTTATCAACCAGTTTTATATGTGAGTGCATGCCAAAACCCACAGACTCCAGGACCAAAGTAGGGGGGTCGTATTATACAAATTAGTTGGTTAGGTTTGAACCAGTTACAGATAGCTAGCTAATGTTTGAACAAATTAGTTTGTTACAGTTTGAAAAAGTTAGCTATGTAGCTAGGATTTGAACAAGCTTGTTAGCTAGGATTTGAACAAGTTTGTTTAGCTAGGATTTGAACAAGTTTGTTAGTTAGAGATTAACCAGTCAGCTAGCTAGTGTATGAACATGTTAGCTAGCTAATGTTTGAACTTGTAAGTTAGCTAGCTAATGTTTGAACTTGTAAGTTAGCTAGCTAATGTTTGAACTTGTAAGTTAGTTAGCTATTGCTTGAACAAGTTAGCTAGTTTATACAAATTTATTTTAGCTTGATTGCGCAAAACAAGTTCTTATAACTTATATTAATCACTCTCGAGACCTCATTCCTGATGGAATCCATCGCCACAAGGGTGAGAGAAGAGGCAAAGTTAACCAGGTAATGTTTGAATAAGTTAATTAGCTAGGATTTGAACAAGTTAGTTATTTTTTAACAAGTTAGTTAGCTATTTTGTGAACAAGTTAGTTAGCTAGGATCAATACCAGTCGGCTAGCTAGGATGTGAATCTGTTAGCTGGCTCAAATTTGAAGACAGCAACTGACAGAGCTCTATGTGAGGTAATTGTCTCTACAGCAGTTACCGTATTGTTCCTCAGCATTCCCCATCCTGCCGAGCTCAACAAGTAGTTCTAACACGCCAAGTTCTACCAACAGCTTCTGGTTGGCATCGTTCCTTGCTAATGCACGCACAGCTGTAATAAATAATGGATAGTCTATGGTAGTGTAAGGTAGTGTACAGTATTGTAAGGTAGTGTAAGGTAGTGTAAAGTAGTGTAAAGTATTGTAAGGTAGTGTAAGGTATTGTAAGGTAGTGTAAGGTAGTGTATGGTATTGTACGGTAGTGTAAGGTAGTGTATGGTATTGTACGGTATTGTAAGCTAGTGTAAGGTAGTGTAAGGTATTGTAAGGTAGTGTAAGGTAGTGTATGGTATTGTACGGTATTGTAAGGTAGTGTATGGTAGTGTACGGTATTGTACGGTATTGTAAGGTAGTGTAAGGTAGTGTATGGTATTGTACGGTATTGTACGGTAGTGTAAGGTAGTGTAAGGTAGTGTATGGTATTGTACGGTAGTGTACGGTATTGTACGGTATTGTACGGTATTGTAAGGTAGTGTACGGTAGTGTACAGTATTGTAAGGTAGTGCAAGGTAGTGTAATGTAGTGCAAGGTATTGTATGGTAGTGTACGGCATTGCAAGGTAGTGTATGGTATTGTAAGGTAGTGTAAGGTAGTGTAAGGTATTGTAAGATAGTGTAAGGTAGTGTAAGATAGTGTAAGGTAGTGTAAGGTAGTGTAAGGTAGTGTAAGGTATTGTACGGTCTTGTAAAGTAGTGTAAGGTAGTGTACGGTATTGTAAGGTAGTGTAAGGTAGTGTAAGGTAGTGTACGGTAGTGTACGGTAGTGTACGGTAGTGTACAGTATTGTAAGGTAGTGTAAGGTAGTGTATGGTAGTGTAAGGTATTGTAAGGTATTGCAAGATAGTGTAAGGTATTGTAAGGTAGTGTAAGGTAGTGTAAGATAGTGTACAGTATTGTAAGGTAGTGTAAGGTAGTGTAAGATAGTGTACAGTATTGTAAGGTAGTGTAAGGTAGTGTAAGGTAGTGTAAGATAGTGTACAGTATTGTAAGGTAGTGTAAGGTATTGTAAGGTAGTGTAAGATAGTGTACAGTATTGTAAGGTAGTGTAAGGTAGTGTAAGATAGTGTACAGTATTGTAAGGTAGTGTAAGGTGGTGTAAGGTAGTGTAAGATAGTGTAAGGTAGTGTAAGGTAGTGTAAGATAGTGTAAGGTAGTGTAAGATAGTGTACAGTAGTGTAAGGTAGTGTAAGGTAGTACAGGGTAGTGTAAGGTAGTGTAATGTAGTGCAAGGTATTGTATGGTAGTGTACGGCATTGCAAGGTAGTGTACGGTATTGTAAGGTAGTGTAAGGTAGTGTAAGGTAGTGTAAGGTAGTGTACGATAGTGTAAGGTATTGTAAGGTAGTGTAAGGTAGTGCAAGGTAGTGTAAAGTATTGTAAGGTAGTTAACTGATAACATTCTTTTACAAATAAGTACTCATTGCATATACTGTACGAGATCTGTCGAGATATAGTAATTTAATACTCAAAAGAAGCGATAGTGGAATAAAATTGATAGCCTGTTATGCAAAAGAAACAACAATAAAAACAGAGGAAAACACTTAATAGCATGTTGTGCAAAGCAAACAATGATAAACACAGAGGAAAACATTACAGGTAATAGCATGTTGTGCAAAGGAAACAACGATAAAAACAGAGGAAAACACTTACTGGTAATAGCATGTTGTGCAAAGGAAACAACGATAACAACAGAGGAAAACATTTATCGGTAATAGCATATAGTGCAAAGGAAACAACGATACAAACAGAGGAAAACACTTCATATGACCCATCTACTTTTAGAGAGTATTCAGGGGCAGTAACTGATCGATGTCTCTCATTAGTTGCTATACAATAGACACGAGCATATTGATAACTTACTGAGTGCTGACTCTCTACATGACCAGCCATTGTCACGGTGACGTTTGTCAGCCAAACCTCTCCGCAGCACCTTCAGCAGAAACATGACTGTCTGTTTGTTGGTATTTATAATGTCACATTCTGCTTCATTTATTATTCCTGAAATACGAAGATTTCTTGGTGGAAAAAAGCGTTTTAATTATACAAATACATAGCATTTATGTAGCGCAAAAATTAAAAATTATTCTATTGTGCTTCACAATTACATACCGTATGCAATTTTAAACATTTACACATGACAATAATATATGGAAATATAAATAAAAATGTATACATACATACGGTAGATATAACTAGGATTCTAGTAATTGGATAAGAACATATTTTATCATGATATCTACACCATTACACACAGTATATAAGTGAGTGATTGGATTAGCGAGAAAAGTGGCAATATGAACCATAGACACAAACACCGCCGTAAGAATGACAACTGTGATGTGGCCAGTACAGTGATTGGGCAGGTACAGTGATCCGCCCATCACCACACAATAGAGCTCGAACCTTAAAATTATGCGGTTTTCCTCTCTTCAGTTGGAAAATTAGCCAAGGGAGTCAGAGAAAGTGGCTGTTTAATACAGGCTGGCTGCTTAATGGAGGTCAAATACATAATAAAACAACATATTTGGAATCTGGAAACTGGCTGCTTAATACAGGTTGACTGTATATAATGGAGGTAACCACTAACACAGGTTTGACTGTACTATAATGGAGGTAACCACTAACACAGGTTTGACTGTATATAATGGAGGTAACCACTAACACAGGTTTGACTGTACTATAATGGAGGTAACCACTAACACAGGTTTGACTGTATATAATGGAGGTAACCACTAACACAGGTTTGACTGTACTATAATGGAGGTAACCACTAACACAGGTTTGACTGTATATAATGGAGGTAACCACTAACACAGGTTTGACTGTACTATAATGGAGGTAACCACTAACACAGGTTTGACTGTATATAATGGAGGTAACCACTAACACAGGTTTGACTGTACTATAATGGAGGTAACCACTAACACAGGTTTGACTGTATATAATGGAGGTAACCACTAACACAGGTTTGACTGTACTATAATGGAGGTAACCACTAACACAGGTTTGACTGTATATAATGGAGGTAACCACTAACACAGGTTTGACTGTACTATAATGGAGGTAACCACTAACACAGGTTTGACTGTATATAATGGAGGTAACCACTAACACAGGTTTGACTGTACTATAATGGAGGTAACCACTAACACAGGTTTGACTCTACTATAATGGAGGTAACCACTAACACAGGTTTGACTGTATATAATGGAGGTAACCACTAACACAGGTTTGACTCTACTATAATGGAGGTAACCACTAACACAGGTTTGACTGTATATAATGGAGGTAACCACTAACACAGGTTTGACTCTACTATAATGGAGGTAACCACTAACACAGGTTTGACTGTATATAATGGAGGTAACCACTAACACAGGTTTGACTCTACTATAATGGAGGTAACCACTAACACAGGTTTGACTCTACTATAATGGAGGTAACCACTAACACAGGTTTGACTCTACTATAATGGAGGTAACCACTAACACAGGTTTGACTGTACTATAATGGAGGTAACCACTAACACAGGTTTGACTGTACTATAATGGAGGTAACCACTAACACAGGTTTGACTCTACTATAATGGAGGTAACCACTAACACAGGTTTGACTGTACTATAATGGAGGTAACCACTAACACAGGTTTGACTCTACTATAATGGAGGTAACCACTAACACAGGTTTGACTGTACTATAATGGAGGTAACCACTAACACAGGTTTGACTCTACTATAATGGAGGTAACCACTAACACAGGTTTGACTGTATATAATGGAGGTAACCACTAACACAGGTTTGACTGTATATAATGGAGGTAACCACTAACACAGGTTTGACTGTACTATAATGGAGGTAACCACTAACACAGGTTTGACTCTACTATAATGGAGGTAACCACTAACACAGGTTTGACTGTACTATAATGGAGGTAACCACTAACACAGGTTTGACTCTACTATAATGGAGGTAACCACTAACACAGGTTGACTGTATATAATGGAGGTAACCACTAACACAGGTTTGACTGTACTATAATGGAGGTAACCACTAACACAGGTTGACTGTATATAATGGAGGTAACCACTAACACAGGTTTGACTCTACTATAATGGAGGTAACCACTAACACAGGTTTGACTGTATATAATGGAGGTAACCACTAACACAGGTTTGACTCTACTATAATGGAGGTAACCACTAACACAGGTTTGACTGTATATAATGGAGGTAACCACTAACACAGGTTTGACTCTACTATAATGGAGGTAACCACTAACACAGGTTTGACTGTATATAATGGAGGTAACCACTAACACAGGTTTGAC
>CM026396.1:34583985-34602363 GCA_014843695.1 Archivesica marissinica
TAATGGAGGTAACCACTAACACAGGTTTGACTCTACTATAATGGAGGTAACCACTAACACAGGTTTGACTCTACTATAATGGAGGTAACCACTAACACAGGTTTGACTCTACTATAATGGAGGTAACCACTAACACAGGTTTGACTCTACTATAATGGAGGTAACCACTAACACAGGTTGACTGTATATAATGGAGGTAACCACTAACACAGGTTTGACTGTACTATAATGGAGGTAACCACTAACACAGGTTGACTGTATATAATGGAGGTAACCACTAACACAGGTTGACTGTATATAATGGAGGTAACCACTAACACAGGTTGACTGTATATAATGGAGGTAACCACTAACACAGGTTGACTGTATATAATGGAGGTAACCACTAACACAGGTTGACTGTATATAATGGAGGTAACCACTAACACAGGTTTGACTCTACTATAATGGAGGTAACCACTAACACAGGTTTGACTGTATATAATGGAGGTAACCACTAACACAGGTTTGACTCTACTATAATGGAGGTAACCACTAACACAGGTTGACTGTATATAATGGAGGTAACCACTAACACAGGTTTGACTGTATATAATGGAGGTAACCACTAACACAGGTTTGACTGTATATAATGGAGGTAACCACTAACACAGGTTTGACTGTATATAATGGAGGTAACCACTAACACAGGTTTGACTGTATATAATGGAGGTAACCACTAACACAGGTTTGACTGTATATAATGGAGGTAACCACTAACACAGGTTTGACTGTATATAATGGAGGTAACCACTAACACAGGTTTGACTGTATATAATGGAGGTAACCACTAACACAGGTTTGACTGTATATAATGGAGGTAACCACTAACACAGGTTTGACTGTATATAATGGAGGTAACCACTAACACAGGTTTGACTGTATATAATGGAGGTAACCACTAACACAGGTTTGACTGTATATAATGGAGGTAACCACTAACACAGGTTTGACTGTATATAATGGAGGTAACCACTAACACAGGTTTGACTGTATATAATGGAGGTAACCACTAACACAGGTTTGACTGTATATAATGGAGGTAACCACTAACACAGGTTGACTGTATATAATGGAGGTAACCACTAACACAGGTTGACTGTATATAATGGAGGTAACCACTAACACAGGTTTGACTGTATATAATGGAGGTAACCACTAACACAGGTTGACTGTATATAATGGAGGTAACCACTAACACAGGTTGACTGTATATAATGGAGGTAACCACTAACACAGGTTTGACTCTACTATAATGGAGGTAACCACTAACACAGGTTGACTGTATATAATGGACTCTACTATAATGGAGGTAACCACTAACACAGGTTGACTGTATATAATGGACTCTACTATAATGGAGGTAACCACTAACACAGGTTGACTGTATATAATGGACTCTACTATAATGGAGGTAACCACTAACACAGGTTGACTGTATATAATGGACTCTACTATAATGGAGGTAACCACTAACACAGGTTGACTGTATATAATGGACTCTACTATAATGGACTGTACTATAATGGACTGTACTATAATGGACTGTACTATAATGGACTCTACTATAATTCATATTCAAATAAATCCTAGTTAACCTTTAGCAAACCACCATTTACAGAGTTATCGATGATTTTGTTCAAAATTCACATAATATGAGGTAATTTACAAATGGTAATTTCACAAAAGCATGTTCGTTTGTGGCCATATTTTCTAAATATAACCTTTACGTTACGTGATAATTTATTAAACCTCGACTAAATACGGTTTCACTATTTGCAGTCATTCAAAGGTCTCCACACTTCTCCCTAAATGTTCTCACTTCTCCCTAAATCATCTGGAGGGAGAAGTGACTTCTCCCAAAATTTTGAGTTTAGTTTGAGCCCTGATAATTAAAAAAAAAATTTCATTGAACCGTACGTTACTTTTCAAAGGGCACATTACATGTACTGTAGCTCTTTGCATGCTTTGTAAAAAAACGCTATTCAGATAAGATAAGAGATAATTGTTTATTATAGTGACTTGCGTATGTGAGATGGTACAGTGGTTGCCAGATCAGACAGGTTGGTTTTCTCCAGGTACTCCGGTTTCCTCCCACACCACATTTACGCTTTCATCCGCGCCAACGAGAGTGATTAATATAAGTTATTAGAACTTGCTTCGCAATCGTTGTAAAATAAATCCAGTTTAAATTTTACTTTCACCGCTAGCTGTTTCCTTACCTGCTAATGAAGCAAGCACATTCAGTCTGTTCAAAGCTTTTGAAGACTGGAGATATGGTTGCAGTACATTCATGAAGTCCAGATTCCTGAGTCGGCCTATATTTGTCTCCCTCATGGATATATTGTGGATAATAGACAGCGCACAATTCAATACCGTTTCTTCAGAATGCTGATAATTTAAATATATGAATAAACATTTACTACTAGTATCACTTTAACCCTTAACCTACCGAATAAATTGGACAGAATTTGCAAACAACATAGATCCAGGGTTCCCTCTGTCTGTGCCACTTCTGTCGCCAATTGAAAAACACTGGAGCCAATTTAAAAAAACTTGGAGCAAACTAAAAAAGCATATAGTTCACAAATAAATATTTGAAGCCATGTATTTGACAAAACATGTGCCCAATATTTGTGTTTTGTCGCAATTGGCGCCCGACAGCGGGAACCCTGTAGATCTAGATCAGCTGTCTTGGATGTATGTTCTGATTTCCAATAGAGAGTGATGCGTTCCGAATGTACGCAGAGCTTAGAGAAACCAACTTAGGCCTACGGCCTGTGTGGTTAATTAATATGCATCAGAACTCCAAACCATGGTTTACTCGCCGATAAACAACAGCAAACCGCAAGACAAATATTATTTCCTAATTCCAAAACAAATTGAAACAAAACTAATGGTGTGCCGCCCTTAACTTAAAAATGACAAAATGGTATATGACCATTCCTCTGAATTAATTAGTTTGAGATTTAGAGTCAATCTAACAGCGCATCATAAACCTAATACATCTATATGTATATCTCAACATTGCTTTAGGCACACAGGTAGAATCGCTGTCATTGGAATTGCAAGTTGAAGCAGGCGCGATATAATCGGCACAAAATTGTTACCTGTACTAGATTGTATGAGTGAAAAAAATTTCAATATTACCTTTAACGGTGGTTCAGAGGTTCCTAATTGCCTGTCCTGATAATCCAGTAATATTGTCTTCAACAGTTCCAGGAATGACTCCTTATTTGCTAGATAGACGGTTAACTCATCGGAGCAGTCGGTGTAATTGAGAAGTATGACGAAACTTTTCGACATTGGTGCATACTTAAGCTCGTGTTTCTTACCCTCGTCAGTCTGCCAGCCATGCGCATAGGTGTACGCTATAATCTCACTACACAAATCTACAAATTTTGTATCTATAAGAATCTTTGCACATTCCAGTCGATATTTCACAATTTCTTTAAGATTGGTACGTTTTAAAGCTCGGTAACTGTTAAAATACCTCACGCATGCATTCCGCACTATTTTGTCATATTCGCCATCTTCATTTTGATACAACTCCAAAGCAAAAACATTATTAGCAGTAGTTCTTAGATCTATGAACTTTTTCTGCTTGAAATCATCAAGTTCTGCTTGAGTCATTGGTACCTTTATCTTCTTTTCTACTTCAATCTCTCCTTCCTGATCACCAACCTCGGAAACGTTATCATCATCTTCACCCTCTACAATTTGATATCCAGCATTTGGTTGTTCGTTGCTTAACTCATCCGTTTCGTTATCTATAGATTCCAACTGGACAGTAGAGTTCATCATGTTTGCTACACAATTGAATACAGTATCCTGAGAATCTGGTTTCTCAGATGTTGACTTAATGTCAGCTGGATCGTCTTTGGTCGGCTCAAGGAAGGTTGTATTGGATAAAGTGGGCCCTGTAGTAGACTCATTTTGTTCCTGAGATACTGGTTCCAGTAGTGTTGGCTCTAGGGAAGTTGGCTCCCCCTGGGACGCTATCTTGATGGTGGCTGGTTCAGGGGAGGTTGTTCCAAGTGGCTTAGTGGTAGTTTCAGTAGCCTCAAACACAGATGTCTGATGTGCGTTTGAACAAGCTGATCCCATGAAACACTAATCGATAAAACTGTCCTGAAAAAAAAACCAATAGCGGAACTATTTCTTATTATGGACGTTCACACTAACATAAGTGGTTGTGCGGTTGTGTATTGTAGTGAATATATGCTCCAAACAGGGGGCAGTTAACCCATTCAACACCAAGTAACTCACATGGACTGGTCCATGATATTCATAAACCAATAAATGAATCAGAAAATCACATTTGGACAAGTTCATTTATCAAAATGGGTAATTATGTCTAAAAATAGTCATATCACTGGCAAAAAGTGCAGATCCTTATGAGACGGCTCGTCACGAGCCGGCTCATCTGGATCTACACTTTTTGTAAGCCTATTTAGAGGTCTGTGGTGTTGAAAGGGTTAAAATGATTTAAATTTGATAACACATATTATATTAACCAAAATCATTGGAAATCATAAAAGAAAAAGATGTGTGTTTCTTAGTGTAAGATTTTATTTCATCTCGTGATCACCGAAATATACATGTATTTCATACAAATACGGATTTAGGTGATCACTCGGATGAAATAAAATCCTATCTTACACTAAACAGATGTTGCGTTAGGATAAATGTAATTTTATCAAACTCGTGTTAATTAATTGAACCAATTTCTTTACAGTAAGGTCCATTGGATATGCTAAAGGATATCTGTCGAGTTTTAATAATTTCATAATTATAAGACGACAATACGGATGAGAATGGAAAACATGTGGTGCAGAGGAAACAACGATAAAAACAGAGGATACAAATTAAGAGGACCAATATACTATTAGAGAGTATTCAGGGGCAGTAACTGACTATTGTTTCTCATTTGATTGATTATATAAATGTTATATATCTAAATCTATATATCAAATAATGCTTTTATAGTCATGTACAGACGGTTCTATAGCCCAGTGGTATTAACACGCTGGACTGGTAATCCAGGGATCGCATGTTCGATCCCCCGTCTGACCCTAATAAAATTAACAGTCTTTCAGATGGGACGTTAAACCGAGGTCTCGTGTCGGTGCTTTACACCGTGCACGTAAAAGAACCAGAGGAGACTCTGGAATGGGTCTCTCTCTGTATCATTGCACTATCCTCCAAAATCTAAAATGGCTAATATCTTCAGGAGGCGTCGCTCATATGGGCAACTGGTAGCGACGATAAATAAACATAAAACACACATAGTCATGTAAAATTGAAATTAGTGAAAATTTTGTTATTGCTAAGCAATGATATGCTTGTTTCTTATTTTTGGTTTAAAGTGACATTACATCGTAAACATGCAAATGTGTACAAAACGCAATTTTCTATTATATTTTATATTTTTGCCCCAAATATTTGCCTCACAAACTGAGTATTTTAAATGAACTCTTTTAGCGACGAATAAATTTAGAGGATGTGCAAACAACATAGATCCAGATCAGCCGCGGTGTAACGCCGCGTCTGATCAGGATCTATGTTGTTTGCTATTCGTACAGGTGCTTCAGCTCCACTGCCTGAAGAGCAATCAGCATACAGCATATATCAGACGGCATGTTCTGTTCTGTCCGATCGGGTTCTCTATTTTTTTAAACAAAGTCGCTTTTATGCGACATTGGCGGTGAAAGAGTTAATACATATTTACCATTTTTATCTCACATTATGTACCTATCGGTATGTATTGTTATTTTTACATTAATCTGATTTTTATCTCACATTATGTACCTATCGGTATGTATTGTTATTTTTACATTAATCTGATTTTTATCTCAATGATAGTATCACTTGTTTAGTATAAACTCCAACAATAAGCAAATGTCAATTCAGACAATTAACCAGTGTGTGAGGTACCTTCCTCAATGACACTGCATATGTGCCATGACCCGAGTATCCAACCCGCGACCCTTCGATTTTAAATTCGACGATCTACCACGGACGCCACACTATCCCAGTACTATGGGTAGTAGACTATAGAAATATATGTGAATTATAAATGTTCATGTTTGGAATCCAGGGATTGATCGATTATATGAAATTCTACTTTCACTTTTGAGAGTTTGTAGACCGCAAAAACATTGAATTTGAATTTTTCGGAAGAATTTGTAGCTGTTGTGGCTGCTATGGCAACTTTCCAACCATTATTGTTGGAGGAATATCCCGGGTGATTCTCCAAGCAGCATTTCAGACACGGACATGCTTCCAGGTAGAACCACTGGACTTCTGCAAACCAGCTAGAACGTTTCCTCACATGAATTTGACACCCCGAGTAGGATTCGAACCTACAGCGGTAAACCTTGTACCTCTATCCTTGGAACATCACCACTCTTCTAATATAAAACTACAGAGGCTCAGAGATAGAGACGGAAGGCTCTCTGGTGCTTAATGGATAAAAGCTCAAGCTCCTGTGTGAATGAACCAAACATAATAAATCAGGCGTAAAACCCGAAATATAACATATATCTCTTGTAATTATAAATCCTTTTTATTTGCATGTTCTGTGATCTCTATGTCTTCGCACGCAACACGCAACCAATTCTCGACCCGATTTTTAAAAAAAAAAAATTTAAACATAATAAATCGGGTCGAGAATTGGTTGCGTGTTGCGGGTTTTACGCCTGCATCAGCACCATTTTGGGGTATATCGCCGGCGGGCAGTTTACTAAGAACACCTTTCCTGGGCAGACTCCAGCGGTTAACCAGTACTTGGGTGCACCAACCTCCATAAGAAACTGCCAACATTTTCATATAAATGAGACACGGCCTGAGCGGCGCTTGAACCCGTGACCATCAGTGATGATAGGTTACAGTGGTATGCAAGTCAGCGAGGTGGACCTACAAAAGATATGGAAACTCTCTTAGTTATTGGTGGCGTATCGTGCTTCAGGCATGGACGGACCGGGTACACAGGTAGAACCACCAACCACAAGAAAGCTGGAAATGAAAATCATAGAGCCCCTCCCTGCCTGAATATTATATATAGTTCATACTAGAGGGTGGGGTATTGCCATTTCCCTATCATGGAGCAATTCAATACAGCTGTTTGCTGTATTGATCTAGCCTGGGTTCCAGCCTGTAGAATTTTCACTTTTTAACATCAGGCAAAAAAAAAAGGTTGATATGATTAACTCAATACAGCCCAATTAATAGTCTCGGTGTTAAAATATATTTATTTGACTGACCAGGCAAAATATATGGACCCCTGTTAGTATTGATCATGCCAGCCCCTAGTTGTTCTGCCCAGCTGCTTTTAAACTCTTAACCTTAACTTATTTTTCATTTCTTTCTCATATTTAGATAATCTAGGCTTTTAACTACTAATATTTTGCGGTTTGACTGTGCAACATGTCTACGGCCCCGCGAGGAGTTTGACATATAGAGTATGATAGATAGGGGTACATGGTCAATTCAGAGGTACACAAATTTACAGATACAATCTGAAATCGTCGTGGAAGTCTTGATAGCGCAGTGGTAGCGTGTTAGTTTCAGGTGAGACAGGTCCGGAGTTTGAGCCCCACTGGAGCCGTTATGATTTTGCCCTTAGGCAAGGCATTTAAATTCCACATGCCTCTTCTCTCTCCCTCGTGGCGATGGATTCCATCAGGAATGAGGTCTCGAGAGTGATTAATATAAGTTGTATGAACTTGTTTTGCAATAGAGCTAAAATAAATTTGTATAAAATAAAAAAATCCGATTCTGTGATTCAACTCAATATGTGGCATTAAAACTAAAGTGACCAAACAAAGAAAGAACGGAAAAGTTAGTGACCCGATGTGGGACCCGAACTCACAACCTCCCGAACACTGTCGGACAACTCTACCAACTGAGCTAGCCGGGCCATTGTTCTACCCACGCCGAAATACACTACAAAACCTACAGCTGTAAGGGGCAGTGACTTGAAGTTAACTCTCGTAACAGCAACTCATGGATTAATGAAGCGGCAGCTAGTCTCGAAAGATACGTAGAGTTTACCCAAAATGGTATGCTATGCAACTGGGAAATTGTTTTCAAATTACCAGTGTAAATACTTGCAAAGTGCTTGACTTAATACGTATAATTTTTATTTTGATAATATAACTTAGTTACTGATGTAAACAAACTTACTGGGGTTTGCCTGAAATACGAAATGGAATATTATGTGCGAAATGGACGGAATGTAATTTTTCCATCATAGCATAATTTATGTGACATATGTAGCATGGATCTGATGGTATGCACATACCACAGACGGATATGTAGTCCAGTGGTAAAACGCTGGACTGGTAATCCAGGGATCGCAGGTTCGATCCCCCTGTCTGACCCTAATAAAATTAACAGTCTTTCAGATGGGACGTTAAACCGAGGTCTCGTGTCGGTGCTGTACACCGTGCACGTAAAAGAACCAGAGGAGACTCTGGAATGGGTCTCTGTCTGCATCATTGCACCATCCTCCAAAAATCTAAAATGACTAATCTCTTCAGGAGGCGTCGCTCATATGGGCAACCGGTAGCGACGATAAATAAACGTAAAACACACACACACATGCACAGACCCTATCACTGTCTTCTACGACTATACATGAATACATACACATTAGTTTGCATTCATTTATAGAGGATTTTAAATTCCATTTTGCACACGGATTTTACATTTCTCAGTAATTCTTTGGAAAATTACATTTCGCGCTATAAATCTAGTATAGGTTGATATATTTAATGACCCTATAGATCATTTCATATACTTATCTGACATTTATATCGTATTTTAAATTCCAGTTTGCACACAATATTCATTTGGAAATTATATTGCAAGCTTTAATCCAAGTATAGGATAATATATTTAACTGCAACCGTTGTGATTTTCATTGAATACAATTAATATTCGATATATCATACAATATAAGTAATTCCATACTCTTATTTTGCATTTATATACGATTTAATATTCCATTTCGCACACGCCAATTACATTTCCTCTATTTCGCACACAATATTCCATTTCGTATTTCAGGCAAGCACCGAAATCACGCCGGAAGTACACCAACGTGAACTAAAAGCGAGATGATAATAATTCACGATCGTTTCCAAGGAAAACAGTGTTAATCGTGTCAGGAACGAAACATTCTCATACACAATGATTCCACCAAATGCATCACTGGTCAAATATGACAACCCCGTGCTCGTTAGTAGAAATACGGATAAGAAAACACCAAAGGTTTGTTTTATTTGTATCCGAGTAGATAAGATCAATTTTATTTTGAGTCTGCTAGATAGCAACAATTATACAATACTCTACTAGACTCTAGTCCACAGACACAAGACACATTTTTGTTTGCCCTATGGTCATATAGTAAGTAATGTTTACTGAAAGCAACCAACAGATAATAAAATAAGCATGCAGAAACATCGATATATTATCATGAGATTTATTTTTTACTTTAGGCTCGTGCCTTGAAGGCAAGTCCAGTTCCACCATCAGGTACCGGGCCGGTACCAACCCCTCCAGCAAAACAAAAGCTAACACCAGTGGATGCCAAAGCTGCTCAACAAACGGACGAGATTCTTAACTCCATCCTGCCTCCAAGGTTTGTTTTACATGTAATGCATGCAACCTGAAACAACATATCGTCGTTGATGCAGACTCGGGATTGGAAGTCGGGACCATAGAGAGGGAACCCTGAAGAACAGTTGAACAAAGTTTTATCAATCAACAACCACTGACATACCCTATAAGCCATGGTTACTAACTTGTTTCATTCCCCGCATATATAAATAACTTGTGGTGTACTTGCCATCTAAATATAAATTGTGCCCGAGTAGACAACAACCTGCAAAGCCGAAATAACCACGAACATGTACATGTACTTGATTTATTTTACAACGATTGCGAAGCAAGTTTGAACAACTTATATTAATCACTCTCGTTGGCTCGGATGTAAGCGTATATGTGGTCATTCATGTGGGAGGAAACCGGAGTACCCGGAGAAAACCCACCTGTCCGATCTGGCGACCATCTCACATACTTCCCTGTCCGAGGATCGAACCCGGGTCGCATTGGTGAGAAGCGAGCGCGCTAACCACTGCGCTAATCGCACAGCCTAATAACCATATAGAATCTGTGTGTCTGTACTTTAGTGTATAATAAACACGCAGGACAAATGTAATAATAGTTTTCAAGTTAGGGTTCCCGCTGTCGGTCGCCAATTGCGACAAAAAATAATTATTGGCGCTAAATTTTGTGAATTGTCAAAAATATTTGGCACAATTTTGTTTAATTTTTTTGACACATGTTTTGTCAAATACATGGCTTCAAATATTTATTTGTCAGCTATATGGCTCTTAGTTGGCTGCAAGATTTCTTAATTGGCTCTAATGTTTGTCAATTGCCGACAGAAGTGGCGCAGAGAAACATTCAGACAAAGGGAATCCTGCAAGTGATGTGTTTTCTATACATTGTATACTCATTTTCGAATTATACTTTGCTGAGAAGTTTGAATGCATGACGATTTTTGTTCAAAATGCTTCCATTGTTTTGGGGATTCCTTGTACTCTATCTATTTATCTATCTATCTATCTATCTATCTTCCGCTAATGTCGAACCCCTCGCGGGGACGTAGACATGTATGTTATACTCAGTATGCATGTGTGTATAAAAATAGACGCGTTGTAACGTTTTTAAAATAGATATGATTTATCTTATGGTATAATATTATACAATACAAAGAATATCAGTGCCGAACCATTTGCAGTTCTGGATCATATGAATAACACCAGTGCAGTCATTTTCACACCGATTTTCACCAGATATTTTGCTATACAAATGTAGCGTAGCATTGTTTTACGGTATTGATAACGCCACGCTCTGAACTAAAATATTTCTCCTCCGAAAATTCTCGCCTCCGAGCAGGGGAGATAATTTGTATAGAACATATAGGTGAAATCGTGACGTCACACTACCTGAAGAGAGGCACATGTGTCAGATAAATGGAAGCCAAGGAATACAGAGCCTTTAACAATAGCCAATATGTACAAATAAATGAGACTCGCATGTGTCTGGTTAGCGAATAGCGATGTGCATGTACAATTATGCTTTGTCACCTTTGATTGTTTGTTTTTGGGGACTTTATTTCTTCAGCTATTATTGGGTGCTCCTTGCTGTGTTTAAAGCACAGATACGCACCCATGTAGAACCACTGACTTTCCATAAGCCAGCTGCATAGCTTCCTCGTATGGAACTAGTTTGACACCTGGATTCAAACCTATATAGGTGATGGGTAAGGGAGTTGAAGTCAATGATATTAACTACTTGACCACAGAGGCCCCTATAGGACATATGCTATTCTTTGTATTATTGATTTTATAAAAAAAATTATATTTAAGTTTATTTAACATCGCTACCGGTTTCCCATTTGAGCGATGGGCAGTTTACCTAACAACACCTTTCCTGGACAGGCTCCAGCGGTTAACTAGTACTTGGTGCACCAACCTCCGTAAGAAACTGCCAACTTTTTCATATAAATGAGACACAGTCTGAGCGGGATGATAGGTTACAGTGGTATACAAGTCAGAGACCGTAACCACTCGACCACGGAGGCCGACTATTTTTATAAATATTAATACATATATATAGTTATTGACATGTTCATGGAATAATACTGTCAAAATAGTTACCCGTTTAATATAAACACGAGAATGGTTCCTCTCTATTTGATGTGAAAATGTGGGATAACTAACTAGGTAGCATTGGTATCTCCTAATTTTTAACTGACTGTCTAATAAGTGAGTGAACAAACTAACAGTGTAATATAAAAATTATTGAATCTTTTATCTACATATATGTTTTATTATTGTATTGTGTTATAGAGAGTGGACAGAGAATGGCCAGTTGTGGGTACAGCAGGTGTCCAGCACTCCGGCCACCAGGCTGGACGTAGTTAACCTGCAGGAGGAGCTTGACCGCCGACTACAGCAGCGCCAGGCCAGAGAAACGGGAATCTGTCCCGTGCGCAGAGAGCTTTACTCGCAATGTTTTGGTATGTATTTTTAAATATGCCTTCATCAAACATAGTTTGTGATGGGGGTGAGGGGGGCTATATTGGAAGTTCTAGTCTATGTATACCCACACACTAATGGGTACTTATGTGGCTAGGAGAACAATATATCTATTGTCTAGTGGTCTAGGGTTAGCTGCTATGTGGCTAGGAGAACAATAGATATATTGTCTAGTGGTTAGTGGTTAGCTGCTATGTGGCTAGGAGAACAATATATATATTGTCTAGTGGTCTAGGGTTAGCTGCTACCAGTATGTGGATAGGAGAACAATAGATATATTGTCTAGTGCTCTATGGTTAGCTGCTATGTGGCTAGGAGAACAATAGATATATTGTCTAGTGGTCTATGGTTAGCTGCTATGTGGCTAGGAGAACAATAGATATATTGTCTAGTGGTCTAGGGTTAGCTGCTATGTGGCTAGGAGAACAATAGATATATTGTCTAGTTGTCTAGGGTTAGCTGCTATGTGGCTAGGAGAACAATATATATATTGTCTAGTGGTCTAGGGTTAGCTGCTATGTGGCTAGGAGAACAATAGATATATTGTCTAGTGGTCTATGGTTAGCTGCTATGTGGCTAGGAGAACAATAGATATATTGTCTAGTGGTCTAGGGTTAGCTGCTATGTGGCTAGGAGAACAATAGATATATTGTCTAGTGGTCTATGGTTAGCTGCTATGTGGCTAGGAGAACAATAGATATATTGTCTAGTGGTCTATGGTTAGCTGCTATGTGGCTAGGAGAGAACACTAGATATATTGTCTAGTGGTCTAGGGTTAGCTGCTATGTGGCTAGGAGAACAATAGATATATTGTCTAGTGGTCTATGGTTAGCTGCTATGTGGCTAGGAGAACAATAGATATATTGTCTAGTGGTCTAGGGTTAGCTGTCATGTGGCTAGGAGAGGAGAACAATAGATATATTGTCTAGTGGTCTATGGTTAGCTGCTATGTGGCTAGGAGAACAATATATATATTGTCTAGTGGTCTATGGTTAGCTGCTATGTGGCTAGGAGAGGAGAACAATATATATATTGTCTAGTGGTCTAGGGTTAGCTGCTATGTGGCTAGGAGAGGAGAACAATAGATATATTGTCTTGTGGTCTATGGTTAGCTGCTATGTGGCTAGGAGAACAATATATATATTGTCTTGTGGTATTTGGTTAGCTGCTATGTGGCTAGGAGAACAATATATATATATTGTCTAGTGGTCTAGGGTTAGCTGCTATGTGGCTAGGAGAGGAGAACAATAGATATATTGTCTAGTGGTCTAGGGTTAGCTGCTATGTGGCTAGGAGAGGAGAACAATAGATATATTGTCTTGTGGTCTATGGTTAGCTGCTATGTGGCTAGGAGAACAATATATATATTGTCTAGTGGTCTATGGTTAGCTGCTATGTGGCTAGGAGAACAATATATATATTGTCTAGTGGTCTAGGGTTAGCTGCTTTGTGGCTAGGAGAGGAGAATATGTATTCAAATGTTCCCAACCAAGTCTATAATCTGCTTGTTATTTACAGATGAGCTTATTCGTCAGGTGACCATAAACTGTGCAGAACGAGGTTTGTTGCTGCTGCGAGTGAGGGATGAGATTAGAATGACGATAGCCGCGTACCAGACATTGTACGAGAGCAGCTTGGCATTCGGTATGAGGAAAGCCCTGCAGTCGGAGCAAGGCAAGGCCGATATGGAGAAACGGGTATGTAATAAAAAGAATATTTATCAGTTTATTTTATCTCGCATAGAATTTACTAACATCAGTTTTCAGTCTTTATATTATTTTCAGGCTCTGTAGACATTGGGCTCAGAATCACTGCATGGAATCGGTTTGTGTTTCACGATGAAGTGTTTTCCGTGATTCTGATGTAGCGAATGTTTAATTTACTTTGTTTCCTATTGGCCGCCACTGCTGTCAATCACGTATTTTCATTACTTGCTACATTTTTTTGAGTGTTTTCTAGTTCGCCCGAAGTAAGTATCTAATCATGATGAAGGAATTTTCAAATTTTAGAAAAACAGTCGCGAAAATTAATAATGAAGTTATGGCTAAAAATAGCCTTTTTAAATGGTACCAAATATCTCCACATTATGTTCTGCTAAATTCGTTTCTCAGATATGAGTAATCTATAACCTTTGAGGTTTATGAAATTTCCATTGTATGCCTGCCCGCACGGTATGACAATGTCGTTAATTCTGTTTATAATATTGTTTTAGAACTAATTTCAATGAAGATGGAACACAACGTATTGCACCCGTGTCTGACATGTGGCATTATATTCCATCCGCTGTCCCTCAGATGAGATTTAGTTTATACACATTTATTTTAGCTCATTTGCGAAACAAGTTCTAACAACTTATACTAATCACTCTCTAAAGTCCGCCTCCGTGGTCGAGTGGTTAAGGTCGCTGACTTGTATACCACTGTAACCTATCATCACTGATGGTCACGGGTTCGAGCCCCGCTCAGGCCGTGTCTCATTTATATGAAAAAGTTGGCAGTTTCTTACGGAGGTTGGTGCACCCAAGTACTGGTTAACCGCTGGAGCCTGCCCAGGAAAGGTGTTGTTAAGTAAACTGCCCGCCGGCGATATAGCCCAAAATGGTGCTGATGCAGGCGTAAAACCCGAAATATAACATAACATAACATAACTAATCACTCTCGAGACCTCATTCCTGATGGAATCAATCGCCACGAGGGAGAGAGAAGAGGCATGTGGAATTTAAATGCCTTGCCTAAGGACACAATCGTAACGGCTCCAGCGGGGCTCGAACTCCGGGCCTTTCGCAATTCATATATTGAGTGTAATATGCCAATACTTACATGGCTCACGCTAGAGAGCGATTCAGGCGAAGTGGTCGCTTTATTTTCCACCACTTCGCCGACAATAGACATCAGGGCGACATCCATTTCGCCTTATTTCTGGAGTATATAATTGCTAATTAATGGTAATACGTTTTGCTATTTGACAGCCTGGAACTTCACGCCTCCAGGCATATTAAGCTAATCTCTCCCCCCCCCGACATCTGGATACTTGCCGTAATCCAATCAACTTAATACCGTTAATACGCATAGCCAATCAGCGACACCGAAACACACAAATTCACAGTCTTTAGTTTATACAAATTTATTTTAGCTCGATTGCGAAACAAGTTCTTTCAACTTATATAAATCGCTCTCGAGACCTCATTCCTGATGGAATCCATCGCCACGAGGGAGAGAAGAGTCAACGTGGAATTTAAATGCCTTGCCTAAGGACACAATCGTAACGGCTCCAGCGGGGCTCGAACTCCGGACCTTTCGCACCTGAAGCGAACGCGCATCCACTGCGCTATCACGACTTCCACAGTCTTTATAGTTCTTGTCCAAATAAATATCCTTTCCCTCCATCTCTCCCCATATTTCGGTTCCATGCTATTGAAGTAAATGTTGTTGCGCAAATCCTTTATCAGCCATGAATAGTTGAAACACTGTTTCGAGCAGTTTAGAAAAGGAGTAATGTACACGCTGGACATATCGAGTAGCAGTACACGGGGTGTGTTAGTTAGTTGATTAGAGAACGTTGAAACACGTGTGTGTTTTATACTGTTGTTAAGGTGCTACAAACTATTTCCAACCTCTTTTCTGATTCTGTTTCGAGCAGTTTAGAGAAGGAGTAGTGTACATGCTGGATATATCCGGTAGCAGTACACAGGGTGTGTTAGTTGATTTAGAGAACATTTTTATTTCATATTTCGAACCATTGTCTGGTTATGTTTGTATTCAACAACATTTGTTTGCCCTATATTCAGTATTCATGAATTGTGTCAATTATCAAATCCTTAGTGGGAAGTACGCCAGGTAATCCAGTCAGTGAACTTGTCAGTGCAGCGCATGCATTTTGTGTAGTTTTACACTGCCAGGGGTGTAGTTTACACTGCCAGGGGTGTAGTTTACACTCCCAGAGGTGTAGTTTACACTGCCAGGGGTGTAGTTTACACTGCCAGGGGTGTAGATTACACTGGCAGGGGCGTAGTTTACACTGCCAGGGGTGTAGTTTACACTGCCAGGGGTGTAGATTACACTGGCAGGGGCGTAGTTTACACTGCCAGGGGTGTAGTTTACACTGCCAGAGGTGTAGTTTACACTGGCAGGGGCGTAGTTTACACTGCCAGGGGTGTAGTTTACACTGCCAGAGGTGTAGTTTACACTGGCAGGGGCGTAGTTTACACTCCCAGGGGTGTAGTTTACACTCCCAGAGGTGTAGATCAGGATCTATGTTTGCTTTTCAGCCAAGTGTTTTTAGCTCCACTATTAGATTCAGAATAGCACATTCTGTGCCATGTGATCTGGCTCTATGCTGTTTGCAAAAACGAATATACTCGTTTCCAGTACAGTAATGGTTAAGTTACACATGTACGTACATGCTTTCCAACAATCTATCAATCCTCTGGTGGGAACCTAGAGATATTTGCAAAATATCCAGCCTCATTTTGATAAAAAGATCTCGTTTTTTTCAATTACACGGTATGGTAATGTTGGTTAATGTTTTAACTTGAGGAGTAGAATTATATAAGACTCTGTCTTTCATTCTAATCCATTTTCTGTATTTTGATTATGTGTGATGTATGCATTGTTCAATATATATTATATTGGGAAATCAAATATGTTTAACCCTTTCCCTCATAGAATCACCTCTTGAAGTTGATGCCATTACCAATACGACAAAAACCTCTTGACGCCATTACCAATACGACATACATTGACAATGTAGTATCCAAACCAATGTTCATAATTAACCCTTTCCCTCATAGAAGCACCTCTTGACGTCATTACCAATACGACATACATTTACAATGTAGTAGCCAAACCAATGTTCATAAACCTTTTCCCTCATAGAAGCACCTCTTGACGCCATTACCAATATGACATACATTTACAATGTAGTAGCCAAACCAATGTTCATAATAAAGGCCAGAATCTCATGTAGTCCAAGTAATATCTATGGAGGTGGAATAGATATGGCCACTACTTATCCACTGCATGATAGCTAAATGGTTGTCGTTTGTATGGAGATATAATAGTATATTAACCTAAATCTCTATGTAGTCACAGTAATATCTATGGAGGTGGGATAGATATGGCCACTACTTATCCACTGCATGATAGCTAAATGGCTGTCGTTTGTATGGAGATATAATAGTATATTAACCTAAATCTCTATGAAGGAAAGGGTTAAATGGCTGTCGTTTATATGGAGATATAATAGTATATTAACCTAAATCTCTATGAAGGAAAGGGTTAAATGGCTGTCGTTTGTAGGAAGATATAATAGTATATTAACCAAAATCTCTATGAAGGAAAGGGTTAAATGGCTGTCGTTTGTAGGAAAATATAATAGTATATTAACCTAAATCTCTATGAAGGAAAGGGTTAAATGGCTGTCGTTTGTATGGAGATATAATAGTATATTAACCTAAATCTCTATGAAGTCCCAGGAATATCTATGGAGGTGGGCTAGATATGGCCACTACTTATCGACTGCATGATGGATAAATGGCTAGATATAATAGTATATTTACCTAAATCTCTATGAAAGAAAGTGTTAAAGTAATGTTATAAGTTCTTTCTATGATTTATTTTTTCTTGACAGAGGATGAAAGAGCAATCTGAGCTTCGCGTAACATTTCTTCTTCGTCAGCATACAATTATTGTTTTTGCCACCAAACCTACTATACCCGCATTACCTACTTTAACATTTGTTCACTTTGTATGTACTAGTATTGTGTATCATCTATCCGCCATGTTTCTACATTTTCTCCCTGTATTGTGGATTACTCCAGAATGTTATTGACATGAAGGTAATGTTTACTCTTGTACTGTGACATATCGCACCATAGCTTATAAGCCATACTGGTAGGTAATTCTCAACAATGTGTCATGTGTCCGAAACATGCGATCGTCCGAAACACATATGTACTATTTAGCTTATAAGTAGGGATGGCAACGAATAGCGATTATAACACAGACGGATCTGTAGCCCAGTGGTAACACGCTGGACTGGTAATCCAGGGATCACAGGTTCGATCCCCCGTCTGACCCTAATAAAATTAACAGTCTTTCAGATGGGACGTTAAACCGAGGTCTCGTGTCGGTGCTTTACACCGTGCAAGTAAAAGAACCAGAGGAGATTCTGGAATGGGTCTCTGTCTGTATCATTGCACTATCCTCCAAAATCTAAAATGACTAAT
>CM026396.1:34603363-34730863 GCA_014843695.1 Archivesica marissinica
CACTGCCAGAGGTGTAGTTTACACTGGCAGGGGCGTAGTTTACACTGCCAGGGGTGTAGTTTACACTGCCAGAGGTGTAGTTTACACTGGCAGGGGCGTAGTTTACACTCCCAGGGGTGTAGTTTACACTCCCAGAGGTGTAGATCAGGATCTATGTTTGCTTTTCAGCCAAGTGTTTTTAGCTCCACTATTAGATTCAGAATAGCACATTCTGTGCCATGTGATCTGGCTCTATGCTGTTTGCAAAAACGAATATACTCGTTTCCAGTACAGTAATGGTTAAGTTACACATGTACGTACATGCTTTCCAACAATCTATCAATCCTCTGGTGGGAACCTAGAGATATTTGCAAAATATCCAGCCTCATTTTGATAAAAAGATCTCGTTTTTTTCAATTACACGGTATGGTAATGTTGGTTAATGTTTTAACTTGAGGAGTAGAATTATATAAGACTCTGTCTTTCATTCTAATCCATTTTCTGTATTTTGATTATGTGTGATGTATGCATTGTTCAATATATATTATATTGGGAAATCAAATATGTTTAACCCTTTCCCTCATAGAATCACCTCTTGAAGTTGATGCCATTACCAATACGACAAAAACCTCTTGACGCCATTACCAATACGACATACATTGACAATGTAGTATCCAAACCAATGTTCATAATTAACCCTTTCCCTCATAGAAGCACCTCTTGACGTCATTACCAATACGACATACATTTACAATGTAGTAGCCAAACCAATGTTCATAAACCTTTTCCCTCATAGAAGCACCTCTTGACGCCATTACCAATATGACATACATTTACAATGTAGTAGCCAAACCAATGTTCATAATAAAGGCCAGAATCTCATGTAGTCCCAGTAATATCTATGGAGGTGGAATAGATATGGCCACTACTTATCCACTGCATGATAGCTAAATGGTTGTCGTTTGTATGGAGATATAATAGTATATTAACCTAAATCTCTATGTAGTCACAGTAATATCTATGGAGGTGGGATAGATATGGCCACTACTTATCCACTGCATGATAGCTAAATGGCTGTCGTTTGTATGGAGATATAATAGTATATTAACCTAAATCTCTATGAAGGAAAGGGTTAAATGGCTGTCGTTTATATGGAGATATAATAGTATATTAACCTAAATCTCTATGAAGGAAAGGGTTAAATGGCTGTCGTTTGTAGGAAGATATAATAGTATATTAACCAAAATCTCTATGAAGGAAAGGGTTAAATGGCTGTCGTTTGTAGGAAAATATAATAGTATATTAACCTAAATCTCTATGAAGGAAAGGGTTAAATGGCTGTCGTTTGTATGGAGATATAATAGTATATTAACCTAAATCTCTATGAAGTCCCAGGAATATCTATGGAGGTGGGCTAGATATGGCCACTACTTATCGACTGCATGATGGATAAATGGCTAGATATAATAGTATATTTACCTAAATCTCTATGAAGGAAAGTGTTAAAGTAATGTTATAAGTTCTTTCTATGATTTATTTTTTCTTGACAGAGGATGAAAGAGCAATCTGAGCTTCGCGTAACATTTCTTCTTCGTCAGCATACAATTATTGTTTTTGCCACCAAACCTACTATACCCGCATTACCTACTTTAACATTTGTTCACTTTGTATGTACTAGTATTGTGTATCATCTATCCGCCATGTTTCTACATTTTCTCCCTGTATTGTGGATTACTCCAGAATGTTATTGACATGAAGGTAATGTTTACTCTTGTACTGTGACATATCGCACCATAGCTTATAAGCCATACTGGTAGGTAATTCTCAACAATGTGTCATGTGTCCGAAACATGCGATCGTCCGAAACACATATGTACTATTTAGCTTATAAGTAGGGATGGCAACGAATAGCGATTATAACACAGACGGATCTGTAGCCCAGTGGTAACACGCTGGACTGGTAATCCAGGGATCACAGGTTCGATCCCCCGTCTGACCCTAATAAAATTAACAGTCTTTCAGATGGGACGTTAAACCGAGGTCTCGTGTCGGTGCTTTACACCGTGCACGTAAAAGAACCAGAGGAGACTCTGGAATGGGTCTCTGTCTGTATCATTGCACTATCCTCCAAAATCTAAAATGACTAATATCTTCAGGAGGCGTCGCTCATATGGGTAACCAGTAGCGACGATAAATAAACGTAAAACACACAATAGCGATTATACTATTCAATTATTCGGTCGGAAAGGTATTCGAATATTCGATAGAATTCTATCAAAAACTGAGCTGGCTCATCAGGATCTGCACTTTTTGTCAGTAATATTACTATTTTTAGACAAAATTACCCATTTTGATAAATGAATTGGTCCAAATATAATTTTCTTATTAATTTATTGGTCTAAGAATATGCTGGACCAGTCCATGTCAGTTACTTGGTGTAGAATGGGTTAAATAACAACATCTATGCGTTCAATCGCACAATTTCTCACGTCTTCCAAAACATGTGACCCCTTGGATAAACCCTGTATATATTATAAGATCCGGTTGGTACACATACGAGGCAGTAGCCTGGGAACAGGCGTCGATATGTTTTGCCTGGTCAGTCAAATAAATATATTTTAACACCGAGACCATTAATTGGGCCTATTGAGTTTCTGATCATAGCCTGGGAACAGGCGTCGATATGTTTTGCCTGGTCAGTCAAATAAATATATTTTAACACCGAGACCATTAATTGTGCCCTATTGAGTTTCTGATCATAGCCTGGGAACAGGCGTCGATATGTTTTGCCTGGTCAGTCAAATAAATATATTTTAACACCGAGACCATTAATTGGGCCTATTGAGTTTCTGATCATAGCCTGGGAACAGGCGTCGATATGTTTTGCCTGGTCAGTCAAATAAATATATTTTAACACCGAGACCATTAATTGTGCCCTATTGAGTTTCTGATCATAGCCTGGGAACAGGCGTCGATATGTTTTGCCTGGTCAGTCAAATAAATATATTTTAACACCGAGACCATTAATTGTGCCGTATTGAGTTTCTGATCATAGCCTGGGAACAGGCGTCGATATATGTTGCCTGGTCAGTCAAATAAATATATTTTAACACCGAGACCAATAATTGGGCCGTATTGAGTTTCTGATCATGTCATTTTGCCAGAAGTTAAAAAGTGAAAAATCGACAGACTGGCACCCAAGCTTACGAGGCAGTTGTTATTGTTGTGTACGGTATATGTCTTTTTGTGTAACAAGAATAAAATGAATAGTACGGTGTTGTAATATTTGCATAATATGTTATTGTTGAATGCAACTACGTTTATATTCACGTATTCACGTCCTGCACGATGGATGCATGTGACACGACATCATTGCTAAGAAGATCTCACGCACACATTTTGTAAAGTGTCGGGCCAGAACTATATGAACCATTCTGTCTATAGCTTTAATTGTGATTTCAAAGTTAAAATTTGTGTACTTTTTTCACATTTTCCCAGTCAACTTTTGGCTCTCGGTCCAATCTATTATCAGATCCAAAATTAATGGTCATGCTTTGTACATGTTTTTTTTGTTTGTTCGGTAGTTTAGTTTATACAAATTTATGTTAGCTCGATTGCGAAACAAGTTCTTACTTATCACTCTCTAGACCTGATGGAATCGATCGCCACAGAAGGAGAGAGAAGATGCCACGTGGAATTTAAATGCCTTGCCTAAGGGATCAATCGTATAACGGCTCCGGCGGGGCTCGAACTCCGGAACTGAAGCGACCACGCATCCACTGCACTATCACGACTTCCACATGAATTGTACTTTCATTTATAAGCTGCGTATTTAGAAGTGTTTTCATACAGCCAACATTCCCTGTATAGAATCTAAGATGTACACATTGACAATGTATTCTTGATTATAAAACTGTTGCTTGCAACCTTGTATAAAGATAGTATTTATAAAGCACTCAAGTGGACGGATAAATTATTCAGTGCTGCTACCATAAAGCAACATTATTCTAGAATGGTTCGTAATATAGTTCCTGCTCGGCGATTTGTTGTTCAATATGGAAGTGCTGTTGTTTCTTCTAAGAAAATGTTATTACACTACGGTAGTTATTCTAATAAATGTTCATGTAAATATGTTGGATGTTTGTTTATCAAGAGATCGCTGCATACCTGTAATTGGTGTGCTGTTTGTTAGAATTACTACGTGAACATTTTATTGAAAGTATTTTATGATTTCTTAACTTGAAAGAGTGATAGGAGAAGTTGATCTTTCTTTGTTCAATATAAACGTGGCGGGGAATTTATTAGACTAAATATGGTCAGAGAAAATAATCTCTGAGCTCATTGTAAAATCTTCATTCCGCAGCCTCTTCTGCCCTTTAAAGATTTACTTTTCAAAGGAATACTAAACTCTTTGCATGCTAACGGTGAAAATAAGTCGGCTACGTCATGGAATTATATAGAATTGTGTCGTAGCGACGCATTTCAAATGAAATTCCATGACATATATCGTACCGTATCCAGAGTCTTCAGTTGCAAATTAAGAAAACACACGTTAATGAATTGTCGTCTGCTACAATTATCTGAACTGTTTATAGCCTTTATTTTACCCAGCATGCAAAGAGTTAATACAACACCATTTAAAACATTGTCGTGACGTCATACCTTTGTACTTGCAGTCCATTATTATTAATATTGCCTTATTGGACTGGTGTCAAAAGGCCAGAGTATTATATTAAATACTACGTGTACAGTACAAAATTAACAATTATAATTAGTAGGATCTTGTTATATAAGTTTGTATTTTACATACGTTTTCGGCTTATATCTTATACACAGTATATAATAGCGTAGGCATTTTTACACATGCTGTTACTCGTAAATGTGAAATATTGAATTTTTAAACTTCATAATTATTATTCGGTTATTGACCATAACTAGATTTGTAAATGAAACTGAAGCAGGCTCGATCCGTCTGACCCTAATAAAATTAACAGTCTTTCAGATGGGACTTTAAACCTCATTAGTCTGACCCTATTAAAACCGAGGTCTCGTGTCGGTGCTTTACACCGTGCACGTAAAAGAACCAGAGGAGATTCTGGAATGGGTCTCTGTCTGTATCATTGCACTATCCTCCAAAAATCTAAAATGACTAATCTCTTCAGGAGGCATCGCTCATATGGGCAACCGGTAGCGACGATAAATAAACGTAAAACACACACATTGGACAGGTAGTTTTTAAAACATACCCAATGGCACAATATCAATAGATTACGGTATAGTATAATGTGAACAGGTCATCTTTGTTTACAATATGATTAATTTCCATACATTAGAACCTTGTTGTATCTGCAATATCTTAAAATATAAGCATGGTAAATATGTACAGCAAGCATTATATTTGTAACATATTCACCGTTGAATATTCTTTCCAGTTTGTTTTATAAATTACAGAGGTAATAATTTACAGAGGTAATTAATTAGATGTAATTTATTACAGAGGTAATTTATTACAGAGGTAATTTATTACAGACGTTTGTATTACAGAGGTATTTATTACAGACGTTTGTATTACAGAGGTTTGTATTACAGACGTTTGTATTACAGAGGTTTGTATTACAGAGGTTTGTATTACAGAGGTATTTATTACAGAGGTTTGTATTACAGAGGTTTGTATTACAGACGTTTGTATTACAGAGGTTTGTATTACAGAGGTTTGTATTACAGAGGTTTGTATTACAGAGGTTTGTATTACAGACGTTTGTATTACAGAGGTTTGTATTACAGAGGTTTGTATTACAGACGTTTGTATTACAGAGGTATTTATTACAGACGTTTGTATTACAGAGGTTTGTATTACAGACGTTTGTATTACAGAGGTTTGTATTACAGAGGTTTGTATTACAGAGGTATTTATTACAGAGGTTTGTATTACAGAGGTTTGTATTACAGACGTTTGTATTACAGAGGTTTGTATTACAGACGTTTGTATTACAGACGTTTGTATTACAGAGGTTTGTATTACAGACGTTTGTATTACAGAGGTTTGTATTACAGAGGTTTGTATTACAGACGTTTGTATTACAGACGTTTGTATTACAGAGGTTTGTATTACAGAGGTATTTATTACAGACGTTTGTATTACAGAGGTATTTATTACAGAGGTATTTATTACAGAGGTATTTATTACAGACGTTTGTATTACAGAGGTATTTATTACAGAGGTATTTATTACAGAGGTATTTATTACAGAGGTATTTATTACAGAGGTTTGTATTACAGAGGTATTTATTACAGAGGTTTGTATTAGACGTTTGTATTACAGACGTTTGTATTACAGAGGTATTTATTACAAAGGTATTTATTACAGACGTTTGTATTACAGACGTTTGTATTACAGAGGTATTTATTACAGAGGTAATATTTCAATTTTCAGGATTTCAAAACTAGAGGACACGCCTTTCTCTTGGTTTCATATTAAAAGTGTAAATCACTTTATATACATAGCTTTTTCATGGCATATGTGCATGCAGCATGTCCTTCTGGCCTAGGTACATGCAACATGTCCTTCTGGCCTAGGTACATGCCACATGTCCTTCTGGTCTAGGTGCATGCAGCGTGTCCTTCTGGCCTAGGTACATGCCACATGTCCATCTGGCCTAGGTGCATGTCACATGTCCTTCTGGCCTAGGTGCATGCAGCATGTCCTAGCCTAGGTGCATGCAGCGTGTCATTCTGGCCTAGGTGCATGCAGCATGTCCTGGCCTAGATGCATGTAACATGTCCTAATGGCCTAAATGCATGTCACATGTCCTTCTGGCCTAGGTACATGCCACATGTCCTTCTGGCCTGGGTACATGCCACATGTCCTTCTGGCCTAGGTACATGCCACATGTCCTTCTGGCCTAGGTGCATGCCACATGTCCTTCTGGCCTAGGTACATGCCACATGTCCTTCTGGCCTAGGTGCATGCCACATGTCCTTCTGGCCTAGGTGCATGCCACATGTCCTTCTGGCCTAGGTACATGCCACATGTCCTTCTGGCCTAGGTACATGCCACATGTCCTTCTGGCCTAGGTGCATGTCACATGTCCTTCTGGCCTAGGTACATGCCACATGTCCTTCTGGCCTAGGTACATGCCACATGTCCTTCTGGCCTAGGTGCATGTCACATGTCCTTCTGGCCTAGGTACATGCCACATGTCCTTCTGGCCTAGGTGCATGTCACATGTCCTTCTGGCCTAGGTACATGTCCTTCTGGCCTAGGTACATGCCACATGTCCTTCTGGCCTAGGTGCATGTCACATGTCCTTCTGGCCTAGGTACATGCCACATGTCCTTCTGGCTTAGGTACATGCCACATGTCCTTCTGGCCTAGGTGCATGTCACATGTCCTTCTGTGTATCGGTGTTATACATCGTGCCGGGATGACTGGCACCGTGTATCGGTGTTATACATCGTGTCGGGATGACTGGCACCGTGTATCGGTGTTATACATCGTGCCGGGATGACTGGCACCGTGTATCGGTGTTATACATCGTGCCGGGATGACCTGTATCATGGCACCGTGTATCGGTGTTATACATCCTGCTGGGATGACATGTATCGTGGCACCCATGTATCGGTGTTATACATCGTGCCGGGATGACTGGCACCGTGTATCGGTGTTATACATCGTACCGGGATGACATGTATCGGTGTTATACATCGTACCGGGATGACATGTATCAGTGTTATACATCGTGCCGGGATGACATGTATCGTGGCACCGTGTATCGGTGTTATACATCGTGCCGGGATGACATGTATCCTGGCACTGTGTATCGGTGTTATACATCGTGCCGGGATGACATGTAACCTGGCACCGTGTATCGGTGTTATACATCGTGCTGGGATGACATGTATCATGGCACCGTGTATCGGTGTTATACATCGTGCTGGGATGACTGGCACTGTGTATCGGTGTTATACATCGTGCCGGGATGACATGTATCGGTGTTATACATCGTACCGGGATGACATGTATCGGTGTTATACATCGTGCCGGGATGACATGTATCAGTGTTATACATCGTACCGGGATGACATGTATCGGTGTTATACATCGTGCCGGGATGACATGTATCGGTGTTATACATCGTACCAGGATGACATGTATCAGTGTTATACATCGTACCGGGATGACATGTATCGTGGCACCGTGTATCGGTGTTATACATCGTACCGGGATGACATGTATCGGTGTTATACATCGTGCCGGGATGACATGTATCGGTGTTATACATCGTACCGGGATGACATGTATCGTGGCACCGTGTATCGATGTTATACATCGTACCGGGATGACATGTATCGGTGTTATACATCGTGCCGGGATGACATGTATCGGTGTTATACATCATGCCGGGATGACATGTATCGTGGCACCGTGTATCGGTGTCATACATCGTGCCGGGATGACTCGCTACATCTTCTTTGTATCGAACTATTCTCCATTAAATATAAACTGATTAGTATGTACATACATCTGGAGGCGTCACTTGATAAGAACAAATCTATTGTCAGCGTATGATTTACAGATAGCAGAGTTGGAGGATGAGAAACGAGAATCGGAGAAGAATGTGAACGTGCTGAAGGCCAAGTGTGAGCAGATCGAGAAGAGGGCGCAGGAACAGCGGCAGGTGGAGGAGAAGAAACACACGGAGGAGATACAGTTCCTCAAGAGAACCAATCAACAGCTCAAGGTATGCCACCACATCCTCCATCTTTAGTTTATACCAAATTTATTTTAGCTTGATTGCGAAACAAGTTCTTACAACTTATATTAAATTACTCTCGAGACCACATTTCTTGATGGAATATATCGCCACAACGGAGAGAAATGAGGCAACGTGGAATTTAAATGCCTTGCCCTAAGGGTACTATCGTAACAGCTCCAGTGGGGCTCAAACTCCTGGCCTTTTGCACCTGAAGTGCTCGCGCTACCAATGCGCTATCATGAATGAACCATATGCTAACCGATAAAACAAATCGACGTTACTGTGAAAGTTTGATACAATGAAACTTGGAACTTCCCCCAATCACGAGCCGGCTCATCTGGATCTACACTTTTTGTAAGCCTATTTAGATGACTGTGGTGTTGAAAGGGTTAATAGTACCACCCATTATAGTACCTCCCATTGATAGTATTGGTGCCATCTTTATTATCCAATCAGTTTTCTTTGCAGTGAAATCTGTTAAATATTATCATATGTTCACGTCAGTGCTTTGAACAATTAAAGAATGTTGTTTTAATTCAGACCGAAATATTGTCGACGGTAAGTGGGAACTGCACGGATACATGTCGTACATGTATTTATTGTATGACCACCGAGTCTATATTTGGCTTTGCTTTACGCATGTCGGACAAGTGTTACGTGTGGCGTATGGATTAAGATCGATATAGTTAAATTCCGTGTAGGAAGGGGGTTCCGTGCCGTCCGTGACACAGCTTACGGTCTTTGACTTGCACTTGGAGTGTCGAATTCTTTCATGTTCACAGAAATTATGTGGTTCTATCTGGTGTGTGTGTATGTTTTAAGTTTATTTATCGTCGCTACCGGTTACCCATATGAGCGCCCTCCTGAAGAGATTAGTCATTTTAGATCTTTGGAGGAGAGTGCATTGATACAGACAGAGACCCATTGCAGAGTCTTCTCTGGTTCTTTTACGTGCACAGTGTTTAAGCACCGACACAAGACCGGTTTAAAGTCCCAGATGAAGGACTGTTAATTTTATTAGGGTCAGATGGGGGATCGAACCTGCGATCCCTGGATTACCAGTCCAACGTGTTAGGGGGACTACAGATACGTCTGTGTTCTATCTGGGGCCCCGTGACTAAAATACTGCTTGGAGGGCGAAAATACGGATAGTACCATGTAACATGAACCTCGATACTTCCTGTAGGCAGCATGCATAACATCTAGCTCCAAATACCCATCATTAGTAAGATTTTAATATTTAATACCGTCTCCGTAGCCCAGTGGTTAAGGCATCAGGGGTTCGCCAGCTAGTTAAATAATGGTTACCGATTGCCTACCAGCCTGGCGCCTGGCATACAAGCATAGGATTCGGGAAGTACTGATGTTCATAAAAAAAGAGGTGTCTCATAAGTCAGAAATGGCTGGCCCTTTAAATAGGGGTGACACTATAATAAACAAACACTTTACTTTACTTTTACTTTTATTTAAAATGGTAATTAAAATTAATTATAACAAAATCTTTCTTTTCCATTCCATGGTGAGATTTTGGAGCAATTTAGCATGAAGTTGTCAGTCCCGTAGCTACTATAAAACACTGAAGAAGGCCCAGGCCCGGGCCTGCAGATTGTCCCAGAAAATGCAAAATCCTGAAAATGCAATAGAAACTGTAGGGGGAATACACTAGGAGTTCCAGGGGGGATAGGACGCCCCCCCTTAAAACTTGCCGATCATAAATGTATATAATCAAATTGATAAAAAATAATATATAGACTAATTTATGAATAAAACTTGAAACATACTGAATATTGTACATACCGTCATTTGCTATGTATAACGCTCCACGATTTCATCTTTTTTTATCAAAATATATCATATCTTGAGAAATTTTGGCTTGTGAAAATGATATTTTACTGTGCGCGGTATACACCAGAACTACATTTTCCCCCGATTTTCGTGCCAAAAAGTGGGTGCGCGTTATACATGATAGCGCGTTATACATAGCAAATTACGGTAACAAGTATGAGAATATCTTATCAATAACTAGTTTGTCCGACTTTCCCCTAATTGAATGGGCACCGTTTGCATTTAATTATTATCTTTTCTGGGGGAAATCTGCGATGCTCGATAGAAAGTATGCCCCCCCTAAACCAAAATCCTGGATCCGCCCCTGGAATAGGGGTATGATGGGGGTACATCTCTGAAAATATCGAAATTTGAACGTCTTAAGACGTACGCTGAAAATGCGTCGCACTGCACCATGTTCTATGATTCCAAATTTTCAGAACCCTGTAGCAACATTACATATTCGATGCTCAATTTATTAATTGCAAATTCAAAATCGCTAGCTTTGCCCCTGGTTGTTAGGCATTTATTACAAGCTGCTGTGTACAGTTAGCCTTGGGAACAGGCGTCGATATATTTTGCCTGGTCAGTCAAATAAATATATTTTAACATCGAGACTATTAACCCATTTCATTCTGGATACATTTAAAGGCTTTTGCAAACAATATAGATCCAGATCAGCCACAGCGCGACGCTGCATGCTGATCAGGATCTATGTTGTTTGCTACATAGCCAAGTGTCTTAGCAAGATCATGTGAATAGCAAACAGCATAGAGCCTGATCAGATGGCACGTTCTGTGGCCGTTGATCTGGCTCTATGTTCTTTGCAAATACCGTTTGAACGGTATCCAGAATGAAATGGGTTAATTGTGATATATTGAGTTTCTGAACATGTCAATTTGCCAGAAATTAAAAAGTGAAAAATTGATAGACTGGCACCAGGGCTAGTATACAGTGTGTTGGGTTGGCGGTGTACACTGTACTGTGTATGCAACAAGATAAAATATGATATGTTGAAATCTTAATAAACTGGGTAACAGCATAGAATCGTAGAGAAATATTCCGACCAATCCCTGCCGGTCAAACAAAACATAATACCGATACATAATTCGTTAAAGCAGCATTACATCGTATGAAATAAAAGATATTTGAAAAATTCAATTTTTACGTATGGGTAGCAATGCTGCCACACATTCTAACATTATACTTTGTATGCTTATGTTCATTTGGTAAACAGTGGTTTTTTGCGATAAAACAAACTCGAAACCGAAAGTAGGACGTTCCGAGTTGATCAGCCACGCACTTGTTTACAACCAGAACGCATCGTCCGCACTTGTTTGCATTCGGAATGCATCCTCTCCATTTGTCCCACGATGTCTTTTTTAATACTTGATATGTTGATTCATACCTCTGTTAGCTCTTAGGGACATTTCTACATCCCCGCGAGGGGTTCAACATTAGAGGAAGATAGATAGATAGTCTTTCATGTTCAAAATATATACGTTGATTTCTACATCCTCTGTTGTTTCACTCATGCGCGCTGTGCGTGTAGATTTCGTGTGTTGATAAACAAATTCGCGTATACGACGGTTTAAATTTATTGGAATTTTATCGTTTCTGAGCGACTATTTCGATTTTTGTAAACACACACACACAAGTATTTATATTTTACCCAAAACATCCTTTATTACGATGTAATGCTGCTTTAACAGTCTATTACAAAGTTCTCGTAGATTAAAATAAAGAGATGCTCTATTCTGTCACATAGTTTATTGCTGGCTTTCCACGCTCAATTTAAAGTCGATAGCTATTGTCAGTATTGTATTGTATTTCTGAACAGTGTGTAGCGATCGTACCCGGGTTAATGCAGATGGTATATACAAGGTTCATTCTAGGTCAGACATTTTTGGGAGAAGTAAGAAAGCGCGCGATCGAGTTCTTAAATGGTGTTATTTAATAAATTTCAACAAAATATGGTTAAAATGCACAGTATGACCATTAACCCATTCAACACCAAGTAACTCACATGGACTGGTCCATGATATTCATAAACCAATAAATGAATCAGAAAATCACATTTGGACAAGTTCATTTATCAAAATGGGTAATTATGTCTAAAAATAGTCATATCACTGGCAAAAAGTGCAGATCCTGATGAGACGGCTCATCACGAGCCGGCTCATCTGGATCTACACTTTTTGTAAGCCTATTTAGAGGTCTGTGGTGTTGAAAGGGTTAAATACAACATTATAATAGGAGTGCTTTATAATGGGCATGAGTGTATATTCCTGGCCAACATTTTGTATGAAAATTGTATAAAAAAACAGGGAGAAGTGGGGGCCCAGAGTGCAAAGTCAGGGTCCCTAGGGCGACTATTTCGCCCTCTAAATGATCCCTGTAAACATACTTAGGAACCCATATTACGTAGACATTCTTCAGGGTACAGAATAACAAACAAACCTTAAAAACAACAGTAGTTGTGTCCATTTATCAATGTTGAAACAGTATTGTGTTTACAGTCAAACCTGTGTTAGTTGTAACCTCTATTAAGCAGCCAATCTGCATTAAGCAGCCAGTTTCCTCATTCCCAATATGTTGTTTTGCTATACATTTGACCTCTATTAAGCAGCCACATGTGCTAAGCAGTCACTTTCTATGATTCCCTTGGCTGGCTGCTTAAGACAGGTTTGACTGTATTTAGTATTTATCATGATTAAAACAGTATTGTGTTTACAGTCAAACCTGTGTTAGTTGTAACCTCTATTAAGCAGCCACCCTGTATTAAGCAGCCAGTTTCCAGATTCCCAATATGTTGTTTTGCTATACATTTGACCTCTATTAAGCAGCCACCTGTGCTAAGCAGCCACTTTTTATGAGCTGTTATAAAGCCATCTGTTGGTATACAGATGGTCATGTGTCTTCCTCTACCAATTAATGTTGGAAAGTCTCCCATGTGATCAAATTAAGCTGGGAGTATAGCATTAACCCCTTGCCCTCACCCACCCCCCTCCCACCCCCTCACACACCAGTTTGTTGTCATTTGTCGGCATGAGAAGTCCAGCTTTGTGTCCGTGGTGAACAGAACCCGGTTCTTTCATTGCCCAAACACTGTTAATGAAGTGCTTTGCATTAACACCACATACCTCTCAATAGGCTTACAAAAAGTGTAGATTCAGAGGAGTCTGCTCATGAGCCATCTCATCAGAATCTGCACTTTTAGCCAGTAATATTTCTATTTTTAGACAAAATTACCTATTTTGATAAATGAACTGGTCCAAATGTAATTTTCTTATTAATTTATTGGTCTAATAATAAGATGCACCAGTCCATGTCAGTTAATTGGTGTTGAATGGGTTAATTAACCCATTTCATTCTGGATACATTTAAAGGCTTTTGCAAACAACATAGATCCAGATCAGCCGCAGCGTGACGCTGCATGCTGATCAGGATCTATGTTGTTTGCTACATAGCCAAGTGTCTTAGCAAGATCATCTGAATAGCAAATATCATAGAGCCTGATCAGACGGTACATTCCGTGGCGGCTGATCTGGCTCTATGTTCTTTGCAAATACTGTCCAGAATGAAATGGGTTCAGGACTGTGTCCATTATGATATGCTGACCTTGATCTGGCTCTATGTTCTTTGCAAATACTGTTTGAACGGTATCCAGAATGAAATGGGTTAAGTAAAATTCTTATTGAACCAAATATACCCGAATGTGTCTGGGAATTTGGAAGTGGAACATTCGTTATACCTATCATATTTTGTTCTGCTTTCAGACGCAGCTGGAAGGTATCATCGCACCAAAGAAATAGGACACTGTGGAGCAATATTGAATCTGTCTGTTAACATTTTACTGTTATAGTTGCCATGGTTACACTAGTGGTATTATTTGATTGGTGAATAATAAAGAGAAAATAAAACATAATTTGATATTAAAGCGACACTACATCGGTGAAAACGCAAATCTGCAGAATGTAATATGCTATTATATCGTAATATTTTTTCCAAATATTTGCCTCAAAAACTGAGTATTTTAACAAATAAAGAGTCGTATACATGGTTTGTTGACATAATAAATTAATGTAAATAGGGTCGACATTCATGCGTGATGCAAGTCGTTTATCCTGAATAACACGAGCTATGGTACATATTTACCGTGATATCTCACATTTATGCCTAATCTTAGTTAAATTATCTTTAAACGAAAGTATCGCGTGTTTAGTATTGACTCCAATGACAAGCAAACGTCAATTCGGGAGCGTGGTTGTCCGTTAAATGAAATCCTACTTTCACTTTTGAAAGTTTGTATACCACAAAAAACACTGTTTATTGATTCAATGTTAGTGTTCGAATGTATTCAGAAGAATTTGTAGTAGCAACGCATTTATACGTGAACAAAATACATTTTATTTGCTTTTTGCGATGTAGTGTCGCTTTAAGAGCAATATGTTGCGCTTAATCCGAGCCACAGGCATACATTATGCAACATTTTAGTAGAGAATGTGTGATTATATATATATTATATATATATCGGCTTGCATATATCTATACGGGTTGGCATGCAAATATCTATACGGGTCAACTTGCCTATACATGTATATATAAATGTTGGCTTGCACTATAAATGGGAGTGAGGTACGGTATAATTTATTATTAACATTCCAGAAAACATACATTATATGTTAATTTTACATTTTTCTTTATTATACATGCATTTCTTTCCGTCCATATAATTTGTAACATATCTGTTGGCGTGCAACACAATACATAAATACTGACTATAGTACGATGTTGCTCTCGTATCTACTTTACACGATGTAATATAAACTGCTATACCAAACCTGGGGGTTATAAAACTGTTCGCCAATCTCAATTTCTCCGATTGGTCGAGCCAAGAGCAAATCTCAGATTCGACCAATGATATCACTCGAGATTTACAGTTTTATAACCTCTAACCCTGGTTATGTTGAAACAATTCAAAGTTACGAATGCCTAGATGGGCAGAACAGACGGAGATATATGAGCAAGTTTGATTGATATGTTTAACAACATGAATACAGCTAGCTGTACATCAGAGCTTCCCACAAACACTGCTGTTATATTATATATAGCTGTGAATGAGCGTTATTCAGATGTACATCAGAGCTTCCCACAAACACTGCTGTTATATTATACATAGCTGTGAATGAGCGTTATTCAGATGTACATCAGAGCTTCCCACAAACACTGCTGTTATATTATATATAGCTGTGAATGAGCGTTATTCAGATGTACATCAGAGCTTCCCACAAACACTGCTGTTATATTATATATAGCTGTGAATGAGCGTTATTCAGATGTACATCACAGCTTCCCACAAACACTGCTGTTATATTATATATAGCTGTGAATGAGCGTTATTCAGATGTACATCAGAGCTTCCCACAAACACTGCTGTTATATTATATATAGCTGTGAATGAGCGTTATTCAGATGTACATCAGAGCTTCCCACAAACACTGCTGTTATATTATATATAGCTGTGAATGAGCGTTATTCAGATGTTTATTTATGTATAGTTGACATTCCACATTATTAAATAATTTTACAACTACCATTTATTCTGTTGTTTATCCTACCTTCATGCAAAACTGACATGCCTGGTAAGCTTTTTGATGTCATACCTCCATGATGTCATTCCTTCGACCACAGGTCATACCTCCATGATGTCATTCCTTCGATCACAGGAATGACGTCATGGAGGTATGACCCGTGATCGAAGGAATGACGTCATGGAGGTATGACCCGTGATCGAAGGAATGACATCATGGAGGTATGACCCGTGATCGAAGGAATGACATCATGGAGGTATGACCCGTGGTCGAAGGAATGACGTCATGGAGGTATGACCTGTGATCGAAGGAATGACGTCATGGAGGTATGACCTGTGATCGAAGGAATGATGTCATGGAGGTATGACCTGTGATCGAAGGAATGACGTCATGGAGAGATGACCTGTGATCGAAGGAATGACGTCATGGAGGTATGACCTGTGATCGAAGGAATGATGGAGGTATGACCTGTGATCGAAGGAATGACGTCATGGAGGTATGACCTGTGATCGAAGGAATGACGTCACGGAGGTATGACCTGTGATCGAAGGAATGACGTCATGGAGGTATGACCTGTGATCGAAGGAATGATGTCATGGAGGTATGACTGTGATCGAAGGAATGGCGTCATGGAGGTATGACGTCATGGAGGTATGACCTGTGATCGAAGGAATGATGTCATGGAGGTATGACCTGTGATCGAAGGAATGACGTCATGGAGGTATGACCTGTGATCGAAGGAATGACGTCATGGAGGTATGACCTGTGAACGAAGGAATGACATCATGGAGGTATGACCTGTGATCGAAGGAATGACGTCATGGAGGTATGACCTGTGGTCGAAGGAATGACGTCATGGAGGTATGACCTGTGATCGAAGGAATGACATCATGGAGGTATGACATGTACTCGAAGGAATGACGTCATGGAGGTATGACCCGTGATCGAAGGAATGACGTCATGAAGGTATGACACGTGATTGGGGGTATGACGTCATTCCTTCGATCGCAGGTTATGACGTCATTCCTTTATCACAGGTCACAATGCCATTCCTTTGTTCGCAGGTCATGCCGCCATAACAACACCTTTCCTGGGCCGGTTCCAGCAGTTAACCAGTACTTGGGGTGCACCGACCTCCGTAAGAAACTGCCAACTTTTTCATATAAATGAGACGCAGTATGAGCGGGGCTCGAACCCGTGACCATCAGTGATGACCCGGGGTGGGTGGGCACCCAGGTAGAACCGCCAACCTTCTGCAAGCCAGTTGGATAGCTTTCTCACATAAAATAATTCACCACCCCAGTGGGATTCAAACCTACAGCGGCGAGGTGCAAGGGATTTGATGTCGGCAACCGTAACCACTCGGTCACACTATTATAATTTACGAGATCAACTAAAGCATACAGTTCAACATTAAATTTATTATTATACCTTGTACGAAATACAGTGTCCGCCTTCGTGGTCGAGTGGTTAAGGTCGCTGACTTGTATACCACTGTAACCTATCATCACTGGTGGTCTCGGGTTCGAGCCCCGCTCAGGACGTGTCTCATTTATATGAAAAAGTTGGCAGTTTCTTACGGAGTACTGGTTAACCGCTGGAGCCTGCCCAGAAAAGGTGTTGTTAGGTAAACTGCCCGCCGGCGATATAGCCCAAAATGGTGCTGATGCAGGCGTAAAACCCGAAATATAACATATAACGAAATACAGTAACAAACAGCATATAACATATAGAAGCATCTAACTGTTGTTAAAATAAAGAATATCACAGATAATTGTTCCCTCAAAATGTAATCAATAATATGATGACAAGTTGCTATAGTGAATAGGAGTGTCACTACTATTTCATATTCGCCTGTAAGTAAGTAAGTAAGTAAATATAAAATGACCCCACCCCCCTACTTTGGTCGTGAAATGCGTGTTTTGGCATGCACTCGCATATAATTCTGAGCGATTTCGATTTTTGTAAACATACACACATTAGTATTTATATTGTACCCAAAACATCCTTTATTACGATGTATGTAATGCTGCTTTAAATAAACATCCTTTATTACGATGTATGTAATGCTGCTTTAAATAAACATCCTTTATTACGATGTATGTAATGCTGCTTTAAATAAACATTCTTTATTACGATGTATGTAATGCTGCTTTAAATAAACATCCTTTATTACGATGTATGTAATGCTGCTTTAAATAAACATCCTTTATTACGATGTATGTAATGCTGCTTTAAATAAACATTCTTTATTACGATGTATGTAATGCTGCTTTAAATAAACATCCTTTATTACGATGTAATGCTGCTTTAAATAAACACTTCTGTTCTGTACATTGCGTTGTGACCCCACACTACTGTTGTGTACATTGCGTTGTGACCCCACACTTCTGTTCTGTACATTGCGTTGTGACCCCACACTTCTGTTCTGTACATCAACGCAATGTGTCGTTGTGACCTCACACTTCCGTTCTGTGCATTGCGTTGTGACCCCACACTTCTGTTCTGTATAGCAGGTGGTCGACTAACAGCATTATTTCGGGATCCATGTAATGAAAACTGATGGAAAATCGGCTGCAACATTCTATGCCCTGAAAATAAAATGTGCATGAACCTGATTTTCACAACAATAATTCAGGTCTGTCATTATGATAATAAATTATATAGAAATCAGAATATTTTTACACTTTGCTTTTCTGTATGACGATTTTATTCCGTTTTTATATTTATTCCGGTTGTCCAGTGGTTAACACGTTGGACTGACTGGTAATCCAGGGATAGCAGGTTCGATCCCCAGTCTGACCGTAATAAAATTAACAGTCTTTCAGATGGGACGTTAAACCGAGATCTCGTGTCGGTGCTTTACACTTTGCACGTAAAAGAACCAGAGGAGACTCTGGAATGGGTCTCTATCTGTATCATTGCACTATCCTCCAAAAATCTAAAATGATTAATCTCTTCAGGAGACGTCGCTCATATGGACAACCGGGAGCGACGATAAATAAAAGTAAAACACGCACTCAAATTCGTTAGCATATACCTAGAATAGATTTCACGTATATCCATAATATATATATATATAATATATTATTCTCCTGCCTATTGTATATCAATCATTTGAGAGATAGGGAGAAGAACTACATATGTTTTCTTTCGTTCTAATCCCTTTCAGTCTACTGCTGTTAAATTATATGTAAAATGTTCATTTCTTAATTACATGTAGAAATACTGAAATAAATATTGTTTAGACTAAAAGATGTAAATAATTCGTAAATTCGTACTTGTTTATGACTGTGCTTTGTCCAATTAAATACATATTGTGGAATGGTACCAAATAAATGTTGTTTCATTGGGTAGGGATGAAATGTTTCCCTTCCGATGGTATCCAGCGAGCTTATAACACCCACTCCCGCTATGTTCAAACACCTGCCCATCTCGATATCTTCACTGTTTTCCGGATCATATTCATTCGGAACGATCGGACATAAACCAGGATTAAATCCAAAGTCTACCAAATGTCGAAGAGCACGATTACTGATGACGTATCCTGCACCTCCACTCATATATCCACCGTCTACAAATTTATCGAAATGAAAGCCAAGGTAGCTAGGTATGTCGCTGTCGTGTTTTTGTAAAAGGAATCTTAAATTTTCCATAATGACGTATGTGTCGTCATCTGCCTTCAGCAACCAATCGAATTCATCAATGTAATGTTCATATACATGACGCAAAGCAAACTTAACTTTATGCACAATGTTGTTTCGGGTTTCTCCGAAATATGTATTAATTATATCAGCTGCGTGTATATCCGTTTTAAGAACATAGAAGTGTCGGTTGCATCGCATTGCCCACGTTGCGTTGGTAGCGGCCCCTCGTGACCGTATGGTATCATCAGTAGTAAGTATTAGGCATAGGATTCGAACTTTGTTTTGCAGCGGATCCTTTGGGACAGTGACTGAATGAAGCAAACATAATACACATTAGAATTGTCCGTCTATCCGTCCGTGGCGTTTTGAAGAAGTACGTAGGTACATTTTTAGTGATTTAACAATATGTTTTTGTAATTACAATGTCGTGATAGCGCAGTGGATGCGCGTTCGCTTCAGGTGCTAAAGGTCCGGAGTTCAAGCCCCGCTGGAGCCGTTACGATTGTGCCCTTAGGCAAGACATTTAAATTCCACGTTGCCTCTTCTCTCTCCCTCGTGGCGATGTGGATTCCATCAGGAATGAGGTCTCGAGAGTGATTAATATAAGTTGAAATAACTTGTTTCGCAATCGAGCTAAAATAAATTTGTATAAACTAATTACAATGTATTTATATATGTCCTCAGTTTATAGCTAGTTTCTTCACTTCATGATTCTGTTTGTTTCGTATTTCAATACATTAGCTCTATGTAAGGGCAGTGTTTGTCTGTTTGGGAGGGGGGGGGCATTTTCTGGCGCAAACACCGAATTATCTTGCGTTCTACAGGGCTCAGTACTATGCCTAACAGTTGTTATGCTTTATATAAATTCTCCACTTGAATCTACAAAACTAACTCAGCAATAGATAAATACAGTACTAATTTAATGTGTAGGTATTGAGCTATTTTATGTCTATGCTTATATATATTATATAATTATTAATATGCCTTCGTCTTTCTTTTAATGTTTAACCCTTTCAACCCCACAGGCCTCTAAATAGGCTTATGAAAAGTGTAGATCCAGATGAGCCGGCTCGTGACGAGCCGTCTCATCAGGATCTGCACTTTTTTGCCAGTAATAATTATTACTATTTTTAGATAAAATTACCCATTTTGATAAATGAACTGGTCCAAAGGTAATTTTCTTATTAATTTATTGGTCTGAAAATATCACGCACCAGTCCATGTACTTGGGGTTGAATGGGTTAATGTGTCACCGCGGGTCTTCAGTGGATGAAATAAATAGTATATAAACATAACGTAATTGATATCGTATACATAAACGGACCAGAATTGACAGTACAGTCAAACCTCTCCAGAGGAAACACCATCCAGATACACCCAATATTGGTTGTTGTAGAGAGGTTGCTGTTCTAGGGAGGTTCAACTTTTTGAAGTTTGGAAATGCGGGAATTGTCAGTTTCGACAGTTATAATTGCTCATACTGATTTGAAAATAGAGTATACAGAATGGGGTACTACTTTCATTATATGTCTACAGACTGTTTTTTCCCCAGCAAAATGTTTGTCTGTTCTTGGGAGGTTTTCTGCATCGCTGGGTGGGAAATTGACTGTCGTTGTGTGTTGTTGGGAGGTGTCGTTCATGAGAGGTGAAATTGTATTAAAATGCAATGGGTGGGATTATAGGTGACGTTATAAAGAGGGCGTCGCTCATGGGAGGTGACGTTATTAAGAGGGCGTCGCTCATGGGAGGTGACGTCATAAAGAGGGCGTCGCTCATGGGAGGTGACGTTTGGGGAGGTGGGACTGTAAATTCGCTGTTACAATTATTTATTTCAGAGATATTTTTTTTTTAATAATATTTTATTGCATTTTTTCATACAATACATTACATATATACAATACTAAGAGCAAATCAGAGATTAATATGTAACTATATGATTGCAGTATACGATACATGTGTTTTGCCAAGGGGAAACAACAAATGGGTTGGGCTACAAGTTATAACAACATTATTTCAGATATATATCTAGCCATGAAGACATTATACACATATATTATTCCGACCTTGTCGCGAGACAATTTATATGTGTACAACTTCTTTTCCCCAAGTCCGTGGGTTATTAGATCGGGTGGGAAAATGGGTTTAGTTGGGGTTAATAGTGGATTAGTGATTTGACCTCTCACACGTCATCCTTCCGTACTATCACTCAGACATAAATGCATGACTTTGTGCAACAGTAGACAAGACCCGGAAGTTGTGGAAGTCGTGATAGCGCAGCGATGTTTACGGAAGTGGTGGAGGTATGGACATACCTTGGAACGGCCGAGATGTGAGATCCCTTTATAAATATGCTGCTGCGGGGTGACCAACAGTGAGGTAGGTGGCCCTAAGAAGAGCCATTCGAAAAGAAGAAGCCACCAGGACGTGTCACCCTGAAGAGGAAGATGACTCATCCAGTTGTCGATTGTATTGCACAATCATCGAAAAGTTCAAGCCATCACACTATAAGATAACACTCTACAGATACTTCACGACTAAACGACGGTGATATGAAAGGAATACACGAACAGATTCACCTGAGAATGCTCGCCCACATGGATCGCCTGCAGAGAGGGTAAATAAACGTAATCAACATCAGTAGATAAGACACTATATTGGACACACATTGATAACTGTCATAGAGACGGAATGAACAGCTACCATACATATACAGATAAGAGAGCATTGCTTGCAGTACAATATTATGCTATATTAATTTTATGTTATATTTCGGGTTTTACGCCTGCGTCAGCACCATTTTGGGCTATATCGCGGGCGGGCAGTTTACCTAACAACACCTTTCCTGGGCAGGCTCCAGCGGTTAACCAGTACTTGGGTGCACCAACCTCGGTAAGAAACTGCCAACTTTTTCATATAAATGAGACACGGTCTGAGCGGGGCTCGAACCCGTGACCATCAGTGATGATTAGGTATACAAGTCAGCGACCTTAACCACTCGACCACGGAGGCAGACTTGCAGTACAATAATAATTACACAATATAACATGTTCTACCAACAGATAATGTATACGGCCTGTGCTATTCATTAATATAGTTATTTACACTTTACGTGATTTAGTACCTTGTCGATCCGCAAGTTCTTGTATGTAACGCTGCATTACAGATGCTTGTTCCGGTTCCGCAACTACAATGAAATATTTAACATAAAATCTTTATCTCAACCAGCCGATCACAATATAGTATCAACCACGCATAAAGAACGCCTTCATCACTTGCTCCGCCCAGGGTTAGGGTTGGGTTAGGGTCAAAACGCGTGGTTGATGTCATTATTTAGTTGGGTGGTTGAGAAAAAAGGCTTACCAATATTTTAGCATATGACATCCGGGATACAACTAGTTTCAGTCATTTCAAGAGCTTGATTTCCTCTTGGAATGGAAATGACTGTAAGTGTGTAGCGTAATGGGTCCCACAGTGAAGGATCAGCATGGAGTTCATTTCAGCTATAGTTTAGATTGCATTTTTAGTTTTCTTTTATAAATCATCTTAGTTGCCTGCATGGCTGTTGTCTTATTCTTTTATTATGTAGCTTCTTATGTTCATCTTATGTCTAATTTTACTGATCGACTAAATAAGCAGGTTTTGTTTTAGCATATAGTTATTAGATAACTATTAGACAATTGAATTCAAATTTTTATTTCCCATCGCTGTTTAATCTTGTTATTCATATACACATGTTGTTTTATAGTCGATGCTTTCCTATAATTGGAGAAAATAAAAGTTATTATTATTATTATATAAAAGCTCATTAGAGCTTATGTGATTACTCAAAATAAAGTTTATCTTATCTTATCTTAGCCATTGCTGTACATTTGTATATATAGAATCCACCAAGCGCTAGACATTATATAGGTGGTTCTTAGTAGCAATAAAGATATGTTTGCCACATTAAACACATTTTCATTTCGCTGGACTGGTAATCCAGGGATCGCAGGTTCGATCCGCCGTCTGACCCTAATAAAATTAACAGTCTTTCAGATAGGACGTTAAACCGAGGTCTCGTGTCAGTGCTGTACACCGTGCACGTAAAAGAACCAGAGGAGACTCTGGAATGGGTCTCTGTCTGTATCATTGCACCATCCTCCAAAAATCTAAAATTACTAATTTCTATACCGGTACAACCGGTAGCGACGATAAATAAATGTAAAACACACACACACGCTTCATAGGGTGCACTTGTTGTTAATAAATACGATTGTGTAGTTTATGTTAGACAATGAAAATCAAGTCTTTACCTGTTTACATCTGATCGATATTTCTCAAAAACTAACAGGTTATCAGTCAATGTACATGAATAATATATTATCTGGATGGTAGTCAAAACGAGTAGCAATAGTTACCTGAAGGTATATATATATATTCCTACATAATATGGATTATTTGTAGCACATAATTAATGGCGTCTTGTTTATGTTTTGTGAAAATGGCGGATGTATCATAGGCATGCAGTGATTGGTTAGTAAAGAGCACGTGCTTAAGTATTGTCATGTGTCAGGTCAAATGTACGTGTCACTTATTTTAACTATTGGTCCAAGGGAAATAACTCAAACTACACTACACTGTACTACATATGCTACGTTACAAACTAACTGAAGGTGTTACAATGTTTTCAACTCACCGCTTCAAATAGGGGCAAAAATGACAGGCGAATATATGTGTTCAAAGAGTTTTGTATTTATTAACAATAATTGCACCCTATTACACATGTACACGTAGTCGTCTATCTCAATGTCTTATAAAATTATTAGTTTTACAAATTTATGTCAGCTCGATTGCGAAACAAGTTCTTTCAACTTATATTAATCACTCTGGAGACCTCATTCCTGGTGGAATCCATCGCCACGAGGGAGAGAGTAGATGCAACGAGGAATTTAAATGCCTTGCCTAAGGGCACAATCGTAACGGCTCTAGCGGGGGTTCCATATTGCCTCTTCTCTCTCACTCGTGGCGATGGATTCCATCAGGAATGAGGTCTCAAGAGTGATTGATATAAGTTGTATTTGTAGAACTTGTTGTGTGTGTGTTTTATGTTTATTTATCGTCGCTACCGGTTGCCTATATGAGTGACGCCTCCTGAAGAGATTGGTCATTTTAGATTTTTGGAGGATAGTGCAATGACACAGACAGAGACCCATTCCAGAGTCTCCTCTGGTTCTTTTACGTGCACGGTGTAAAGCACCGACACAAGACCTCGGTTTAAAGTCCCATCTGAAAGACTGTTAATTTTATTAGGGTCAGATGGTGGATCGAACCTGCGATCCCTGGATTACCAGTCCAACGTGTTACCACTCGACTACAGATCCGTCTGTAAGAACTTGTTTGTTTGCTTCTCCATATCTATACATACTGACAATGTGTGTACCATATCTCTTATGTAATACTTAATATTTAACATGTTTGTACATTTCAGTTGTATCACACATTGAATATAAAGAATGCAATAAAATATGATTAAACTAAATAGTATGTGTCTGTGTGTTATGTATAGTCGAGTGGAAGTCATGATAGCTCAGTGGAAGTCGTGATAGCTCAGTGGTAGCGCGTTCGCTTCACGTGCGAAAGGCCCGGAGTTCGAGCCCCGCTGGAGCCGTTACGATTGTGTCCTTAGGCAAGGCATTTAAATTCCACATGCCTCTTCTCTCTCCCTCGTGGCGATGGATTCCATCAGGAATGAGGTCTCGAGAGTGATTAGCATAAGTTATAAGAACTTGTTTCGCAATCGAGCTGAAATAAATTTGTTATAAACTAGTCGAGTAAAATATGGTTTGTCGTTCTAAACGCCGGAATTAACCACTTTGGCATAAATACCTGCGTGGTTAATTTCCACGGGACATTACTCCAAACTATGTTTTATTCGCCAATAAATATCACTGTATATGAACTTGTAATTATGCAATACTAGGCTCATATAGTTATATACAGTATTATATAGTTATATACAGTATTATATAGTTATATACAGTATTATATAGTTATATATAGTTATATACAGTATTATATAGTTATATACAGTATTATATAGTTATATATAGTTATATATAGTATTATATAGTTATATACAGTATTATATAGTTATATACAGTATTATATAGTTATATACAGTATTATATAGTTATATATAGTTATATACAGTAGTATATAGTTATATACAGTATTATATAGTTATATACAGTATTATATAGTTATATATAGTTATATACAGTATATATAGTTATATACAGTATTATATAGTTATATACAGTATTATATAGTTATATATAGTATTATATAGTTATATACAGTAGTATAGTTATATACAGTATTATATAGTTATATATAGTTATATACAGTATTATAGTTATATACAGTAGTATATAGTTATATACAGTAGTATATAGTTATATATAGTTTATACAGTTATATACAGTTATATACAGTTATATACAGTTATATATAGTTATATACAGTTATATACAGTTATATACAGTTATATACAGTTATATATAGTTATATACAGTTATATACAGTATTATATAGTTTATACAGTATATATAGTTTATATATAGTTATATACAGTATTATATAGTTATATACAGTATTATATAGTTATATACAGTAGTATATAGTTATATACAGTATTATATAGTTATATATAGTTATATACAGTAGTATATAGTTATATACAGTATTATATAGTTATACAGTAGTATATAGTTATATATAGTTATATATAGTTATATACAGTAGTATATAGTTATATACAGTATTATATAGTTATATACAGTAGTATATAGTTATATACAGTATTATATAGTTATATAGTTTATATACAGTATTATATAGTTATATACAGTATTATATAGTTATATATAGTTATATACAGTATTATATAGTTATATACAGTATTATATAGTTATATATAGTTATATATAGTATTATATAGTTATATACAGTATTATATAGTTATATACAGTATTATATAGTTATATACAGTATTATATAGTTATATATAGTTATATACAGTATTATATAGTTATATACAGTATTATATAGTTATATACAGTATTAATAAGTTATATACAGTATTATATAGTTATATACAGTATTATATAGTTATATATAGTATTATATAGTTATACATAGTATTATATAGCTATACATAGTATTATATAGTTATACATAGTATTATATAGGTTTACATATTATTATATAGGTTTACATAGTATTATATGGTTTTACATAGTATTATATGGTTTTGCATAGTATTATATAGGTTTACATATTATTATATAGTTTTACATAGTATTATATAGGTTTACATAGTATTATATAGTATTATATAGTTTTACATAGTATTATTTAGTTTTACATAGTATTATATAGTATTATATAGTTTTACATAGTATTATATAGGTTTACATATTATTATATAGTTTTACATATTATTATATAGGTTTACATATTATTATATAGTTTTACATATTATTATATAGGTTTACATATTATTATATAGTTTTACATATTATTATATAGTTTTACATAGTATTATATAGGTTTACATATTATTATATAGTTTTACATATTATTATATAGTTTTACATAGTATTATATAGGTTTACATATTATTATATAGGTTTACATATTATTATATAGTTTTACATAGTATTATATAGGTTTACATAGCATTATATGGTTGTACATAGTATTATATGGTTTTACATAGTATTATATGGTTTTATATAGTATTGTATAGGTCTACATAGTACTATATAGGTTTACATGGTATTATATAGTTTTGTATAGTATTATATAGTTTTGCATAGTATTATATAGTTTTACATAGTATGCACGCACGCACGCACGCACGCACGCACGCACGCACGCACGCACGCACGCACGCACGCACGCACGCACGCACGCACGCACGCACGCACGCACGCACGCACGCACGCACGCACACACACAGTTCTCTCACACACACATAGTTCGCACGCACGCACACACCACACACACGCACGCACGTACGCACGCGCGCACACACACACACACACACACACACACATATTCAAATAAGAGTTCTTCTTGCTAGTGTTGATGTATATACATGTCTAAAACTAAAGTACAAAATGTTACAAACCTGATATACTAGTCCGTGACTGGCGCTGAACAAGCAGAAGTGAAACTAGGGTGAAGCAACACAACAATATCGTCTTAAAGTATAAGTTACCCGTGCTTCGTTGATAAATGCACGTGCACTTCAAATATGCACGATGACACGGACTGCTCATGTTAATTGATACACGTACATAGAGTTATGACGGCTCCTATAATAGTATGTGTTTAATGTACACGACTGTGTGTCTGTCTGTGTGTGAGTCTGTGTGTCTGTCTGTCTGTGTGTCTGTCTGCGTGTCTGTCTGCGTGTGTGTTTCTGTGTGTGGGTGTGTGTGTGTGTGTGCGTGCGTGCGTGCGTGCCTGTCTGTCTGTCTGTCTGTCTGTCTGTCTGTCTGTCTGTCTGTCTGTCTGTCTGTCTGTCTGTCTGTCTGTCTGTCTGTCTGTCTGTCTGTCTGTCTGTCTGTCTGTCTGTCTGTCTGTCTGTCTGTCTGTCTGTCTGTCTGTCTGTCTGTCTGTTTATTTGTTTGTCTGTTTATTTGTTGGTCTGTGTATATGTGTGTGTCTATCTGTATGTATGTGTGTCTGTCTGTGTGTTTGTGTCTGTCTGTGTGTGTGTCTATATGTGTCTGTATGTGTGTCTGTCTGTATGTGTGTCTGTCTGTGTGTCTGTCTGTCTCTCTGTCTGTGTGTCTGTCTGTATGTGTGTTTGTCTGTGTATATGTGTGTGTCTATCTGTATGTCTTTGTGTGTCTATCTGTATGTCTGTGTGTGTCTGTGTGTGTCTGTCTGTGTGTATGTGTCTGTCGGTGTCTGTCTGCTTGTGTGTCTGTCTCTGTGTCTGTTAGTTAACCTGTATCTCCGTACACACCTGCACTAACTATACCATGTAGTGTAGGAGATACATGTAGGACTATACTGATGTATACAATGCTCTTCACGTAAAGTGAGTAATTGCAGTGGCGGTTCTAGTGGAGGGGGTAGGGCGTATAAAACCCTTAAACCCCCTTCGGTTTTCAATTGATATTTTTCCCCCATTAAAATATAATGTATTTCACTAATCCCCCTTCAAACCAAAAATCACCCCATTAGGCTAATCCTAGAACCGCCCCTGACTTGCATTGGTTGTAGTTATGTGCACAGTGAAGTGTTGCATATGTGCATGTATACGCTTGCCGAGCGCGCTTCTACTTAATATATCCTTCATTAGTTAACAAACGCCTTTGTTTAAATATATCCGTCAAACTAAGTATGTTAATTATAGATAGCACTTCATATTGTAACAGCTATCATTTGTTTAATGATGGCGTTCTATAATCACGCCCTGTCATCTGCAGTTACAAGTAATCATGTGATATATCACTTACTCTGTGTTGTTGTAACGAATACGAGGTCCACCTATTAATCGAGAGGTTGATAATCAGCCCCATAGCCACACTGAGACAGATGAGGCACTCGTCTCGATTAACGACAGGTATAGTCAAGCGTGTTTCCAGCAATGAGACATATCCGAACCAGACATGACATTTGAAAGAACATGTCATTGATACGAGCTCATTTCTGTGCTAAGGGTTAGCTTGTTTCCACCAATGAGACATATCCGAACAAGGTCAAGTAATGACAGGTATAGGAATACTCTGATAAAACTGCCTTCATATAGAAATCAGAATATTTTTACTCTTTGCTTTTCTATATGGCGATTTTATTCCGTTTTTATATTTATTCCGGTTGTCCAGTGGTTAACACGTTGGACTGACTGGTACTCCATGGATAGCAGGTTAGAACCCCGTCTGACCCTAATAAAATTAACAGTCTTTCAGATGGGACGTTAAACCGAGGTCTCGTGTCGGTGCTGTACATCGTGCACGTAAAAGAACCAGAGGAGACTCTGGAATAGGTCTCTCTCTCTCTCTCTCTCTCTGTATCATTGCACTATCTTCCAACATCTAAAATGACTAATATCGTCAGGAGGCGTCGCTCATATGGACAACCGGTAGCGACGATAAATAAACGTAAAACACGCACGCACGCACGCACGCACGCACGCACACACACACACACACACACACACACACACACACAACCAAGCAACCATAAAATAACTCGGGGGGTTGTGGTCGCCTCGGTTGATTTCAGATTCTGGCTACGGTACCGTTTGAGTCCTGTAAAAACCAAGATGGTCAAGTAAAATGTCACGTTTCCTCTTCTCTCTCCCTTGTAGTCATGGATTCCATGTGCACCATGAAGTCTCGAGAAGGATTAATTTTACGTTGAAAGCATGTTTCGCAATCGAGCTAAAATATAGTTGTGTTACTAATTAGTTACTGTTATTGATAGATGGTAACGGTATATTGAGTATATAAGCTGCAACAAACACACCTCTATTCGCAGGTTCGATCCCCCGTCTGACCATAATAACATTAACAGTATTTCAGATGGGACATTAAACCGAGGTCTCGTGTCGGTGCTGTACACCGTGCACGTAAAAGAACCAGAGGATAATCTGGAATGGGTCTCTGTCTGTACCATTGCACTATCCTCCAAAAATCTAAAATGACTAATCTCTTCAGGAGGCGTCGCTCATATGGGTAACCGGTAGCAACGATAAATAAACGTAATACACACCCCTCTATTCAACGTTTATTCGAAATAAATAAATTAATTTTCTTCGTCTATGCTTTGTTTTTGGGTTTTTTAAGTGACACAAGCAGCATAGCACAGCGTGTTAAAGTATAAACTTTATATTTATTTTACAACGAATGCGAAACAAGCTGTAACAACTTATATTAATCACTCTCGTTGGCGCGGATGAACGCGTATTTGTGGTCATTCGTGTTGGAGGAAACCGGAGTGCCCGGAGAAACTCCACCTGTCCGATCTGGCAACCACCGTACCATCTCACATACTTCTCGGTCCGAGGATCGAACCCGGATTGCATTAGTGAGAAGCGAGCGTGCTAACCATTGCGCTAATCGGACAGCTGTTGTTGGTGGAGGAAGCCCCCCGGCGTGCCCCGACGAGCAGTATTTGAAGCACTAAAAGGGAAAAGATTTGGAAAACAATTATACCATATAATTGGGAAATACATTCTGTAGAAATTTGCGTTTTCACTGATGTAGTGTCGCTTTAATGGATCCCCTCACGTGTGTAGCTCGGAAGATAAGAAATGTGAATTTGTCACGCCCTAACATTATACATGTATTGTGTAACATAATGGGGTTATATGTTGATTATGTTAATTAATTACCTCCATAATTAGTTGTATAGCATGGTACATATTCATGAGTATTGGTCCATTTATAATAATGCTGTATACGATCGCTATACAAGGCAATTATACATGGAACTGTACTAACTGTTTATGTTGGCAGAGAAGTAAGTAAATTTGGCAGCGAAACAAGTATACTAGTGTAGTAGATAAGGACCACAGAATGATGATTTCGTTAATTCTGTAAAATCTGTAAAAAGCACCACATTTTCACACAAGTAACATGAGGGTGTATACTTTCCAAAATGCCCGGAAGACAATCACGAGAGGCCCCAAAAAGGGACCACCAACAGAAATTTAAAAAAAAACAACGCTTTTTAAAGTTCCAATAATTTAATTAATTGTTACTACTTCAATTGTTTTCACATGATAATTAATAGAGAAGGCATAGTCGTATCTAATGTTTTACATACAAATAATAATTTTGTACTCGTTTGATGAAAATGAGGCCCTTAAAGGGTAATTTTTCGTGTTTTAGAGAAATATAAAATACAAAGTTTTTTTCTTTTTGTTCCCAGTGAGGGAAAATTAAATAAACTTAGTTCTGTTGGTAGAATAGTATCAGTAATTGAACCCTTTGTGTGTATACATGTCTTTGTGTGTCATCTGAGGCCCTGTTAACAGCCATTATACTATTCGGTTAATTTGGCAAATTGCATATTTTCAATAATAACTATAATTACAATTAAACAAATATAAGTGAACAGGTTGTACATAATATCTGAATTGTACAACACACTAAATTATTAATAAAATACTTATCTTTGCACATGTATAATATAATGAAGCCCTTCAAAGGGTAATATTTATAATAGTGAGGCCCTTAATGTAATTGCAGAAAGAAGATTCGAAAACAATCTTATTTGTCTAAAATATATAAATCTTAACATGCTAATGGAATAATTTTATGTCTATATGCATGTTATTGTGTATTGTGCATTTTACACTGCATAAATATACACAGTGTACTATATTCAACAAACATTTTCTCTTTCACATTGGCCACCACACACATGTGGGATGTAAGTTACTTTTGATCAATTCTTATGAACCCTTTGAAGCCTCTGGAAGTGTACTCCATTGTGGTATCCAATTGTTGCTTTCTCTTGTCCATCCCAACTCTGGAGATGGCAGATAAGGGCATCTGATGAGCATCTGGTCCCATATGTGGCCACTCTGGTAGACAGCTCTTAGTGCATGCTGGACGAGTGCACTATGTGATGGTGGATCCATGTCAATAGTCCTATTACCATAACAAAACATATATGTTTCCTAGAATCATTTCCTAGCTCATATGGCATGTTCTGGAGTACATAAGAACAACAAATCTCTCGAGCACTGCTGTGTCTTCATCAGGAACGTGATCAGGTGCTGAAGATAATCTCTTGAAAAATGCATAGATTTCCATATGTTGAATACCGTCCTCATACCAACACCATTTAATGCAGAGACTGTTTCACAGCCGGAGATAGCATGGAATAGCAGGAGTCCCCAAGATACCGAGCTTGTCAGATATTTCATGTCACGGTAAGTAGCAGAAATGCTTGGCATGGCATAAGGCAACCCACATACAGTAAGTAGAAGCTGTATGTAAATTGAGCACAGCATTTGCTAACATCACAACGTTAGTATCAATAGCCTGGATACGTACTCTCTTGCAACATGTATTGAAAGAATGCGCTGCATGGAGAAGCATTCTGTCGTCTGCTTCTTCATGGTTACAGGGTTGAAGGTCAGTCACATCAAAGTCGATCTCTGTGTTCGATTTCAAGACATTATCTCCATGTGTTGATATAACAGTTTTACCAGCCATGAAAGTGTAGCTCTTAATGCATTGTGATAGGTACTCATATAATGCAAGCCAACCACTCCCATCAAACCAATCTCCAATAACCTTCAAGAAGGCCACCCACCAACACCATGCAATTTCCAGGTCCATACCCGTGGGCCATAACCATTGTATCTTCTTGGTTGATCGACTGTGATCTGGCCAGGGTTCTTAGCTGCAGTGACATGTTTGATAAGTCGCATTCCATGCTTTACCTTAGCCACAGTGAACACAGAGTCACGACACAATGGGAATAGTGTTGTTATGGCTGGTGCTCTTGTGTCAATTGAGAGGTGTTGTGCAAAGAATGGTGACCATGAAAAAGATTCGTTTTGACCTAGATTTCCAAGATTTTCGGCAACATGCTCTAACCATTTGGTCACTAAGAACTAATTCACGTTGAGTAGTTGGGAGGAGGCTCACATGACAACCGGTTGTGGAGTGTTGGCCTTCAATGTTACAGGAGGGACATCTTTGTACTTCTCTGGTAGATAGTTTGTGACTAATCGGCCTTGAGATAAGTTATATTTATACATTGCGCCTCAGACTTCGTGTGACCGAGATTGCCGTACCATGAAATGCATCATTCGATGTTACTGACTGTGGATTGTGATCCATGCTGTGGTGTACAGTCCTTTCCTGAGATTTGGTGGGCATGCAATGCTAGTAGTTTCATATTCACCTTAGACAGTTTACTATGTCTGTGGAGACCTGTATAACCCTGTTATAAGACACTGAAACGCCTTTGTCATTTATTATTATCAACAAGCCACCACTTTCACCTTAATCAGTTTAACTCTCTATATATGCAATCAACTCAGCAACAATGGTAGCCTTTTTCAATTAATTATCACCAGTATCGTACACATGAATCGATGTAGAATCAGTTGAAAGTGCATACTGCCTATTGTACTTGTTATAAAATGTGCACAAACATGATATTCTGCGTCTCTTGGTACCATATCCACCTCTTAATGTTTGGCTAGAATTTCGATATCTGACATCTCAGTTGTGATATGTCACACTTTCGTATCTATTTCCATTGTTTCTACCTAATGTAGTCTACCATAAGATTTAGTGTAAACGAAACAACTACCATGAAACGTTGTATCAAAACTCTTTCTAAGCCTCTTTGTCTCTATAGTTTCCATACACACTTGCTGTCTCTTTACTGCTCTATCAATATTCTGCTGCTGAAGCAGGACATATGCCAGACGGAATTTTGCTCCATCATTGCCACTCCCTAGGTCAAGTCATTCCAAAGTTTTAATTGTTCCTGTGGCAATGCATTGTGTGGACATGGCATTCAGTCTTCTTTTGGCATAGGCAACACTGGCTCCAGTTGGAACATCGTGCCCTGTACAACTCATATGTCGAAGGTTGCTCAAACCCAACAGCATGTCCTGATGTGGATTCCTAAAATTTAGAATACATTATTAATTGTCTATCAAAATGTAACCAATACAAGATTGTACAGAATGACAGCAATACCTCAGAATAATCACCAATGCATACTGGCAACTGCAGGATAGGTGTGCCTGTGTCCGTACAAACAGGTAGATGGGCCTATGAATGTAACCCTTGATTGAAATGATTATGAATTGGAGAATAAAACAGCTCATGTAGCACAGTGGTTAGCGCCTTTAATTCCAAGGCGGCAAGTCGTGAGTTAGATCCCCGGTCGAGGCACAGTACTAGTTGATTTTTATCCAGGAAAGTGTCCTAGGTCTGGTTCGATCCAGGAAAAATAGTTGCCACTGAACGTTCAGGTCTCAATGTCAGTTGTTTCAGTGTGTACAATTTGGGTTCAAAATGAGCATGTTTGGCAAATACTGGCTGGAAATTTCTGGCAGGTAAATTTCCTCCTTCAGCTTCAAAAAAGTTTACTTTAAGGCATGTGGGGGACATGCCGGGGTCACTACTCTACTGCGCCAAATGGGCGGAATGACATTGTAAGCATAACAAAACAAACAAGCAGGTCGAATAATTTTGCAGTCAGTCCTGAACATCACATGTTATATAATAGTATATTAAATTACGCACCATAACCTCTGGTTGATTGTTGTCAACATGTGACTGTGTTACTAGGTTTAACTCATGTTAATTTCTTGATTGTGTTAGTATTTTGTTAGCCATATGAGTCCATGAGTAGAATGTGGTTGACTTGCCATGATATCTGAAATTAATGAAACTCCATTAAGAATGTAAAATGTGTAGGGCTAATTAATTTTGTTATGCATACCCCACCCACCTTTATAATTCTTGTTCTTTTTGTTTAAATTATTTAAACATGTGCAACACCATTGTTTATACATGTGTTATCTATACAAACAAAATATACTAATAATACTTACATCTTGGCGTGATACAGCATGTAAAAACGCAACAAAATTTCGAACTTTCCCACTCTCTGAACTGTTCATGGAAATTTTGCTAAAAGGGAAACAACTCTGTAAACCAATTAAAAGTGGCTTCTGGCCATTACCTAAAGCATAATGCAGCAATTAGATCCATGTAATTGAGTAAAGTAGTTATTTATTGTACAATAGTGGATACTGACATAAAATTGTAATATTTATTATATTATTAATCACAATTGGCCAATTTTAACAACATTATGGGCCTCGTTTATGGCATTATCACTAATTAGGGCCTCAATTTTCAATTTTGTATTTAACAAAAGTCATTTTTATACTGGTGTAACCTATTATCCTGATAACATACCTCATTTGCACGAGTTATATACCATTTCTGACTGTAATAAATTAATTATATACATGCAAATTTACACAATTATGTGCCCTTTGGGGCCCCATCTCACGGGGGACTCAGGGCCTCTCGTGATTGTCTTCCGGCCTATTATTTACAAGCTGGTTCTAAACTACCACCATGCCAAATTTGGTGCTTTTTACACCCTCTGAACATTCATGGTCATTATATATACTTGGCGTGGACATCCCTTACATGTATGTCTGATCAGCATATTAAAGGTTTTTCCACACATGTGTGCTATTACATCAGAAATGTACTCTGATGTTTTAAGTTTAAACAGTACAATTTCAAAATATTAACATGTTATTTCCGTACAAGCATGTGTTTGCACCAAAACAATATATCCGAATTGATATATTGAGTGACAGTTATACCAAACATGTTTACTGGAACATCTGTAGCTTGACATTGTATGGAATACATGTCCAAGCTTGCTTCTCTATAAAAGATGAGATACATTTAGATTAGGGGGAGACGAACTGGGATTATTGAAAGCGCCATATGGTGCTTGGGCACACCGTAGACATTTCTTTAAATAAACACTTATAACTTGGACTTGTGTTGGAACTTATACGATTACGGTACAATAGCTTTAGAATTGATATCATTACGTATGTATCGTATCATTATGTATGCTATTTTAATGAAACACAAATAAGGTATTTTGCAAGATATATCTGCAAATACTTGGCCATTGGGCCTAGTGGTTATCACTTGGCGTCCGTGGTCCAGTGGTAGAGCGTCGGATTTGGAATCGAACGGTCCCGGGTTCGATACTCGGTCAGGCCACGTATGTAGTGTCATTGAGCAAGGCACCTCACACACATTGCTTAGTACTGTTTAATCGCTTAGGTCGGCTAAACCTGCCCAGGAAAACATGTCTAAGTCCCCGCAAGGGGTTTGACATTAAAAGGAACATACATACATGTATACCTAGATAAGCGATTGTTTAAAGACTGTACGAAAGCGTCTACATGTGCTGACCTATTTTCAGCCATGTAGGAAAATTATTATTAAACATTATTTTGAATTCCCACTTTTACAATTCTAACATGGATCGACATTTTGTCTGTATAATTAGTTTATACACATTTATTCTAGCTCGATTGCGAAACAAGTTATTACAACTTATAAATACCTTGCCCTAAGGGCACAATTGTAACGGCCCCAGCGGGGCTCGAACTCCGGACCTTTCGCACCTGAAGCGAACGCGCATCCACTGTGCTATCACGACTTCCACTGTCTGTTTGTCTGTATGCGCGAATACGGATGTTTAGATCAGTAACAAAACACTCCATAAAGTCTGACGTCATTAGACACATAATCTGTAACAGTTGTGTGACCTCATTTAACGATCTAATGAGAGAAATTACTGGGTTTTGGATTACCTCCCTTGACAGATAAAGTCCGATTTATCCCGAAATATGTATTGGTCGGTTTAGTTGAAAGTCTTTGTTTTTATTGTTGTTCCCTAACCATATGTTGCGGTATGATAAATGAGATGTTATCAAAAGCATGTTAATTAATTTATAATCAATTTCTATAGTAAAGTATCTATTGGATATGCTGTAGGATATCTGTCCAGATTTAGTTATTTAATAATTATAAGATAAGAAAACTAATGAAAACAGATAGCATGTGGTGCAAAGGAAACAACGATAAAAACAGAGGAAGCCAATTAAGAGGACCAATCTACTTTCATGAATATTCAGTGGCAGTAACTGACTAATGTCTCTCATAACCCCGACTTTTTGCGCAAGGGGAGTAATAGCAAAACAAGTAATGCTGCTCCTAACTAACAGCAATATGTATGGTTATTTGGGTAGCCCCGACTTTTTGCGCAAGGGAGGTAATAGCAAAACAAATAATGTTGCTCCTAACTAACAGCAATATTTATGGTTATTTTTATTTGGCGGAATGGTATTTGGGCCGTTCTACTGTTAGTCTCTGTTTAGCAATACGGTCGGTTCCGGAAGTCAAGCTGCGCATGTCTACCCACTTGACGTCTGAGGTTTGAAATATGCAATTCGAGAGAAAAGTAAAATCAGTCTGGTGTAACTTTTATGTGTGACCTTTTTTTACAGGTAGGGTCACTTTTCTACGTCTGGGGTGGCAGGCTTTTTACGACCGGGGAGTCACTTTTTTTTACAGCGAATAATGACCGGGAGGGTCACTTTCCGAAGGGTGTCAGAAATAGGGGGTCACTGGAATATAGCCTACAGCTGTATTTGCTTAAGGGGAGGGCTGTAAATAATGTTGTTATAACTTGTAGCCCAACCCATTTGCTTTTTTCCCTCGACAAAACAAATGTATCGTATACTGCAATCATATAGTTACATATTAATCTCTGATTTGTTCTTAGTATTGTATGTATATATGTAATGTATTGTATGAAAAAATGCAATAAAATATTATTTAAAAATAAAAAGATTTGCTTACATTTTCCAATAATAAACCACTTAGGCCTACCGCCTCCTGTGTGATTAATTACTACCCGACAGACCTCCAAACCATATTTTATTCGCCACAAATTAACTGAAATATTCATGAAACGCATACCAGGCCCATAGCCACACTGAGGCAAATGAGGCACTCGCCTCGGTTAGAATTTGGCAAGTAACGGCAAGTATATATGAAAAACTAATAACAACTGCCTTCAGGATGCACATACAAGCATATCGATACATACAAATAATTCGAGGGGCGGTCGCCTCGGTTATTTTCAGATTCTGGCTACGGCACTGCAAACTATATTTGTGAAAATAGCACAGAAATGAGCTCGTATCCATGACATGTTCTTTCAAATGTCATGTCTGGTTCGGATATGTCTCACTGCTGGAAACACGCTAACCGTTAGCACAGAAATGAGCTCGTATTCATGACATGTTCTTTCATATGTCATGTCTGGTTCGGATATGTCTCATTTATGGAAACACGCTAACCGTTAGCACAGAAATGAGCTCGTATCCATGACATGTTCTTTCAAATGTCATGTTTGGTTCGGATATGTCCCATTTATGGAAACACGCTAACCGTTAGCACAGAAATGAGCTCGTATCCATGACATGTTCTTTCATATGTCATGTCTGGTTCGGATATGTCTCACTGCTGGAAACACGCTAACCGTTAGCACAGCAATGAGCTCGTATTCATGACATGTTCTTTCATATGTCATGTCTGGTTCGGATATGTCTCATTTATGGAAACACGCTAACCGTTAGCACAGAAATTAGCTCGTATCCATGACATGTTCTTTCAAATGTCATGTTTGGTTCGGATATGTCTCATTTATGGAAACACGCTAACCGTTAGCACAGAAATGAGCTCGTATCCATGACATGTTCTTTCAAATGTCATGTCTGGTTCGGATATGTCTCATTGCTTGTTCAAATCTTATGGTGTTATTTGCTTCTTTTAGTTCAAGATCTGCTATAGAATATTATTTTGGAGGATAGTGCAATGATACAGACATAGACCCATTCCAGAATCTCCTCTGGTTCCTTTACGTGCACGGTGTAAAGCACCGACACGAGACCTCGCGTAACTTTGCGTAATATGGAAACTGACCAGAACTTAAATATGTTTTATTCAAATTGGAAACGTATCGAAACGCTTATAAATATCTGAAAATTGGTAGCTAAGGGCTTAGAACTAGAAAAGGGAAATAAGGATGAAAATGCGGAATAGAATAAACTATGCAGCATGCCGGAAGAAGTCAAATCATATTAATATGGTCAGTTAGTTTATTCATATTCTATTATGACACAGAATCTACATACAATATATACAACCGCAGTGCAGTGATTCGATGTGCTTGGTATTCTAGATTAAATTAATATACAGTCTACATCCGCTATGTCGACTTCGACATAACCGAAGTTTGACTTAACGAAATTCGATATAAACGGAGCTAGTTATATGTAAAATGATAGTGTCTGAAACGGGACTTCGATCCGACTTCGAGATAACCGGAGAATTCGACATAACCGACTTTGACATAACGGGTGTAGACTGTACTTGAACATTGTTGAAACATATATAATCTTGCTTTCACTTTAAGTTCGGCTTAACATTGTAACTCCGTGACAAATTCAATTCAATTCAACAAGATTATTGCATAAAGCATGTACAGTATATATATATATATATATATATATATATATATATATAGCAAATACAAGCATTTTATGCTTATACAAATTTATTTTAGTTCGATTGCGAAACAAGTTATTTCAACTTATATAAATCAATCTCGAAACCTCATTCCTGATGGAATCCATCGCCACGAGGGAGAGAGAAGAGGCAACGTGGAATTTAAATGCCTTGTCTAAGGGCACAATCGTAACGGCTCCAGTGGGGCTCGAACTCCGGACCTTTCGCACCTGAAGCGAACGCGCATCCACTGCGCTATCACGACTTCCACATATATATGTTTATAGCAAATACAAGCATTTTCGATACAAAGACATGGATTTTTTATCAAAGAGCATATAATTCCAGTGGATATTTCAATGCTATTGGCATATAACAGCAATTTATTACGACGTTACATTTCTTAACAGGTTTGCATTTGCAAACATTGTTCAAATTACTTTTGGAGTTTGTTGACATAAGAATGGCAAATATTTGTTTTGTTGTAACGTTTTATGTATTTTGATCGCAATGTGGAATATTTTGGACACATGAGAAGGAAATGATATTCATAAATCATGATAAGTGGCACATATTCATTCATGTCTAGGTGTGTCTAAGTATCGACCACTTTGTTTTATACTTTATTTATTTTACAACGATTGCGAAGCAAGTTTTAACAACTTATATTAATCACTCTCGTTGGCTCGGATGAAAGCGTATATGTGGTCATTCGTGTGGGAGGAAACTGGAGTACCCGGAGAAAACCCACCTGTCCGATCTGGCGACCATCGTACCATCTCACATACTTCCCTGTCCGAGGATCGAACCCGGGTCGCATTGGTGAGAAGCGAGCGCGCTAACCACTGCGCTAATCGGACAGCCTATCTACCACATTCAACAGCTAGGTCATGTGACGACGTTCTAAACGTGATAGAGAATTTCGGTTTAATCCTTTTATTCCCACTTGTCCAGTAGTACTCTTATTCCTACTTCATAGGTAAATGACCATTCCAAATTTTTGGCGAATGCACAAGTTCAAATTGAGTTTGTCCGCAACAAACGCGGTGGACAAAGTCTTGTTGTTGGTGGTTACAGGTTCATGGTATGTATATATATAGTTGCTGTCTGTCTGCGTGTCTGTCCGTCCGTTTGATTGTATTTGATCTTAAACACTCTTAAACACACTGCAACACAAATCCTCTTATTCCCACACCCGTTTTTACCTAATTTTATATAAGCGGGAACAATAGGACTACACCAGAATTTCTGCACCTTTGGTCCTTACTTATATCAAGATATGTTTCTAATTTCATAACAATGGCATATAGTAATGTGCTTACTCCACTATTAGTATGTCCTATTGAAAGTGTTGACATTTAAAAACGGAACACTCGTATATACACTGTAAGTTGGTGTTTATTTTAGAACAGGAGTATGACTTTAAGGGTTGTTCAAGGGGCTTGTTAAAGGGGACTGTTTGTTTGTACCGACATTCAGATACCCGGAACATTTAAATATGTGCTGTCCGATTAGCGCAGTGGTTAGCGCGCTCGCTTCTCACCAATGCAACCTGGATTCGATCCTCGGACCGGGAAGTATGTGAGATGGTACGGTGGTCGCCAGATCGGACAGGTGGGTTTTCTCCGGGTACTCCGGTTTCCTCGCGCATTACCACATTTACGCTTTCATCCGCGCCAAACGAGAGTGATTAATATATTAAGTTGTTAGAACTGGCTTCGCAATCGTTGTAAACTAATAAAGTTTAAACTAAATGTGTGTTTTCCATTACAGGGTACGCCGTGCCGATCTGGCTGCCCGCTTTATGCCTTATATCCCATGTTTGAATGGTTATGCTATTGCCCTGTAAGGTGAAATTACAGCTGGCACTGGGGTGCACCAGGGCACAGACCGAGAACACGGCGAGATCAAACTCCGGACTGGATCCCAGAAAGAACGAGCCCTTGGATTTTATCCCTCCGTACCAAGTGAACGCTGCACACTTCACATTTGGCTGCAAGGAGAATATATATATATATGATACCAAAAATAACACGATATTATCATATCATAATACACTTTGATTTATTTATTTGTTTTGTGGAGCTAAGTCACACCAACAGCTTAAGTCATGTAGGCTGTCCGATAACCGCAGTGGTTAGCGCGCTCGCTTCTCACCAATGCGACCCGGGTTCGATCCTCGGACCCGGAAGTATGGGAGATGGTACGACGGTCGCCAGATCGGACAGGTGGGTTTCCTCCCACATGAATGACCACATATACCCTTTTATCCGAGCCAACGAGCAATCGTTGTAAAATAAATAACGTTTTTAAAAAACTCTCGAGTTATTACTGGTGTAGGACGGCCCCTGGTGCCCATTGGAGCAGCAATCATACACCTGGAAATAACCACCGACCTCCCACAAGCCAATTGAATAACTAAATTCGCTTGAAAACATTCGACGACCGCAATGGGTTCGAACCTACACCAACAATGAGGGGAAAGTGATTTGATGACAATGACCTTGCCCACTAGGATTTAGATGCCACACTCCTATCAGTTTAACACTATCTAAGATATGAATTAAAACTACGTACATGTATATATAACTTTATCACATAACTTTGCTTGTATTCTGTGCAATACAGTCATATCATAATTTCTTATATGTACACACGTGTAATAACACATGGAAAGATTCTGATTCGTTGAAAGAAATACTCTCAAATATGGTAAATTAAACTTTAAAGTATGCATATTTCTATTTCAATTGGTACATAACGTTAATGGTAAGACAAGCTACGATTTATAAGAAGTCTTCACGCAATTATACAACACTGTTTAAGACATAAATATAACGCTGCTTTGCGTAGTGACGTCATGATAATTTAGTGACGTCATGACAATTTGGCGCTAAAATGAAAGTAGCAGTGTTATTTTGCGCAAAAATATGATTAAAAATCTAATATGGTAATGTGGTGGAAAGGATCTTACATTCGTGTACGCCTTTTGGCGAGTTTAATAACATAATTCCAAAATTCGTTTCATAAAATATGGTATGAAATCACCACTCATGTAAGACCCTGTATTTATCGCATAACTTTGCTTAAATTCAGTGTAATACAGCCATCACATATTTTCTTATATGCCCACACGTGTAATAACACCTGTAACGATTCTGATTGGTCGCGGCATAACATTGACAGCTTGCAATACACAGTCGCAATATACATGTTGTTTCGCGTTCATGCTTTATTTGTTGAAAATCAACTGCTTAGATCAATAAAATGCTAAATATGCAAAAGCAGCATACAGTGATTAAAATAGTGTCAAAAAAGGTTACTGTGGTGATGTAATAAAATCATAATACAGATATTGCATTAGTCTAGCTATGGTTTCATAAGATGCGACCCGGGTTCGATCCTCGGACAGAGAAGTATGTGAGATGGTACGATGGTCGCCAGATCGGACAGGTGGGTTTTCTCCGGGTACTCCGGTTTCCTCCCACATGAATCTACGCTTTAATCCGAGCCAACGAGAGTGATTAATATAAGTTGTTAAAACTTGCTTCGCAATCGTTGTAAAATAAATAAAGTATTAAAAAAAAATATTATGAAACTCGTTTTGGAATTTTGCTATTAATTTTGCTATTAATTTTGCTATTAATTTTGCTATTAACTAAGCTCGCCAAAGATCCGCCGCTTAATAGCAACATTCCAACACTCGTTTCATAAAACATGTTATGACATCATTAGCCTGTGAGCAGACGTCGATATAGTTTGCCTGGTCAGTCAAATAAATATATTTTAACACCGAGACTATTAATTGGGCCGTATTGATTTTCTGATCATGTCATTTTGCCAGAAGTTAAAAAGTGAACAATCGACAGACTGGAACCCAGAAACCTGTGCTGTCAGATCGTATATGTACTAGGCCAAGCAGTATACGTACCTCTGCTTGGTATACACTGGACTGGTAATCCATGGATCACAGGTTCGATCCCCCGTCTGACCCTAATACAATTAACAGTCTTTCAGATGGGACTTTAAACCGAGTCGGTGCTTTACATCGTGCACGTAAAAGAACCAGAGGAGACTCTGGAATGGGTCTCTGTCTGTATCATTGCACTATCCTCCAAAAATCTAAAATGACTAATCTCTTCAGGAGGCGTCGCTCATATGGGCAACCGGTAGCGACGATAAATAAACGTAAAACACACATTCTGATCATGTCATTTTGCCAGAAGTTAAAAAGTGGAAAATCGACGGACTGGAATCCAGGAACCACTGCTGTCAGATCCTATATGTACTAGGACCAGCAGTATACGTACCTCTGCTTGGGAACCCAGGAAGCACTGATGTCAGATCCTATATGTACTAGGACCAGCAGTATACGTACCTCTGCTTGGGAACCCAGGAAGCACTGATGTCAGATCGTATATGTACTAGGCCAAGCAGTATACGTACCTCTGCTTGGGACAACATGTGTGTATAGGTGAGACTCCCCGTCCTCTCCTGCAGGTAAAACTGTATCCAACTGTGAAACCCCAACACTCTTCTACCCTGTTATACATCGAACAATGAGAAACATCGCTGATGTTTCTATTACCTCCCTTGGCAGATACAGTCAGATTTATCCCAAATGGTAAACAGGTCATTTTAGTTTTATTCCTTTGTTTTTACTGTTGTTTCTTAAACAGATGTTGCTGTATGATCATTCACCATGTGATTTTATCAAAATCATGTTAATTAATTGATAAGAACTGTTTACAAATAATTACTCAATGTATATACTGCAGGATATATGTCGGGATATAGTAATTTAATAATTATAAGATGAGAGAGTATATGAAAATTGCTAGCATGCTGTGTAAAGGAAACAACGATAAAAACAGAGGCAAGCAATTAATAAGACCTATCTACTATTAGGGAATATTCAAGGGAAGTAACTGACCGATGTCTCTCATTGCTAGCATGTTGTGCAAAGGAAACAACGATAAAAACAGAGGCAAGCAATTAATAAGATTACTATTAGGGAGTACTCAAGGGAAGTAACTCTTATTAAGATTGTAATTATTAATGCTTACTATTAGAAGCGACATGAGAGCGCAAGTTATTGCGATTTACAGGAACATCTATGTTGATAGATGTTTGGGTATTACCTGCCCACCGCTCACTCCTATCACAAACTCGTGGCACGTGAATTCAATACTAATAGCTTTCTATGTTCATAAAATAAACTATAAGTTGATAGGACTTTACGAGTCGGTCGGTCACGCACTTGTTTACAACCGGAACGCATCGTCCGCACTTGTTTACATTCGGAATGCATTTGTCCCACGTTGTCTTTTTTTAATTAATTACTTGATATGTTGATTCATACCTCTGTTAGCTCAGTCGTTTAGGGATATATATATACGTTGTTTTCTACATCCTCTGTTGTTTCACGCATGCGCGCTGTGCGTGTTTACAACTCGTGTGTTGATAAACAAATTCGCGTATACGACGGTTTATATTTATTGGAATTTTATCATTTCTGGGCGACTATTTCGATTTTTGTAAACACACACACATTAGTATTTATATTTTACCCAAAACATCCTTTATTACGATGTAATGTTGCTTTAAACAAACGAATTTTATTTTGATTTTTGGCTGAAACTTAGCTGCGTTGACAACATTTCAAAATGCAGCGGTTAGATACCACACATGCAAAACCACAGGGATTCGGCATGTTTGGGGGTACTAGTATATATATTTAAGTACAGGGATTCTACTCTGTGGGATGTCAGATTTCGCATCGATCAGTAAAATGGCCCTATCTGAAACAATTTTGTACAAATCTGTCCAAATATAACGCCTATCCCGAGTCTTTATATTGTTCTTCAAATAAAACACAACTTTAAGCTGCATGCATGTATACTTTGCAAACAATTGCCACATACATTGGCCATAGCAGGTCACATTTCCATACTAGGACACGGGTTCTGTCAGCAACAAAAAAAAATCTTCGACGGGAGAGTTTTAACTGTGAATAACATTATCAATAAAATGTGTTTCCACTAACCTGTATGTTTATTCGGCAAAAATGTACGTCAAAAAGAGATTTCGTAGCATTTTCAATTTGTTTTGAAAAATTCAAAAGCGGCGCAATTCGCGTTGAAACGAGCGTTCTGATTGGATTATGATTGTTCTTCATATATAAAAAAGCATCTTGTTACATTCTAATAATCCAATCAGAACGCTCGTTTTAACGCTGGTTTCAACGCGAATTGCGCCGCTTTAGAAATTTTCAAAACAAATTGAAAATGCTACGAAATCTCTTTTTGACGTACATTTTTGCCGAATAAACCTACACGTTAGTGGAAACACATGTTATTGATAATGTTATTCACAGTTAAAACTCTCCCGTCGAAGATTTTTTTTTGTTGCTGACAGAACCCGTGTCCTAGTATGGAAATGTGACCTGCTATGGCCAATGTATGTGGCAATTGTTTGCAAAGTATACATGCATGCAGCTTAAAGTTGTGTTTTATTTGAAGAACAATATAAAGACTCGGGATAGGCGTTATATTTGGACAGCTTTGTACAAAATTGTTTCAGATATGGCCATTTTACTGATCGATGCGAAATCTGACATCCCACAGAGTAGAATCCCTGTACTTAAATATATATACTAGTACCCCCAAACGTGCCGAATCCCTGTGTGCAAAACAGTGATTTTTTTATTTTACGTTTATTTATCGTCGCTACCGGTTGTGAGCGACGCCTCCTGAAGAGATTAGTTATTTTAGATTTTGGAGGATAGTGCATGATACAGACAGAGACCCATTCCAGAATCTCCTCTGGTTCTTTTACGTGCACGGTATAAAGCACCGACACGAGCCCTCGGTTTAACGTCCCATCTGAAAGACTGTTAATTTTATTATGGATTATCAGTTCAGCGTGTTACCACTGGACTACAGATCCGTCTGTAATTCAGGGTTACAAGAGACTATGTATCTATACATCATTCATCTATAACATATTGCACTACAGTGAGATAACAATGTGTTATACCACTGTTTTCAACCAGTGGACTAACACATTTTATTCCATTGATAAATTTCTATATTTCATTGTATATCAATAACTAATGAGTCCTTATTCTACAGCTATTGTGAAACAAAGCTATGACAACTTATGTTAATCGGTCTCGTTGGCGCATATGAAAGCGTAGTGTAGACCTTTGTATGTGAGTACCCAGAGAAAACACACACCATTCTGATGTGACGACAACTGCACAATCTCACATACTTCCCGGTCTGTGGATCGAACCCGGATTGCATTGGTGAGAATCGAGCGTGCACACCACTGTACTGATGTACTGAATGATGGCCTTCAAGGCCAAAATAATAACTTATCAAAAGTTGATATTAATTTCCATTGTTTGACTTGTTTTAAACATGTCTGTGTTAGATTTATAAACATTCACTAGACGCTACAGTTTATACACATTATGTTTACCAAACATTACATGAGTGTTACAACACTGCACTGTAGTCCAAACTATGTCTAAATGTTACTGGTCACATACCTTGAGTTCACCAGCCATTACATGATTGTAGTCCAAACTATGTCTAAATGTTACTGGTCACATACCTTGAGTTCACCAGCCATTACATGATTGTAGTCCAAACTGTGTCTAAATGTTACTGTTCACGTACCTTGCGTTCACCAACCATTACATGACTGTAGTCCAAACTGTGTCTAAATGTTACCGGTCACATACCTTGCGTTCACCAACCATTACATGACTGTAGTCCAAACTGTGTCTAAATGTTACTGTTCACGTACCTTGCGTTCACCAACCATTACATGACTGTAGTCCAAACTGTGTCTAAATGTTACCGGTCACATACCTTGCGTTCACCAACCATTACATGACTGTAGTCCAAACTGTGTCTAAATGTTACTGTTCACGTACCTTGCGTTCACCAACCATTACATGACTGTAGTCCAAACTGTGTCTAAATGTTACCGGTCACATACCTTGCGTTCACCAACCATTACATGACTGTAGTCCAAACTGTGTCTAAATGTTACTGTTCACGTACCTTGCGTTCACCAACCATTACATGACTGTAGTCCAAACTGTGTCTAAATGTTACCGGTCACATACCTTGCGTTCACCAACCATTACATGACTGTAGTCCAAACTGTGTCTAAATGTTACTGTTCACATACCTTGCGTTCACCAACCATTACATGACTGTAGTCCAAACTGTGTCTAAATGTTACCGGTCACATACCTTGCGTTCACCAACCATTACATGAGTGCTACAACACTGCACTGTAGTCCAAACTGTGTCTAAATGTTACTGGTCACATACCTTGCGTTCACCAAACATTACATGAGTGCTACAACACTGCACTGTAGTCCAAACTGTGTCTAAATGTTACTGGTCACATACCTTGCGTTCACCAAACATTACATGAGTGCTACAACACTGCACTGTATTCCAAACTGTGTCTAAATGTTACCGGTCACATACCTTGCGTTCACCAACCATTACATGACTGTAGTCCAAACTGTGTCTAAATGTTACCGGTCACATACCTTGCGTTCACCAACCATTACATGACTGTAGTCCAAACTGTGTCTAAATGTTACCGGTCACATACCTTGCGTTCACCAACCATTACATGACTGTATTCCAAACTGTGTCTAAATGTTACTGGTCACATACCTTGCGTTCACCAACCATTACATGACTGTAGTCCAAACTGTGTCTAAATGTTACTGGTCACATACCTTGCGTTCACCAACCATTACATGACTGTAGTCCAAACTGTGTCTAAATGTTACTGTTCACGTACCTTGCATTCACCAACCTTTACATGACTGTAGTCCAAACTGTGTCTAAATGTTACTGTTCACGTACCTTGCGTTCACCAACCTTTACATGACTGTAGTCCAAACTGTGTCTAAATGTTACTGTTCACGTACCTTGCGTTCACCAACCTTTACATGACTGTAGTCCAAACTGTGTCTAAATGTTACTGTTCACATACCATGCGTTCACCAACAATTACATGAGTGCTACAACACTGCACTGTAGTCCAAACTGTGTCTAAATGTTACTGGTCACATACCTTGCGTTCACCAAACATTACATGAGTGCTACAACACTGCACTGTAGTCCAAACTGTGTCTAAATGTTACCGGTCACATACCTTGCGTTCACCAACCTTTACATGACTGTAGTCCAAACTGTGTCTAAATGTTACCGGTCACATACCTTGCGTTCACCAACCTTTACATGACTGTAGTCCAAACTGTGTCTAAATGTTACTGTTCACGTACCTTGCTTTCACCAACCTTTACATGACTGTAGTCCAAACTGTGTCTAAATGTTACTGTTCACGTACCTTGCGTTCACCAACCTTTACATGACTGTAGTCCAAACTGTGTCTAAATGTTACTGGTCACATACCTTGCGTTCACCAACCATTACATGCTCGAACCCAGAACTGTCATCAAATCGCTGACTGGAGTACCGTGAATACGGATTGAACCATAATTCCTTAAGTACATCTCTGAAAGCTGTTGGACTTGTGCCGACCTTTCCTGCATATGATAAATATCAAGGAACATGTAGCCAACAAGCTATACCAACACAGATGCAAAATCAGAGAAAATCAGCCACGTGTCAACTCCACTATCCGTATAGCAAACAGTATTGATCATGTGCAGTCTAATCTGGCTCTATGCTATTTTCAAAAGCGACTATTGTCATGATTGGAAGGTTATGGGTTAACATAAATAAGCGCCATACTTATAGTTTATACAAATTTATGTTAGCCCGATTGCGAAACAAGTTCTTACAACTTATATTAATCACTCTCGAGACCTCATTCCTGTTGGAATCCATCGCCACGAGGGAGAGAGAAGAGGCAATGTGGAATTTAAATGCCTTGCCTAAGGGCACAATCGTAACGGCTCCAGTGGGGCTCGAACTCGGAGTCTTTCGCACCTGAAGCGAACGCGCTACCACTACGCTGTCACGACTTTTGTAACTTCCAATAATTGTAACTGAATCTTCACTCATTATAACTCGTATTCAATCATATATATTATAATGCTTTTATCTGGTACACCACATTTAGTCTGTCCGATTAGCGCAGTGGTTAGCACACTCGCTTCTCATCAATGCAACCCGGGTTCGATCCTCGGACCAGGAAGTATGTGAAATGGTACGATGGTCGCCAGATCGGAGAGGTGGGTTTTCTCCGGGTACTCCGGTTTCCTCCCACACGAATGACCACATTTACGGTTTCATCCGCGCCAAGGAGAGTGATTAATATAAGTTGTTAAAACTTGCTTCGCAATCGTTGTAAAAGTTTTAAAAAAACATGCATTTGGGTAATATAGTTTAAGTTATAATACATTGTTTGTATGTATTGTGCTTTCAAAGTTGTAAACACACATTCGATACACTATTGCATTATAGGTAAGTCAGGTATAACCTATTAAGCAATACATCACAGTACATGTACGCTATCGTATATTGCCTTACCTATACAGTAGTGTAATATTCCAACGGTATTATTACTTTACTTTGAAAGCACATTCTCTGTAAGCTATCGTATATTGCCTTACCTATACAGTAGTGTAATATTCCAACGGTATTATTACTTTACTTTGAAAGCACAGTACCTGTAAGCTATTGTATATTGCCTTACCTATACAGTAGTGTAATATTCCAACGGTATTATTACTTTACTTTGAAAGCACAGTACCTGTAAGCTATCGTATATTGCCTTACCTATACAGTAGTGTAATATTCCAACGGTATTATTACTTTACTTTGAAAGCACATTACATGTAAGCTATCGTATATTGCCTTACCTATACAGTAGTGTAATATTCCAACGGTAGTATTACTTTAATTGAAAGCACAGTATGTACATGTATTATACATGCATGTAATAACGATTAAAATAAACAAAAATATATAAGAGAATAGAAAATGAGGAAAGAAAACAAAAGAAGTAAAAACAAAACAAAGGGAAAGGAAAGCATACCTATACTAGTCAGGTATGTGTTGGCCAAAGTCATTGTCTCCGTTGCTAAGACAGCGTCGAGAAATGTTTCTATCTCTAGGAATTTGTTCTCCGTCAATACTTCTGCAACACCGGTATGTCTCTCATAATTGTCAAGGAGGCCAATGAATGCTTGAAATGTCGGTAAGGAAAATTTGGCTTCGTTAACCCAAGTGAACAATCTAATAAAAGTATAATAATAAATATATACACAGTGTGTGATGTCGCTGTCACAGGATCCGTTACAGATACTATATGTGCCTATGTTGTTAAAATATGGTTAAAGCGACACTACATCAGTGAAAACGCAAATTTCTACAGAATGTAATTTCCTATTATATGGTATTTTCCCCCCAAATATTTGCCTCAAAAACTGAGTATTTGAACTAATAAACAAACGTCGTATACGCGGTTTGTTGACATAACAAAATAATGTAAATATGGTCGACATTCATGTGGAATACAACGCGTGTATCTTGAATAACTCGATTTATGATACAGATTTACCGTTATATCTCACACTTGAGTCTATGCATAGACGAAAATAGTGTAGTATTGGACCTTTATAGAAATTGTAAAACAACACTTGCATATGAAAGTTATCTAGATTTATTGCCTAAGAACTTGAGGTTTTTCATTACTAGAATTAGAGTATCTGCACATGTATTAAGAATTCAAACTGGACGATATGGTCAAAACAGAATACCACGTAATGAAAGATATTGTTTATGTTGTAACACTTTGGATATTGAAGACGAATACCATTTCATTTTAATATGTACATGCTTTGAAGATATAAGAAAGAAATATATCAAAAGATACCATCAGTATCGTCCCTCTATGTTCAAATTTATTGAACTGGTAACCTCGATCAAAAAAGTTGATATATTAAACTTGGCGAAATATATAAAAGAAGCCATTGTACTAAGAAGTACTATTGTAACTGCTAACAATTAATTATGTTCATCCTCTATTCCGTAAATTGAATCATCATTATTATAATACTACATGTCAATCGATTTATGTGAATATATGAATGTAAAATCTATTGTATTACGTGACCAATATGTAATTGTATATTTGTATGTTTATGACGATGTACCATGTACAAGTCTTAAAATAAACATATGTTCTGTTCTGTTCTGTTCTGCATATTTATTTGTAGACTAATCTTAGTTGAATTATCTCTAAACGACATTATCACGCGTTAAGTATTGACACCAATAATAAACAAACATTAATTCAGGAGCATGGATGACAGTTATGTGAAATCCTACTTTCACTTTTGAAAGTTTGTATACCACAAACGCACTGTTTATTGATTCAATGTTAGTGTTCGAATGTATTCGGAAGAATTTGTAGTAGCAATGTATGTATACGTTATCAAATGCAGTTGCGATGTAATGTCGCTTTAAAGATATAAAGGATAGTTGTGCTTATTAGTGTAAAAATGGGATTTATTTCATTGAGTAATCACGGAAATTTGAAGTCTACAACTAGTGGTAAAACAGTATATCTGTGATCACGTGATATATGATGGACACGTGGTAGATGATGGGCACGTGCTAGATGATGGGCACATGATAGATGATGGAAACGTGGTAGATGATGGGCACGTGATAGATGATGGAAACGTGGTAGATGATGGAAACGTGGTAGATGATGGGCACGTGATATATGATGGGCACGTGATAGATGATGGACACGTGATAGATGATGGACACGTGATAGATGATGATGATGGACACGTGATAGATGATGGACACGTGATATATGATGGGCACGTGATAGATGATGGAAACGTGGTAGATGATGGGCACGTGATATATGATGGGCACGTGATAGATGATGGACACGTGATAGATGATGGACACGTGATAGATGATGATGATGGACACGTGATAGATGATGGACACGTGATAGATGATGGGCACGTGATAGATGATGGACACGTGGTAGATGATGGACACGTGATATATGATGGACACGTGATAGATGATGGACACGTGATAGATGATGGACACGTGATAGATGATGGGCACGTGATAGATGATGGGCACGTGATAGATGATGGACACGTGATATATGATGGACACGTGATAGATGATGGGCACGTGATATATGATGTGCACCTGATATATGATGGACACGTGATATATGATGGACATGTGATAGATGATGGACACGTGATATATGATGGACACGTGATATATGATGGACCTTGATAGATGCTGGGCACGTGATATATGCTGGGCACGTGATATATGATGGGCACGTGATAGATGATGGGCACGTGATAGATGATGGACACGTGATATATGATGGACACGTGATAGATGATGGGCACGTGATAGATGATGGACACGTGATAGATGATGGGCACGTGATATATGATGGACACGTGATAGATGATGGACACGTGATAGATGATGGACACGTGATCTATGATGGACACGTGATATATGATGGACCTTGAGAGATGATGGGCACGTGATATATGCTGGGCACGTGATAGATGATGGACACGTGCTATATGATGGACACGAGATAGATGATGGGCACGTGATAGATGATGGACACGTGATAGATGATGGGCACGTGATATATGATGGACACGTGATAGATGATGGACACGTGATAGATGATGGGCACGTGATATATGATGGACACGTGATATATGATGGACCTTGATAGATGATGGGCACGTGATATATGCTGGGCACGTGATATATGATGGACACGTGATAGATGATGGACACGTGCTATATGATGGACACGTGATAGATGATGGACACGTGATAGATGATGGGTACGTGATATATGATGGGTACGTGATATATGATGGACACGTGATAGATGATGGACACGTGCTATATGATGGACACGTGATATATGACGGACACGTGATAGATGATGGGCACGTGATAGATGATGGACACGTGCTATATGATGGACACGTGATATATGACGGACACGTGATAGATGATGGGCACGTGATAGATGATGGACACGTGCTATATGATGGACAAGTGATAGATGATGGACACGTGCTATATGATGGGCACGTGATAGATGATGGACACGTGCTATATGATGGACACGTGATATATGATGGACACGTGATATATGATGGGCACGTGATAGATGATGGACACGTGATAGATGATGGGCACGTGATATATGATGGACACGTGATAGATGATGGACACGTGATAGATGATGGACACGTGATATATGATGGACACGTGATAGATGATGGGCACGTGATAGATGATGGACACGTGATATATGATGAGCACGTGATAGATGGTGGACACGTGATAGATGATGGACACGTGATATATGATGGGTACGTGATAGATGATGGGCACGTGATAGATGATGGACACGTGATAGATGATGGACACGTGATAGACGATGGACACGTGATAGACGATGGGTACGTGATAGATGATGGACACGTGATAGATGATGGACACGTGATAGATGATGGACACGTGATAGATGATGGACACGTGATAGATGATGGGCACGTGGTAGATGATGGGCACGTGATAGATGATGGGCACGTGGTATATGATGGGCACGTGATATATGATGGGCACGTGATAGATGATGGGCACGTGATAGATGATGGACACGTGATAGATGATGGACACGTGATAGATGATGGGCACGTGATATATGATGGACACGTGATAAATGATGGGCACGTGATATATGATGTGCACGTGATATATGATGGACACGTGATATATGATGGACACGTGATAGATGATGGACACGTGATATATGATGGACACGTGATATATGATGGACCTTGATAGATGCTGGGCACGTGATATATGCTGGGCACGTGATATATGATGGACACGTGATAGATGATGGGCACGTGATAGATGATGGACACGTGATATATGATGGACACGTGATAGATGATGGGCACGTGATAGATGATGGACACGTGATAGATGATGGGCACGTGATATATGATGGACACGTGATAGATGATGGACACGTGATAGATGATGGACACGTGATCTATGATGGACACGTGATATATGATGGACCTTGAGAGATGATGGGCACGTGATATATGCTGGGCACGTGATAGATGATGGACACGTGCTATATGATGGACACGAGATAGATGATGGGCACGTGATAGATGATGGACACGTGATAGATGATGGGCACGTGATATATGATGGACACGTGATAGATGATGGACACGTGATAGATGATGGGCACGTGATCTATGATGGACACGTGATATATGATGGACCTTGATAGATGATGGGCACGTGATATATGCTGGGCACGTGATATATGATGGACACGTGATAGATGATGGACACGTGATAGATGATGGACACGTGATAGATGATGGGTACGTGATATATGATGGGTACGTGATATATGATGGACACTTGATAGATGATGGACACGTGCTATATGATTGACACGTGATATATGATGGACACGTGATAGATGATGGGCACGTGATAGATGATGGACACGTGCTATATGATGGACACGTGATATATGACGGACACGTGATAGATGATGGGCACATGATAGATGATGGACACGTGCTATATGATGGACAGTGATAGATGATGGACACGTGATATATGATGGGCACGTGATAGATGATGGGCACGTGATAGATGATGGACACGTGATAGATGATGGGCACGTGATATATGATGGACACGTGATATATGATGGACACGTGATAGATGATGGACACGTGATATATGATGGACACGTGATAGATGATGGACACGTGATAGATGATGGACACGTGATAGATGATGGGCACGTGATATATGATGGACACGTGATAGATGATGGACACGTGATAGATGATGGACACGTGATATATGATGGACACGTGATATATGATGGACCTTGATAGATGATGGGCACGTGATATATGATGGGCACGTGATAGATGATGGACACGTGATATATGATGGACACGTGATAGATGATGGGCACGTGATAGATGATGGACACGTGATATATGATGGGCACGTGATATATGATGGGCACGTGATAGATGATGGACACGTGATAGATGATGGACACGTGATATATGATGGACACGTGATATATGATGGACCGTGATATATGATGGACACGTGATATATGATGGGCACGTGATATATGCTGGACACGTGATAGATGATGGACACGTGATAGATGATGGACACGTGATATATGATGGACACGTGATATATGATGGGCACGTGATATATGCTGGACACGTGATAGATGCTGGACACGTGATAATGTGGCACGTGATAGATGAGGCCACGTGATAGCTGATGGGCACGTGATAGATGATGGGCACGTGATATATGATGGACACGTGATAGATGATGGGCACGTGGTAGATGATGGGCACGTGGTAGATGGTAGTATTCGAGAAAGTTGTCAATCGCTATAATTGTACGGACGGGCTTTAGGAAGAAGAAGAAGAAAGCTTTAATAACTTAAACTGTACAGTGTTTCGTTATATACACACCTACAATGTTACATTCTATTACAATGACAATGATGCGATGGTGAGATGAGGATGAACTTATGGATTTATACATATACATTTAACGTGATATATGATGGGCATATGATATATGATGGGCACGTGCTAGATGATGGACACGTGATATATGATGGGCACGTGATAGATGATGGACACGTGATAGATGATGGGCACGTGATAGATGATGGACACGTGATATATGATGGACACGTGATAGATGGTGGGCACGTGATAGATGATGGACACGTGATATATGATGAGCACGTGATAGATGGTGGACACGTGATAGATGATGGACACGTGATATATGATGGGTACGTGGTAGATGATGGGCACGTGATAGATGATGGACACGTGATAGATGATGGACACGTGATAGACGATGGACACGTGATAGACGATGGGTACGTGATAGATGATGGACACGTGATAGATGATGGACACGTGATAGATGATGGGCACGTGATAGATGATGGACACGTGATAGATGATGGGCACGTGGTAGATGATGGGCACGTGATAGATGATGGGCACGTGGTATATGATGGGCACGTGATATATGATGGGCACGTGATAGATGATGGGCACGTGATAGATGATGGACACGTGATATATGATGGGCACGTGGTAGATGATGGACACGTGATAGATGATGGGCACGTGATAGATGATGGGCACGTGGTAGATGATGGACACGTGATATATGATGGACACGTGATAGATGATGGGTACGTGGTAGATGATGAACACGTGATATATGATGGACACGTGATAGATGATGGGCACGTGATAGATGATGGGCACGTGATATATGATGGACACGTGATATATGATGGACACGTGATATATGATGGACACGTGATATATGATGGACACGTGATATATGATGGACACGTGATATATGATGGACCTTGATAGATGATGGGAACGTGATATATGCTGGGCACGTGATATATGATGGGCACGTGATAGATGATGGGCACGTGATAAATGATGGACACGTGATATATGATGGACACGTGATATATGATGGACACGTGATAGATGATGGGCACGTGATAGATGATGGATACGTGATAGATGATGGGCACGTGATATATGATGGACACGTGATAGATGATGGACACGTGATAGATGACGGGCACGTGATAGATGATGGACACGTGATATATGATGGGCACGTGATAGATGATGGACACGTGTTAGATGATGGGCACGTGATATATGATGTGCACGTGATAGATGATGGATACGTGATGGATGATGGATACGTGATAGATGATGGATACGTGATATATGATGGACACGTGATAGATGATGGACACCTGATATATGATGGATACGTGATAGATGATGGACACGTGATATATGATGGACACGTGATAGATGGTGGGCACGTGATAGATGATGGACACGTGATAGATGATGGATACGTGATAGATGATGGATACGTGATATATGGTGGACACGTGATATATGATGGGCACGTGATATATGATGGGCACGTGATCGATGATGGACACGTGATATATGATGGACACGTGATAGATGGTGGGCACGTGATATATGGTGGACACGTGATATATGATGGGCACGTGATCGATGATGGACACGTGATATATGATGTACACGTGATAGATGGTGGGCACGTGATAGATGATGGACACGTGATATATGATGAGCACGTGCTATATGATGGACACGTGATAGATGATGGACACGTGATAGATGATGGACACGTGCTATATGATGGACACGTGATATATGATGGGCACGTGATAGATGATGGGCACGTGATAGATGATGGGCATGTGATAGATGATGGGCACGTGATAGATGATGGGCACGTGATAGATGATGGACACGTGATAGATGATGGACACGTGATAGATGATGGGCACGTGATAGATGATGGACACGTGATAGATGATGGACACGTGATAGATGATGGACACGTGATATATGATGGACACGTGATATATGATGGACACGTGATAGATGGTGGACACCTGATAGATGATGGACACGTGATATATATGATGGGCACGTGATAGATGATGGGCACGTGATAGATGATGGGCATGTGATAGATGATGGACACGTGATAGATGATGGGCACGTGAAAGATGATGGACACGTGATAGATGATGGACACGTGATAGATGATGGACACGCGATAGATGATGGACACGTGATATATGATGGACACGTGATATATGATGGACACGTGATAGATGGTGGACACGTGATAGATGATGGACACGTGATATATGATGGACCTTGATAGATGATGGGCACGTGATAGATGATGGACACGTGATATATGATGGACACGTGATATATGATGGACACGTGATATATGATGGACCTTGATAGATGATGGGCACGTGATATAAGCTGGGCACGTGATATATGCTGGGCACGTGATAGATGATGGACACGTGATAGATGATGGACACGTGATATATGATGGACACGTGATATATGATGGACACGTGATATATGATGGACACGTGATATATGATGGGCACGTGATATATGCTGGACACGTGATAGATGCTGGACACGTGATAGATGGTGGGCACGTGATAGATGATGGCCACGTGATAGATGATGGGCACGTGATAGATGATGGGCACGTGATATATGATGGACACGTGATAGATGATGGGCACGTGGTAGATGATGGGCACGTGGTAGATGGTAGTATTCGAGAAAGTTGTCAATCGCTATAATTGTACGGACGGGCTTTAGGAAGAAGAAGAAGAAAGCTTTAATAACTTAAACTGTACAGTGTTTCGTTATATACACACCTACAATGTTACATTCTATTACAATGACAATGATGCGATGGTGAGATGAGGATGAACTTATGGATTTATACATATACATTTAACGTGGAACAAAGATGAGGGTAATGCTTTCAAAAACAAAAACGTCTATGTACATGATTACGTAATTGTATTGCGTAATGAAAGCGCCTCATAGATAAATTTACAAATATTTAGTAATTCGTGGTAATTTGTGCATTGGAACAACAAAATAATGTGTATGCATACTCGGACGGATTCTATAAAATCGTTTGATATATTTTTGCCTTAATGCAGTAAACATAGAACATTTAAACACGAAATGAAATTCGTCTTCGATATCATTGTTATTGCATAATAAACATAGGCGTTCATTTTGTTCAATACGATTTCTACCATAGCGGCTTATCCTTAGTTTTGTAAAAGCGATTCTAAACGTCCTACTTGTGATTCTATCAAGATATGATTCGTACCCGGGGTTGGGTATGCTTGTTATTTCCCAGGATAATTTAGTTATATTCTCTCACCAACAACAAATTGATCACAAAGTTTTCTGAAATTGAATAAGAAACAAAGGCGTAATTGTAACCTATTTCCTTCGGTGTTGGTGACGATATCTGCACCGGTTAGACGATTGGTGTCGCTGACCCAGATACGTTCCATCACGACACTGAGCGGATCTAGAAATATATACCATAGATCAGAAGAGTTCTGTGCTAAAACAATCATGAACTATATACAGGTTTTGTTGTTGTTAAATATTCGTGTTTTATGTATATCTTATAGTTGCTATGGTTTGAATGTCTAATGGTATTGTTAACACACAATCTGAGATTTGAAATTAATAAAACTTGGAAAAACTAAAGATTTGGATCCACACCGCTGCCACCATCTGTACTACCACCACTGGCCACTGCGAGTATGAAACACAGACGGATCAGTAGTCCAGTGGTAACACGCTGGACTGGTAATCCAGGGATCGTAAATCAATACACGTAAATCAATACACATAAATCAATATGCATAAATCAATACACATAAATCAATACACATAAATCAACATGCATAAATCAATACACGTAAATCAATATGCATAAATCAATACACATAAATCAATACACGTAAATCAATACAAGTAAATCAATACACATACATCAATACACGTAAATCAATACACGTAAATCAATACACGTAAATCAATACATGTAAATCAATACACATAAATCAATACACATAAATCAATATGCATAAATCAATACACATAAATCAATACACGTAAATCAATACACATAAATCAATACACGTAAATCAATACACATAAATCAATATACATAAATCAATATACATAAATCAATATGCATAAATCAATATACATAAATCAATATGCATAAATCAATATACATAAATCAATACACATAAATCAATATACATAAATCAATACACATAAATCAATACACATAAATCAATACACATAAATCAATACACATAAATCAATACACATAAATCAATACACATAAATCAATACACGTAAATCAATACACATAAATCAATACACATAAATCAATACACATAAATCAATACACATAAATCAATACACGTAAATCAATACACATAAATCAATACACGTAAATCAATACACGTAACTCAATACACATAAATCAATATACATAAATCAATACACGTAAATCAATATACATAAATCAATACACGTAAATCAATACACGTAAATCAATACACGTAAATCAATATTCAAGAAGAAATGTAATGAACTATATGTAGTTTCCATTTCACACACCCGTGTGTGTTTTACGTTTATTTATCGTCGCTACCGGTTGCCCATATGAGCGACGCCTCCTGAAGAGATTAGTAATTTTAGATTGTTGGAGGATAGTGCAATGGTACAGACAGAGACCCATTCCAGAGTCTCCTCTAGTTCGTTTAAGTGCACGGTGTACAGCACAGACATGAGACCTCGGTTTAACGGCCCATCTGAAAGACTGTTAATTTTATTAGGGTCAGACGGGGGATCGAACCTGCGAACCCTGGATTACAAGTCCAGCGTGTTAACCACTGGTCTACAGATCCGTCTGATTCTAAATTTAAAGTTTTCAAGAAAATCCGAAAGTTGATGCTTACCTGCGGTACATACAATGCTATGATCTGCGCAACAGTCTCCATATCGTACACACGCACGATTACACTGACAGTTGAATACCGTGCTCAAACCACGACCACATCTCCCGAAACATGACTCTGAAGTGAATTGTAAAATATACGGGCAGCAGTATTCATACCTACACCGGTGATTCTGAGATAAAAAGTATATGTAGATTGGTCCACTTAATTGGTCTCCTCTGTTTTTATCATTGTTTCTTATGTACCACTGGCTATACAGGTGTACGCCATACATGTTCACACCTCGTACAGGTGTACGCCATACATGTTCACACCTCGTACAGGTGTACGCCATACATGTTCACACCTCGTACAGGTGTACGCCATACATGTTCACACCTCGTACAGGTGTACGCCATACATGTTCACACCTCGTACAGGTGTACGCCATACATGTTCACACCTCGTATAGGTGTACGCCATGTATGTTCACACCTCGTACAGGTGTACGCCATACATGTTCACACCTCGTATAGGTGTACGCCATGTATGTTCACACCTCGTACAGGTGTACGCCATACATGTTCACACCTCGTACATGTGTACGCCATACATGTTCACACCTCGTACAGGTGTACGCCATACATGTTCACACCTCGTACAGGTGTACACCATACATGTTCACACCTCGTACAGCTGTACGCCATGCATGTTCACACCTCGTACAGTTGTACGCCATGCATGTTCACACCTCGTACAGGTGTACGCCATACATGTTCACACCTCGTACAGGTGTACGCCATACATGTTCACACCTCGTACAGGTGTACGCCATGTATGTTCACACCTCGTACAGTTGTACGCCATGCATGTTCACACCTCGTACAGTTGTACACCATACATGTTCACACCTCGTACAGCTGTACGCCATGCATGTTCACACCTCGTACAGTTGTACGCCATGCATGTTCACACCTCGTACAGGTGTACGCCATACATGTTCACACCTAGTACAGGTGTACGCCATACATGTTCACACCTCGTACAGGTGTACGCCATGTATGTTCACACCTCGTACAGTTGTACGCCATGCATGTTCACACCTCGTACAGTTGTACGCCATGCATGTTCACACCTCGTACATGTGTACGCCATGCATGTTCACACCTCGTACAGGTGTACGCCATGCATGTTCACACCTCGTACAGGTGTACACCATACATGATCACACCTCGTACAGGTGTACGCCATGCATGTTCACACATCGTACAGGTGTACGCCATGTATGTTCACACCTCGTACAGGTGTACGCCATGCATGCTCACACCTCGTACAGGTGTACGCCATACATGTTCACACATCGTACAGTTGTACGCCATGCATGTTCACACCTCGTACAGCTGTACGCCATGCATGTTCACACCTCGTACAGGTGTACGCCATATATGTTCACACCTCGTACAGGTGTACGCCATGCATGTTCACACCTCGTATAGGTGTACGTCTTACAGGTTCACACCTCGTATAGGTGTACGCCATGCATGTTCACACATCGTACATGTGTACACCATACATGTTCACACCTCGTACAGGTGTACGCCATACATGATCACACATCGTACAGTTGTACGCCATGCATGTTCACACCTAGTACATTTGTACGCCATGCATGTTCACACCTCGTACATTTGTACACCATACATGCTCACACCTCGTACAGTTGTACGCCATGCATGTTCACACCTCGTACAGGTGTACACCATACATGTTCACACCTCGTACAGGTGTACACCATACATGTTCACACCACGTACAGGTGTACGCCATGCATGTTCACACCTCGTACTGGTGTACACCATACATGTTCACACCTCGTACAGGTGTACGCCATACATGTTCACACCTCGTACAGGTGTACGCCATACATGTTCACACCTCGTACAGGTGTACGCCATGCATGTTCACACCTCGTACAGGTGTACACCATACATGTTCACACCTCGTACAGGTGTACGCCATGCATGTTCACACCTCGTACAGGTGTACACCATACATGTTCACACCTCGTACAGGTGTACGCCATACATGTTCACACCTCGTACAGGTGTACGCCATACATGATCACACCTCGTACAGGTGTACGCCATACATGTTCACACCTCGTACAGGTGTACGCCATACATGTTCACACCTCGTACAGGTGTACGCCATACATGTTCACACCTCGTACAGGTGTACGCCATACATGTTCACACCTCGTACAGGTGTACGCCATACATGTTCACACCTCGTACAGGTGTACGCCATACATGTTCACACCTCGTATAGGTGTACGCCATGTATGTTCACACCTCGTACAGGTGTACGCCATGCATGTTCACACCTCGTACAGGTGTACGCCATGCATGTTCACACCTCGTACAGGTGTACGCCATACATGTTCACACCTCGTACAGGTGTACGCCATACATGTTCACACCTCGTACAGGTGTACACCATGCATGTTCACACCTCGTACAGGTGTACGCCATACATGTTCACACCTCGTACAGGTGTACACCATGCATGATCACACCTCGTACAGGTGTACACCATGCATGTTCACACCTCGTACAGGTGTACGCCATACATGTTCACACCTCGTACAGGTGTACACCATGCATATTCACACCTCGTACAGGTGTACACCATACATGTTCACACCCCGTACAGGTGTACGCCATACATGATCACACCTCGTACAGGTGTACGCCATGCATGTTCACACCTCGTACAGTTGTACGCCATGCATGTTCACACCTCGTACAGGTGTACGCCATACATGTTCACACCTCGTACAGGTGTACGCCATACATGTTCACACCTCGTACAGGTGTACGCCATGTATGTTCACACCTCGTACAGTTGTACGCCATGCATGTTCACACCTCGTACAGTTGTACACCATACATGTTCACACCTCGTACAGCTGTACGCCATGCATGTTCACACCTCGTACAGTTGTACGCCATGCATGTTCACACCTCGTACAGGTGTACGCCATACATGTTCACACCTAGTACAGGTGTACGCCATACATGTTCACACCTCGTACAGGTGTACGCCATGTATGTTCACACCTCGTACAGTTGTACGCCATGCATGTTCACACCTCGTACAGTTGTACGCCATGCATGTTCACACCTCGTACATGTGTACGCCATGCATGTTCACACCTCGTACAGGTGTACGCCATGCATGTTCACACCTCGCACAGGTGTACACCATACATGATCACACCTCGTACAGGTGTACGCCATGCATGTTCACACATCGTACAGGTGTACGCCATGTATGTTCACACCTCGTACAGGTGTACGCCATGCATGCTCACACCTCGTACAGGTGTACGCCATACATGTTCACACATCGTACAGTTGTACGCCATGCATGTTCACACCTCGTACAGCTGTACGCCATGCATGTTCACACCTCGTACAGGTGTACGCCATATATGTTCACACCTCGTACAGGTGTACGCCATGCATGTTCACACCTCGTATAGGTGTACGTCTTACAGGTTCACACCTCGTATAGGTGTACGCCATGCATGTTCACACATCGTACATGTGTACACCATACATGTTCACACCTCGTACAGGTGTACGCCATACATGATCACACATCGTACAGTTGTACGCCATGCATGTTCACACCTAGTACATTTGTACGCCATGCATGTTCACACCTCGTACATTTGTACACCATACATGCTCACACCTCGTACAGTTGTACGCCATGCATGTTCACACCTCGTACAGGTGTACACCATACATGTTCACACCTCGTACAGGTGTACACCATACATGTTCACACCACGTACAGGTGTACGCCATGCATGTTCACACCTCGTACTGGTGTACACCATACATGTTCACACCTCGTACAGGTGTACGCCATACATGTTCACACCTCGTACAGGTGTACGCCATACATGTTCACACCTCGTACAGGTGTACGCCATGCATGTTCACACCTCGTACAGGTGTACACCATACATGTTCACACCTCGTACAGGTGTACGCCATGCATGTTCACACCTCGTACAGGTGTACACCATACATGTTCACACCTCGTACAGGTGTACGCCATACATGTTCACACCTCGTACAGGTGTACGCCATACATGATCACACCTCGTACAGGTGTACGCCATACATGTTCACACCTCGTACAGGTGTACACCATACATGTTCACACCTCGTACAGTTGTACACCATACATGTTCACACCTCGTACATGTGTACGCCATACATGTTCACACATCGTACAGTTGTACGCCATGCATGTTCACACATCGTACAGGTGTACGCCATGCATGTTCACACCTCGTACAGGTGTACGCCATGCATGTTCACACCTCGTACAGGTGTACGCCATGCATGTTCACACCTCGTACAGGTGTACGCCATGCATGTTCACACCTCGTACAGATGTACACCATGCATGTTCACACCTCGTACAGGTGTACGCCATACATGTTCACACCTCGTACAGGTGTACACCATGCATGATCACACCTCGTACAGGTGTACACCATGCATGTTCACACCTCGTACAGGTGTACGCCATACATGTTCACACCTCGTACAGGTGTACACCATGCATATTCACACCTCGTACAGGTGTACACCATACATGTTCACACCCCGTACAGGTGTACGCCATACATGATCACACCTCGTACAGGTGTACGCCATGTATGTTCACACCTCGTACAGTTGTACACAATACATACATTCAGAAATGTGTCAGCTCCACTATCCGTATATCAGACAATGTAGAGCCTGATTGGAAGGTTAAAGCGACACTACATCGCAAAAAGCAAATAAAATACACATGTTCACGCATACATGCATTGCTACTACAAATCATCCTTCTGAATACATTCGAACACTAACATTGAATCAATAAACAGTGTTTTGTGGTCTACAAACTTTCAAAAGTGAAAATAGGATTTCATATAGTGTACACTCCTGTAATGACGTGTGTTTGTCATTGGAGTCAATACTAAACGCGCGATACTTTCGCTTAGAGATGATTTAACCAAGATTAGTCTCCAAATAAATATGCATAGGCATACATGTGAGATATAACGGTAAATATGTACGATAAATCGTGTCATTCAGGATACACGTATTGTATTATGCATGAATGTCGCCCCTATTTACATTATTTTGTTATGTCAACAAACCGCGTATACGACGCTTGTTTATTTGTTGAAATACTCAGTTTTTGAGGCAAATATTGGAAAAGAATTTATATCATATAATAGGAAATTACATTCTGCAGATATATGCGTTTTCACCGATGTTATGTCGCTTTAAGGGTTAATATAAATATGCGCCATACTTACGGATTGGCTACATCTACCGAAACATGAAGACACACAATTGCATTAATTGCATACCGTATACTAAACATTATCCTTAATTCTACAAATTTAATACAATACGAGTGTTGTATACTTACCAGCGCGCGTATAAGTAAATGATTCGTAAATGATCCAGCCGATTATCAACAAAGTTGGCAGTTTGTTAGTTGCCATGTGTTCCGTCTGAAGCTCTCGATCCGTCTGCCAAATACCTGCAGTAATGTTTCATCCGATAACAAAAATTTATAACAAGCGGACATTTTGTTTTTCCACTTAGCGAAACTTAGCGAAACGCCCCCGAAGTGATATACGCAGACGCTTGGGGTCTTGATAAATGGTTTCTGGTTTAAAACTAATATTTTAGGTTTTGGTTGCAAAACAACAAATAAATTGCCTATTAAATACAAAGTAAAAAATAAAAACATACAGTCTGTTCATTTATATTTCCAATCTTTCATTTCTTCTGATACCACATCCACTGTGAAGAGGTATTCAAATGAAACTGTAAAAGAGCACGACTCTTCCAATTTTAATGTTTTCCACAGCCAGTGCTCACCTGTGAATAACGTCACTGTGTTTACACATTGTATTCCTCCGCCAAATAGTATACCAATCTTCAGTTTGCAATGACCTGAATTCTTAAACCACATCTTTTCTACACATCAACTATTCTGAAGTCTTCTCAAGTCACATAATTTCAACAAAAAACACAAAAACTATACACATGTGTAATGAAAAAGCATTTTTACCAAAATGAAAAATGAACTATATTAGTTATTGGGACTACATTCGAGTGGACCGCGGATGCACTTCTTCCTATTTACGTATATACAACCTTTTTGACTTTTTTACAGAACAGTTTCATACACCAAATGGCGTTGACACTGTACGTACACATTGTTTATACATATATGCTATAGTGACGCGTAGCCTGGGTTCCAGTCGGTCGATTTTTCACTTTTTAACTTCTGGCAAAATGACGTATGATATGATCAGAAACTCAATACGGCCCAATACGGTGTTAAAATATATTTATTTGACTAACCATGCAAAATATACCGACGCCTGTTCCCAGGCTAAGTAACGGGGTGTTATTTTTAAACTTGCTTTGAATTGGCCTACAAATTGTATGTACATGTATGTATATATAGTGTCAAGCCAATGGTGTATCAAAATGTACTTAAAATAAATAAAAGGAATAACAATTTTGGTTTTGAATCAGCCACCATTTATCCAGACCCCAAGCGTCCGTGGTGATATATACCAGACACCATTTATCCAGACCCCAAGCGTCCGTGGTGATATATATATATATATATATATATATATATATATATATAATACATACTATATCACAACACTCTAGCTTACTCATCGTAGTTTTTTCTCGTTGTTACGTAACTATCTATATTTTTTAAAGGAGCCGTTGCCAGCTCTTTAAAGCGGGATTACATCGTATGAAATAAAAGATATTTGAAAAATTCAAATTTTACGTATGGGTATCAATGCTGCTACACATTCTAGCATTATACTTTGTGTGCTTATGTTCATTTGGTAAACAGTGCTTTTTTTGCGATAAAACAAACTCGAAACCGAAAGTAGGACTTTCCGAGTCGATCGGTCACGCACTTGTTTATAACCGGAACGCATCGTCCGCACTTGTTTACATTCGGAATGCATCGTCCCCATTTGTCCCACGTTGTCTTTTTAATACACAGAAACACGGTTTGGCTTATTATATAGTGCGCACCGTTTTGACCTACTTTCGCCAAAACGAAACTAACAGGTAAACAAACGTAAATATGCATTACTCATATAGGAATGACACACCCAAGTGCCATATAATCTTGAAATTTACCAGTAGTTAGACGCAATATCTGTTCCTACGAATGTATATGGGTTATATGGTTCAGAGAATTACTTAGTGTGTCGTCCATTGTCCAGTGGTACAGTGGTAGAGTGTCTTATTTGGATTCAAAGGGTCCCGGGTATGACACTAGTTTGGGGCACATATATTGTCATTGAGTGAGGCATCTCAGTACTGATTAGTGACTTAAGTCTGCTAAGCCTGTCCAAAAAACATGTCAAGATCCCCACAAGGTGCTTGGCATCAATAAAACATAGAATGTACATAAGTAATTGAATGCATTAGTAACATTTAGGTCACACGCACCATATTAACTATATTAACCCATGGCATTGGAATGGCCTCCCTCAACGAAGGAACACTGCCGGCCCAGTGGAAGTCAGCGATTGTTGCTCCCATTTACAAAAAAGGGGACAAGTCACACCCCGCCAACTATAGGCCTATCTCGCTGACATGTGTTCTATGCAAGGTTCTAGAACATATACTTAGTTTCCTCCTCGATAGTAAAACACTTCACTAACCACATTATTATGTACCATTTGCAGCATGGTTTTAGAGAAAAACGGTCATGCGTGACCCAATTAGTAATGCTAATCAATGACTTGGTTACCTCTGTCTACAATAAGCATCAGATAGATTTCATCCTATTAGACTTCAGTAAGGCTTTCGATAAGGTCAATCACGAGAAAGTACTACTAAAAATGCATGACTATGGAGTCAGAGGTCAAACATTAAGGTGGATTAAGAGTTTTCTAGATAATAGACTCCAGTCAGTTGTCCTTAATGGTATTAGTTCAGATGCCATTCCTCTGGAGTCCCACAGGGATCCGTACTTGGACCCCTGCTTCTCCTAGCCTATATAAACGACCTCCCACAACACATCAGTTCCAAAGTCTGTATATTTGCAGATGATACTGCAGTCTATCTATCATCTGCAAATGAATCGGTCACACTCCAAAACGATCTTAAGAGATTAGAGTGGGACATGGACTTGAGCCCTACAAATGTCAAGTTATCAGAAGGAAACATCCTATTCCCAGTCAATATGAACTCCATGGAGTCCTACTTGAGTAGGTCACCTCAGCCAAATACCTTGGCGTGGATATCTCAAATAACCTGTCGTGGGACACTCACATAACCATAAAAAGGTCAACTAAGAAAGCAAACCAAACATTAGGATTTCTACGTAGAAACCTCCAGGTCAAATCCGAACCCCTTAAGTACATGGCTTACCAGACACTTGTCACTAGTGAGACCCCAGCTTGAATATGGCTCCGAGATCTGGGTGCCCCATACCCAAACATTGATAGACCATATGAATGTGTCCAGTGGTATATGAGACAACACCGTGTTGGATAAAGGCTGACTTCTATCGTACCTCTAGTGTTACAGACATGCTACATTCCCTAAATCTACGCAGACTAGATCAACGGCGTATTGATAATAGGTTATCTCTTCTGTATAACATTCATAATGATCTTATTGCTATTCCCATTGACAATTACCTAGTTCCCCTCTCCCGTCCTGCTCGCCATTGCCATTCCATAAGCTATAGGTTAATTACAGCAACTACAGACTACTACAAGTTTTCCTTTTTTCCAAGAACAATCTACCATTGGAACCATCTCCCTCCTGACCGTGTCCATCTTCCTACCACAGAGCAATTCAATACGACAGTTTGCAATATTGACCATGCCAGTCCCTAGTTGTTCTGCGCAGCTGCTTTTAAACTTTTACCACAACTTATTTTCATTACTTTCTTAAATTATGCTTTTAACTATTCATACTTTTAACATCTTTTGATGCGCAACATGTCTACATCGTAGATAGATACTATATACCGTCCAGTCCCAGCCTTTACCAGTTTTGCTGAGCGGCTGGCCACTGTACCACTCGGGACTGTTTTTGACCTTAGTATGTGGTTATTTTCAACATTCTGTGTCTCAAATGAGATGTTTATCAACGGTCCCCGACAAGCGTCACCCTGTCATACTCAGTAGTGTGTGCTTGGAGTACCCAGTATATGTGGATGAATGAGTTACTACCCGAAATCATCGTTAGACTAAAGGTTTTTTTTAGACGAAACTAGTACGTGAATTCGTGTTTACTCTCTAATATTCACTTCTGTTATCAGTAGTTATATAAATACGGATATAATACAGTTACAAAACAACCTACTAAAGTAAACAGAGTATATCGAAGGTAGTATATTGCCAAAATACGCAAAACCGGTGATTTTATAACGAACGGTTTTAATGTTTGTTTACCTGTTTATAAGAATCTGGGTCAAGACGGTGTCCAAACCGTGTTTCCGTGTATTAAATTACTTGATATGTTGATTCATACCTCTGTTAGCTAAGTCTTTTAGGGACATTTCTACATCCCCTCGAGGGGTTCGACATTAGAGGAAGATAGATAGATAGTATTTCATGTTCAAAATAGATACGTTGTTTTCTACATCCTCTGTTGTTTCACACATGCGCGCTGTGCGTGTTTAAATTTCGTGTGTTGATAAACAAATTCGCGTATACGACGGTTTAAATTTATTGGAATTTTATCGTTTCTGAGCGACTATTTCGATTTTTGTAAAAACACACACATTAGTATTTATATTTTACCCAAAACATCCTTTATTATGATGTAATGCTGCTTTAAAGACATTGTAATGATTTTTTGTTTTAAACATTAACTATCAGAACATATAATGTACATATAAAACGTTCAATAAATAAAACCATATGCCGAGTGCTAGGCTCGAACTCCTGTCCCTTGAACCACCGTCCGGATATCCCGTAATGGTTCAAAACCTGTTGGTCTGAGCTATTTCATCTGGTACAACGGCTGTCCGATTAGCGCAGTGGCTAGCGCGCTCGCTTCTCACCAATGAAACCCGGGTTCGATCATCGGACCGGGAATTATGTGAGATGGTACAGTGGTCGTCAGATCAGACAGATGGGTTTTCTCCGGTTTCCCCCCACACGAATGACCACATTTACGCTTTCATCAGCGCCAACGAGAGTGATTAATAAATAAATAAAAATAAATGTGGGAGGAAACCGGAGTACACGGAGAAAACACACCTGTACGATCTGGCGACCACCGTACTATCTCACATAATTGGCGGTCCGAGGATCGAACCCGGGTTGCATTGGTGAGAAGCGATCGTGCTAATCACTGCGCTAATCGGACAGCCGTAGAGTGCATAGTATAAACATGTCTTGATCACACGAACGACGGATTTTAAACGCTATATTCATTGACCTAACAACACACTCACGAGATTACTTACGCATTCATCCGCGCCGTTGAGAGTGCATAGAATAAGTGGTTGTATATTAGTTCCCAATCATTGTAAATTTAATACCACAGTAGTCCAGTGGTAACACGCTGGACTGGTAATCCAGGGATCGCAGGTTCGATCCCCCGTCTGACCCTAATAAAATTCAGTCTTTCAGGTGGGACATTAAACCCAGGTCTCGTGTCGGTGCTTTACACCGTGCACGTAAAAGAACCAGAGGAGACTCTGGAATGGATCTATGTCTGTATCAGTGCACTATCCTCCAAAAATCTAAAATGACTAATCTCTTCAGGAGGCGTCGCTCATATGGGCAACCGGTAGCGACGATAAATAAACGTAAAACACGCAAACATTTAATATATTATATACTATTGATGATTTATTAACTGCATATGCATAATGTTGCAAGCGACGCCACAAACTATACACTCATACGTAATTCTAAGAATAAATGTATTAGTTTATACAAATTTATTTTAGCTCGATTGCGAAACAAGTTCTTTCAACTTATGTTAATCACTCTCGAGACCTCATTCCTGATGGAATCCATCGCCACGAGGGAGAGAAGAGGCAACGTGGAATTTAAATGCCTTGCCTAAGGACACAATCGTAACGGCTCCAGCGGGGCTCGAACTCCGGACCTTTCGCGCCTGAAGCGAACGCGCATCCACTGCGCTATCACGACTTCCAAAAATAAATGTATGACGTCAATCCGAAAATATACGTAGGCATGGATACATACTACAGATAAATTAAAATTTAAAACAAAAATTACATCCTCTATAATAAAACTTCAAACGTGCGTTGATAAGATGTCCTTAATATTAGACAATATAAATCCAGTCTACACACCTATCGTGTCATTCTATATTTCGACATGTCACACAACATAGCACTGTTCGCAGTTGTCTTATTCCCACAAGGTAATGTAAAACTTTTAATCGTAAAGGTAGTGTTATATTCATAATTCATACGGTAATTTATGCTGATGCTAATTTTAGCAAAGCACTATATTCAAAGTTATGTATGAATTTGTAAATAAATATCCATTAAAGGGAGGTAATTTACAAACTACAAGTTCACCAAAGCAATTTTTTTCCGACATATTTTAAGAAGTATGATTAAAATATGTCAATTTAAGCCGTCCACTCATAGAAATAGATCAATGTGCAGCATTTCATGCATATAAATTATATTTTAAATAATAAAATTATTTGTGTACGATCTTGATTTAATAACTCAGATACGATCCCCCGTCTAACCGTAATAAAATTAACATGTGACTTTAAATCCGAGGTCTCGTATCGCTGCACGTAAAAGAACCTGAGGAGACTCTGGAGTGGGTCTTTGTCTGTATCATTGCACTATCCTCCAACCATCTACAATGACTAATCTCTTCATGAGGTGTCGCTCATATGGGCAACCGGTAGTGACGATAAATAAACCTGTGATATTTCTTGTTTAATATGAATATAATTTAAGATATGCATTAATTGTTGATATGAGATGTCAAAGTGATATATTAGGCTGTTGTTATGGTGGTGTATCATATCACCAGATGCGCATCCATCGTGCAACGTATGCATTCAGTAATCGTATTCATTCAACGTTTCAATGTCATTCCACACGTGTAGTTAGAATATGTATGTATGTGTCATCCCTGTACGACATACTGCGGATGCCCTCTGTCTGAGCATTCAACGTTTCAATGTCATTTCACACTTGCAGTTAGAATATGTATGTATGTGTCATCCCTGTACGACATACTGCGGATGCCCTCTGTCTGAGCATTCAACGTTTCAATGTCATTTCACACTTGCAGTTAGAATATGTATGTATGTGTCATCCCTGCACAACAGACTCCCGTGCCACTGCCTGAGCATTCAAAGTTTCAATGTCATTCCACACGTGTAGTTAGAATATGTATGTATGTGTCATCCCTGCACAACAGACTCCCGTGCCACTGCCTGAGCATTCAAAGTTTCAATGTCATTCCACACGTGTAGTTAGAATATGTATGTATGTGTCATCCCTGTACAACATACTCATGTGCGTCTGTCTGAGCAGTACACGGACGGACGGACGGACGGACGGACGGACGGACGGACGGACGGACGGACGGACACCCTGGTAGAACATCCGACCAGCGAGTTCTATAGTAACCGATACAGACTTGTAACTCGAAAACGAAGCAAGATAGAGATATGTTTCCAATAGAACACGAATGTCTTCTTCATGTAGCTTTCTACTGTTTTCTCTAAGTATGTTATGTTGTCTGCTACGATGTTTATGTGGTCATTCATATATGACGTGATTTCTTCGTTCTTCCCACGGTGACTTTCGTCTATTTATCGTCGCTACCGGTTGCCCATATGAGCGACGCCTCCTGAAGACATTCGTCATTTTAGATTTTTGAAGAATAGTGCAACATTCCAGAGTCTCCTCTGGTTCTGTTACGTGCACGGTATAAAACACCGACACGACATATCGGTTTAAAGTCCCATCTGAAAGACTGTTAATTTTAAGAAGGGTCAGACGGGGGATCGAACCTGCGATCCCTGGATTACCAGTCCAGCGTGTTACCACTGGACTATAGATCCGTCTGTGATAATATAATATTATTAAATATATACTATTTATATATACGGGGTTTAGAAATGAAATATTATGGTATGTTACAATTCACAGTTGTGATAGGAGGCCCGTACAGTGACCCTCAGTGTCCATCAGGGCGGGACACTATCACACATCTATTTGAATGGAAATGGACTGATATTAAAGCGGAATGCGAGCGGTTCCTGGGACCATACGGATACTGTGGTGTCCAGGTATTTATATAAATTAACCTACCAAAGTCTCTTTTGCAAACAACACGGTTGTCCGATTAGCACAGTGGCTAGCGTGCTCGCTTCTCACTAATGCAACCCGGGTTCGATCCTCAGACCGGGAAGTATGTGAGATGGTACGGTAGTCTCCAGCTCGGACATGTGGGTTTTCTCCTGGTATCCCGGTGTTACTGGTTTTCGACGACGTAGTACATAACAGACTCCTATAGGTTTAGAATGTGCATACACTGCAAACAATTTTATGTCATCGAATAATAAACAATATTTTACCTTTCATTCACAAAAATCTCAAAGAAAACCGATTGTTTACATTATGAGAAAAGGTGACAAAATGGCGGCACCTCATTTTCAGAAATCCGGAATGACGTCACTGGTTTTCGCCTAACTGTGTAAATTGTCTACAGCGCCACCATTAGTATGTAAGCAACAGTTCTTTTTTAACAAAACAATAAACTAAGGAAGACTTACTTTAATAAGAGGCTTAATTTATCATTTTCACTCAAAATTCATTTGTTGGACAGCATTTTGTCTATATACTGTATCTAAAACACTAACATTTAATTTAACTAGGTCAAACACACGGGGCATAAGAAGTCGTCATCCCTCCTAATTACTCTGACTAAATGCAGAACCGTAAATGGACCCATCCATCGAACACATCACACGGTGCCCAACAAAGAAAAACTAGGTTTACACAACCATATATATCAGTTGGAGAACCTCTGTGACAACCCGTGGACCTGAAGGTGAAACACGGTGAAAATCGATATTATTAATAAGGACCCCTTGTGTGTAATAACGGACATAACTCATAAACACGGAGCAGTGAGACTATAATGACATTTTTATTCGTAAATATATTGGCGTGGCAGACGATGCATATGTCATTTTGGAGAAAAAATTGCCAATTTCTTTAAAAAATGATATTTATATGGTGATATAAAACGGATATAGTGAAATTAGTGAAAACTGTGGTAGGTTTAAAGTTTTCACCGCTAATTTACCTTGTCTGATATATTATGATCAGTTAGAAATAGATTGGAAGTGCACAAGGTATGTTTATTTATAATTCCGGTAACTGGAGCGTGAAATATTGCGTGATCTCTCACGACTTGCTATTTCCACAGTTGGGCGAAAACCTGTTCTGGGCGAAAACTCTTCACGCCGGGATACTCCGGTTTCCTCCCACACGAATGACCACATATACGCGTTTTCAAAGTTGTTGGAACTTGCTTCGCAATTGTTGTAACATAAATAAATTTTAAACATTTTAAACAACACAGAGCCAGATCAGCGGCACACAACGTACCGCAGCACGTCTGCTCAGGCTCTATGTTGTTTGCTATTCGGATAGTGGTGCTAAGACACTTGTCTGAATAACAAAGACCCTCTTCGTTAATGTCAAACGAATTATATCAAACCTGGCTTTGTCAAGACACATCAAAACTTAAATTAATTAAGAACAAAATTAATGTTCTATTAACTAACATTTAAACTTATTTCTGGTTTATTATCTTTATGTACACATCCGCTACGTGCAGATATCGCTGTGTTCGACATACATTTGTAATACAACCATCCACATAAAGTTTAAACTTTATTTATTTTACAACGATTGCGAAGCAAGTTTTAACAATTTATATTAATCACTCTCGTTGGCGCGGATGAAAGCGTATTTGTGGTCATTCGTGTGGGAGGAAACCTGAGTACCGTAGAAAACCCACCTGTCCGATCTGGCGACCACCGTACAATCTCACATACTTCCCGGGCTGATGATCGAACCCGGGTTGCATTTGTGAGAAGCGAGCGCGCTAACCACTGTGCTAATCGGTCAACCAACCACATAATGTATATATCAAGCTCATAATACCATGAAGCACATATGATAAGCAGTTATAGGCGAAATAAGACAACAATGTAAACACACTAAACACACATGGACTCTTTTATCCGTTTTTAAGAACTTGGAATATGGACAATTTTGAGAAACGCCTACCCGGACTGTTGCAAATGTTGACTTTTTAACGTTGATGATGATGATGATGATGATGATGATGATGATGATGATGATGATGATGATGATGATGATGATGATAATGATGATGTAATCAGATATATATACATATTTATTATTAAAGGCACGACGTTATTGCTATAACCTTCTCTATATGCTATTAATATGCAGTCAAACCTGTGTTAATGGACACATCTATTCAGCAGCCAACATGACTGTATCTATCCATAACCCGCCAATCACAACTAAAATCGCATATGCAACCAGTATAGAGTCAGATCAGACGACACAGAACGTGCCGTCTGATCAGGCTCTATGCTATACTGTATGCTATTGTATTACAGGTTTCCCCAGCAAACGAGAACGCAGTGATCACCAACCCAAGCCGCCCCTGGTGGGAGAGGTACCAGCCAGTGAGCTATAATCTCATAACGAGAAGCGGAAATGAACAACAATTTCGGGATATGGTTACAGCCTGTAACAAGGCTGGGGTCAGGTAATGTGCAACCGTACGGAACTATGTAGTACGCTGGTTAATCAAAAGCATCAATTCACTGTGATACGGCTATGCTGGTTTATCTAACGCATCAATTCACTCTGACACGGCTATTCTGGGTTAGCTAACGCGATAATTCACTATGGCTATACCGGTTTAGCTAACGCTTTAATGCACTCTGATACGGCTATGCTGGTTTATCTAACGCATCAATTCACTCGGATACGGCTATGCTGGTTTATCTAACGCGTCAAATCACTCTGATACGGCTATGCTTGTTTATCTATCTGCATGCATTACCAGTCCAATGTGTTAACCACTGGACTACTGAAATTGTCTGTGATATAGTTTCGCTTTAAACATGAAAATATGTCTGTGATATAGTTTCGCTTTAAACATGAAAATATGTCTGTGATATAGTGTCGCTTTAAACATGAACATATGTCTGTGATATAGTTTCGCTTTAAACATGAAAATATGTCTGTGATATAGTTTCGCTTTAAACATGAACATATGTCTGTGATATAGTGTCGCTTTAAACATGAAAATATGTCTGTGATATAGTTTCGCTTTAAACATGAGAATATACCTGTTTTGTACAGAATCTACGTGGATACTGTGATCAACCATATGACCGGCGGATACTCTGGTACGGGCACCGGAGGAAGTCATTTTAACGGCGGAAGCTGCAGCTATCCCAGCGTGCCATACGGTGACCAGGACTGCAACGGACAAGACATGTGCGGTACTAGTGACGGGTCCATTCATAACTACGGAAATCCATCGGAAGTTCGAAACTGCAAATTAGTCGGGTTGGAAGATCTGCGATTGTCAAAGGATTATGTTCGAGGGGCTATAGCGGGATATTTGAACACTCTGCTCGACATGGGTGTTGCTGGTTTTCGAGTGGACGCAGCGAAGCATATGTGGCCAGGGGATCTGGAAAATATATTCGCAAGGCTTCACAATCTTAGAAGTGATTCGTTTGGTTCTGGGAAGAAACCATTCATTTTCCAAGAAGTGATTGACATGGGAGGGGAAGCAGTCAAAATGTCCGAATATTTCAATACAGGCAGAGTTACTGACTTTATATACGGTGTAAAGCTAGCCGATATTTTCCTCCGACATTCGAATCAAGCAAAATGGCTTAAGAACTTTGGAGAGGCCTGGGGAATGCCCGATACATATGATTCAGTTGTATTTCTTAGTAACCATGACAACCAGAGAGGACACGGAGGAGGCGGTAAGTTTATGACAGTTAATGTTGTTCTTTGTTCTTCAACTGTTTTGAATTTATGCGTTCTCGGTAGGAAATAAGCTGTGTTAGTTATTTTTTTCTTCAAATATACGTTAATAAAAAAATTAAATATTTAATATATTGACCAAATTAAACGTAAGTGTTGAGATTATTTTTTTAATTTAATAATATTTTATTGCAACTTTTTTCATAATTACGAATATAAGTTACAATTACATATCATAATAACATTACTGTCACATTCATAAAATACGTAAAACCTGATAATATCCATATACATTTCAAAGTACAAATGGATTGGTGTGTGTGTTTACGTTTATTTATCGTCGCTACCGGTTGTTCATATGAGCAACGACTCCTGAAGAGATTAGTCATTTCTGAGTTATGGAGGACAATGCAGTGATACAGACAGAGACCCATTCCAGAGTTTCCTCTGGTTATTTTACGTGTACAGTGTACAGCACCGACACGAAACCTCGGTTTCAATTCTGAAAGACTGTAAATGTTATTAGTGTCAGACGGGGGATCGAACCTGAGATCCCTGAATTACCAGTCCAGCATGTTAACCACTGGACTACAGATCCATCTATATTCATAAGTGTAAGCTTATATATAAATACTTTCTAATTCAGGTGCGCCAATCACATTCTGGGATCCAAAACAATTAAAGATTGCCACCGCTTTCATGCTGGCCCATCCCTACGGCTTTCCCAGGATTATGAGCAGCTTCCGGTGGAACCGGTATGGATGAATTAAATTGATTATTAACATTAACATCCGATGAACACAATTGTGTAATTCCTCATAATTGTTAAAAGCTGTCTGACCCATATATGTAGCAACGCGTATAACACATATTTTATATAAATGCTTGTATGCCAGGCGCCCGGCTGGTAGGCAATCGGTAACCATCATTTAACTAGTTTATACAAATTTATTTTAGCTCGATTGCGAAACAAGTTCTTACAACTTATGTTAATCACTCTCGAGACCTCATTCCTGATGGAATCCATCGCCACGAGGGAGAGAGAGGAGGCAACGTGGAATTTAAATGCCTTGCCTAAGGGCACAATCATAACGGCTCCAGCGGGGCTCGAACTCCGGACCTTTCGCACCTGAAACGAACGCGCATCCACTGCGCTATCACGACGTCCACATTATTTAACTAGCTGGCGGCTCACCAACCGGCCGTATCAGAATGAACCCCATGACGAGGGGTAAAAGTAAAGTAAGGTGTTTGTTTATTATAGTGTCACCCCTATTTAAAGGGCCAGCCATTTCTGACTTATGAGACACCTCTTTTTTTATGAACATCTGTACTTCCCGAATCCTATGCTTGTGTGCCAGACGTCAGACTGGTAGGCAATCGGTAACCATTATTTAACTTGCTGGCGGCTCACCAACCGGCCATATCAGAACGAACCCCTGACGAGATTCGAACATTCGACCTCCCGCTCCGTAGGCGGACGCCTTAACCACTGGGCTACGGAGACGGTATATGTATGTATGTGAACATGAGATGGGTTCGTTTCTCTCCGTAGGAACTTTGTGAATGGAGATGATCAAAATAACTGGATGGGACCGCCACACAATAGTGACATGAGTGTAAAAGACGTCGTCATTAAGTCCGATATGTCTTGCGGAAACGGATGGGTAATACTTATATTGTAGTTAAATCAAATACACTCCGTAGTGACATCTGGGTAGCATATTCTTCTTCTTCTTGTCGTTCGCGAGTCACATGCACAACCCGGCAGCAAATTCGAAATCGGCCGTCCTCCTCAGATCCTCCGGCAGCCATGTAACTTCGTCTAGAGAGAAGTATCTGTTGGCCAGGTTGTTTTCCTCTGCCCATGAAGATTGGGACACTCCTGGAGGATGTGTTCTGCAGTCTGGTCCCCTACGTTGCAGCTGCAGGCAGTTGATGGAGCTAGTCCAAGCTTCCGACACATATGGAAGTTCAGGCGGTTATGCCCTGTTCTAAGCCGGAATATCGTGACTTGCTCCTGTCTGGTGAGAAGGTGGTAGTCATCCTTCTCAACTGTTGGCTTTGATGCAGATTTGATTATGGTGCATTTCTCCTTGTAAGTCAAATCTTTGTCTGGTTGCCTCTCGGTAGAACCTTGCTTGGCAACATCTGGGTAGCATATTCCATCTATAGGCCCTGTCACACATATACGTCATCGCAGGGTGGCCCTGGACGTGTTTGAGAGTCCTACAATTTGAATAAAATGTGATCAGCACGCCTAATATTTAACATCACCATTGGTCTGCCAGTAATGAGGCAGAACGCCCAATGGCCATTGCGAAGCTAAATCCCGTCCTTTATCCGTTAACCAACAATATACCACACCCATGTTCATACCAGCTCAAGTCATGATAAACTAGTACACACGGCGCATCTATAGGCACTGGGTGAGAATGGCATAGACGTACGGGACGACGTTGAGAAGCGCCGTCGCAATTCGTGCACGTTCTTGCAGCTGTTGCTACATACATTCGTTGCTCCCGGCAGCCTACGAACAGTCCAAAGCAAACGTAGCGGCTTGGTAATGAAGGTAGTTAGTTTGAGTCCCTATCAAGTTCGCAACACGTATCAATGAATCCTCACGACGTGCTCGGCGTTTTTACAACGTATTGTCCACTTGTCTCTGTCGTGTGACGAATTATATTTGATTTGAACGTGTAAATCTAAAGGACAGTGTAATATTGATAAAGCTTGTACACGTACACGTGTGCATACAGTTTATCTTCAGTTTACTGACATTTCAGTCGTGTAGTGAACTGTTTGTATTGTGGAAGTCATGATAGCGAGGTGGATGCGCGTTCGCTTCAGGTGCGAAACGTCCAGAGTTCGAGTCCCGTTGGAGCCGTTACGAGTGTGCCCTTAGGCAAGGCATTTAAATTCCACGTTGACTTTTCTCTCTCCCTCTTAGCGATGAATTCCATCAGGAATGAGGTCTCGAGAGTGATTACTAGTTGAACGAACTTGTTTCGCAATCGAGCTAAAATACATTTGTATAAACTAACTGTTTCTTAATGTTTGAATGTGTTATATTATGAGATTATGTCGATTTTTGTCATGTTCTGAGGAGGGTATCACGGGTGTAGTGGGGGCATCATACGGGTGCTAACTAACTGTATTATAGTTTAATAATATTTTATTGCATTTTTTATACATTGCATTACAAGTATACACACAATGAAATACGTGGAAAACAATATGAAATTATATTAGGATTTAGTATTATTGCTGTATACGATTGAATCGGGAAAGAAAACAAATGGGTTGGGCTACAAGTTATGACAACATTATTTACAGCCCTCCGCATCACTTCAAACTAAATTAACAAGAATATGTTTTATTGCAAAATCGGCAATAACCTTGCCTTTGGCAATACAATATACATACATAATAGTATACATGGCACGAGAAACAAAATGTAATATATACAAATTACATTAATAATAGGTTGACATCTTGTTACTTAAGCAACGATAAACCAGCTAAGAAGCTATACTGGCAAAGAGCGAAACCAATTTGTTTTTTTGTGATAATACATATTAATATGATAGCATACATATACATTCATTAATGTTAGTCACGTAATGTTTTCATATGATTTGTTCTTAGTTTAAGGGCATTCTTAATATATTTAGCTGTATTTATTAATATTTTACTATTCTTACCTTTCATAAGAGTAACATATTTATTCAAGGTAGGCCAACTTGTTCTGTCTAAAAAAATGAATCTTATTTCATTATACATTGGATATTAAAGCGCAATTACATCGCAAAAAGCAAATAAAATGCCGTTTTTCACGTATGCATGCATTGCTACTACAAATTCTTACGAATACATTTGAACACTAACATTGAATCAATAAACAGTGTTTTTGTGGATTGAAAGTATGATTTCATATAACGGTCACCCATGCTCCTGAATTGACGTTTGTTTGTCATCGGAGTCGTGAGATAATGTCGTTTAGAGAATATTCGACAAATAAATAGGCACAACTGTGAGATATAACGGTAAATCTGTACCATAAATCATGTTATTCAGAATACACTAATTGGATTACGCATGGATGTTTACATTATTTTGTTATGTCAACAAACCGCGTATACGACGTTTGTTTATTAGTTGAAATACTCAGTATTTGAGGCAAATATATGGAAAAATATTATACCATATAATAGGAAAATACATTCTGTAAAAAATTGTGTTTTCACTGATGTAGTGTCGCTTTAACAATGTTGGATGTACAATTTCTGTTATATATGGTCTGATATAACTGTATTGTTGGTATAATTATGTACTGAACGACACAAGTCATTATAATAAAATATTTATTTACATATATCATTACGTTACTAATTGTAGTGTGTATATATGTAGGTATGCGAGCACAGATGGCGGCAGATATATAACATGGTGGCATTCAGAAATGTTGTAGCTGGTTCCTCGTTCACCAACTTCCAAGCGTACGGTGATCAACAGATTGCATTCTCTAGAGGAGACAAGGGGTTCATCGCTCTTGTTGGTGATGGCAGCACACTAAACCAGAACATAAATACAGGACTTCCGTCTGGCAATTATTGTGACGTCATATCCGGAAATTATGAAAACGGCGCATGCACAGGAAGTACTGTCAACGTGGATGGCAGTGGACACGCGCATGTCAATATTAACGGAAGTTCAGATGATCCTGTTGTTGCAATTCATATAGGTAAATGTACCATTCTCCCATAAAGTCCAACTCATTTCATACTTCTGTAACCGGTGACTTCGGGGAAAGATAATACACCAACCCGAAACGAGGTTCAATCGATCCTCTATATAATATATATATATATATATATATATATATACAGAAAACAGCGAGACCTGCAATATAATAATATCACAGATATACACACATATACTAAAATCTAATCCACGCGGAACATAACTAACCACTATCACATAAATATCAAATTCTCCAAATACTAATATTGCCAATAAAAGGGTCTTACCAGAATCGACAATGATTACTGTGTATATACTAAAATAGATCAGAGGTAGATCTGTTTAACAAGTTGATATAATAGATAATATACAATAGTTCGACATTGTCGCAAGACAATCAAGTGCGCGGAATGTTATAAGGGCGGCAAAACGGGTTTAGTTAAAAGTGGATTGGTTATTTGACCTACCATACGTCATTCTCCCGTACTATCACTCAGACATAAATACATGACGTTACATAACAAGTAGAGAACACAATAGACTGGACACACATCGGCAACCGCCGTAGAAGAGAAGGAACAGCTACCGTACATATACAGATAAGAGACCATTGCTTGCAGTACATGAATAATACATAATATAATATATTCTACAAACAGATCAAATAAGCCTGGGCTACACTTCCCCATGTCGTGCTGTGGCATAATTATCTACGTACTTGACGGCATTAAAAACGCAACATTTTAGAATTTTATTTTCTATGTACATACAATAAAAAATATATATACACAACAAATGATCGTGGTAAAGTACAACACCATTCATCAGTGGAACCTCTCTAAACCGGACATCTTCGGGACTGGATAAAAAGTCCGGTTTACAGAGGTTTCCGGTTTTCAGAGGTTTTTTATTGATGTGTTTTCAAAACTGCATATAACCTTTATAAAGTACATATGCCTTATAAAGTGATGAAATAATTTTGAAAAACAGTTCTTTAAATATTATTTTGTAAAACAAATGGTCAAAAGTTGCGAAAATCATAATTATCTTGTGTGACTGGATTATATTGTGCTTTCACAGGTGATCAAACGGTTGCATCAAACAATAAATTACGAGATTCACAAAATCCTTTATTCGTTATCAAACAAGTTTTATAATTGCCTATAGGATAGTAATCTACACGTGATTATAACATAATCCCCCAGTTAGCCGACACATTAACTGTACATGAGTGCTAATTGCAGTAGTCATCAATCAGCCTGACATCTTATAATCTTGCGCGATTATCACATGTTCATAGATCAAACGCGCAACGTTAAAAACGAGATTGGAAAGTGTCAGCAGCGTGTCAATTTCTGACGGAATACACAAACAAATTCAACACTTTTTAGTTTATTGATAACCTATGTCGCCTAAAACTTGTTCCGGTTTTGGGAGGTGAAATTACATCAAACTGTACCCAAATTATGCAAATGTTTCGTCCGGTTTCCGGAGTTGAGAGGTTCCGATTTTCAGAGTGATTGTATATAAGAAATAAAGAAGAAACAATTCGGGACTTTCAAAAACGTCCGGTTTTGGGAGTATTCCGGTTTTGGGAGGTTCCACTGTAATATAATTATAAGAGACTAATCTAATCACAGTTTACTGACATGTTATTATATTTAGTATTATTTACATATTAAAACCAAGGAACAACAGTCGCTAATTAAATTAAATACTTATTAAAACCAGACATTTTGAAATACTAAAATGGAAAAAAGCACTAATGGCAATTACGAAATGTTTTAAAAAATCAGTTATCAACCTCGTTCAGATCGCTGTTGAACTAATTAGCAGCTGTTTCTCGGAATGGTTAAGAGACACGCAATTAATAAAACAAATGGATACATTATTTACGTAAATAAAAAGAGCGTCTTGAAGAATATAAAAACAAGTTTTGGCAACAATTCTAATCAGAGGTATAGTAGTGAATTCTAAGCTGGTCGGATACAGGTTTGTTCCGAAAGTCATGTTCATATAGTGAGGTTTTCTCTACGAGAACAGCTCTCAAATCATCATACAGTGAACATTCTAATAATACATGACTTTCATCTTCTAATACATTACAGAAAGGGCACTAACGTTCAGTAAGTTGTAAATTCTCATACCTCCCGGTTTCCATACGTAATGGAGCAACGCTACATCTAAATTTACACATTGTTAATAGTTCTCGAGACCTCATTCCTGATTGAATCCATCGCCACGAGAGAGAGAGAGAGAGAGAGAGAGAGAGAGAAGAGAAGAGAAGAGAAGAGAAGAGAGAGAGAGAGAGAGAGAGAGAGAAGAGAGAAGAAAGAAGAAAGAAGAGGAGAGAAGAGAGAGGAGAGAGAAGAGAGAAGAGAGAGAAGAGAAGAGAAGAGAGAGAGAGAGCGAGAGAGAGAGAGAGAGAGAGAGAGAGAGAGAGAGAGAGAGAGAGAGAGAGAGAGAGAGAGAGAGAGAGAGAGAGAGAGAGAGAGAGAGAGAGAGAGAGAGATAGAGAGAGAGAGAGAGAGAGAGAGAGAGAGAGAGAGAGAGAGAGAGAGAGAGAGAGAGAGAGAGAGAGAGAGCAGATACAATGTGTAATGTTAGTGCCTTGTCTAAGGGCACAATTGTAACGGCTCCAGCTGGGCGCGAACTCCGGGCCTGTCACCTGAAACGAACACGCTACCACTGCACCATCACGACCCCCACAAATATGTATATTTTTTTAACAGTATGTAAATTACGTCACAAAATTGCAAATGCTTGTAGAATGATGTCAGGTTTTGCGTCAGATTTAAACATTGTAGACTTCTTTGCAAATATAGACAAAATGCCGAACCATGTTAGAATTGTGATTTCAACACGTGCCAGTATAATAAGATTAATATGTTATACACTCGTGAATTCTTATATTCAAGAACTGTACGCTTCCTTGTATAATATTATATAATTATTTCAGGTGCAAAGGTTGGCAGCCCAAAGAAAGTGACCACTTAATTCGTCTAATTAAGAAATCCAAAATTGAAATAAATATTGTAATAATTTGTGAAATAAATTGAGAATTAAATATTGCATGATTGAGTAAATGTATGTAATAGATACATAGATTAGTGTATACACATTTATCTTAGCTCGATTGCGAAACAAGTTCTTACAACTTATATTAATCACTCTCGAGATCTCATTTCTGATGGAATCCATGGCTATGAAGGAAGTCGTGATAGCGCAGTGGATGCGCGTTCGCTTCAGGTGCGAAAGGTCCGGAGTTCGAGCCCCGCTGGAGCCGTTACGATTGTGTCCTTAGGCAAGGCATTTAAATTCCACGTTGCCTCTTCTCTCTCCCTCGTAGCGATGGATTCCATCAGGAATGAGGTCTCGAGAGTGATTTATATAAGTTGAAATAACTTGTTTCGCAATCGAGCTAAAATAAATTTGTATAAACTATGGCTATGAAGGAGAGAGAAGAGGCAACGTGGAATTTAAATGCCTTGCCTAAGGGCACAATCGTAACGGCTCCAGCGGGGCTCGAACTCAGGACCTTTCGCACCTGAAGTGAACGCGCATCCACGGCGCTATCACGACTTCCACATACGCTAATATGTATACATAGTAAGAGTAAAGTGTTTGTTTATTATAGTGTCACCCCTATTGAAAGGGCCAGCCATTAATGACATATGAGACACCTTTTTTATGAACATCAGTACTTCCCGAATCATATCCGTGTATGCCATGTACCAGGCTGATAGGCAATTGACAACCATTATTTAACTAGCTGGCTGCTCACCAACCGGTCATATCAGAACGAACCATTGACGAGGTTCGAACCTTCGACACCACGTTCCATAGGCGGAAACCTTAACCACTAGGTCACGGAGACGGTATTGTGTTGAAAGAGCACCGTCGTAATTTTCTGAACACAGCCTCCTGATAATTGTTCTGGTGATTCAGTTTATTTACCCTCGCCGCCGGTAAACCACATGGGCGAGCAAATAATTGTTCTACTTTAGGTGTAGGGTTGTAGTAATATGACTCCGTCTTCGCACACTATGCAATAGTCGGGTCAGTAGTCCGGTGGTTAACACGTTGGACTGTGAATCCAGGCTCGATCCCGTTCTGACCTTAATAACATTAATAGTATTGCAGGGACTTTAAGCCGTGGTCTAGTGTTGGTGCATTACATCGTGCACGTTAATGAACCAGAGGAGACTCTGGTATCGGTCTATGTCTGTATAATTTATTACATTAAGTTAATCGCTCTCGAAACCTCATTCCTTGAATACTTCACCACGAGGAAGAGAGACGAGTTTCTGTTTGCACGTAGTCTATGAATCACAAACACATAGAGCTATACACTAACAACATTATTCCAGGTATAGCGAGTTAAGTGATCGGACGCCATCTTGAATATTTTACTTTCACCCGAAGAGTTCCGCGCATGCGCATGCGCATGTCTGATCCTGATTCAGTATACCACGAGGGCTCAAAAACCATTAAAACACAGACGGATATGTAGTCTAGTGGTAACACGCTGGACTGTAATCCAGGTATCGTAGGTTCGATCCCCGTCTGACCCTAATAATATTAACAATCTGTCAATTGGGACTTTAACCGAGGTCTCGTGTCGGTGCTGTACGCCGTGCACGTAAAAGAACCGGAGGAGACTCTGGAATGGGTCTGTATCATTACACTATCCTCCAAAAATCTAAAATGACTAATCTCTTCAGGAGGCGTCGCTCATATGGGCAACCGCGGTAGCGACGATAAATAAACACAAAACACACACACACTATTAAAATATTGGATGTGACTTACTGTTCCATTGAGACGCGTAGCTATTGATGTTCTACATTTGAAGAGGTCAAGACTTGTACAGTGAAATGGGGCTCCCTGTAGGGGAAGTACAATGAACAACAATGCATAAAAAAATAGTCAGAAATCACTGTGAATGAAAAAGCAAGATTGGATTTTAGTTCATGTCGAGATCATCGAAATACAAATTAATTTCGTTGATCACTCGATGAAATATATTCCAATCTTAAACTAATAAACACATCTATTTCTTCATCATCGTAGATATAAAAAAGTAAAACGAGTTTGTTTATTATAGTGTTACCCCTATTTAAATGGCCAGCCATTTCTGACTTATGAGACACCTCTTTTTTTTGAACATCACACTTCCCGAATCCTATGCTTGTATGCCAGGCGCCATGCTTGTAGGCAACCGGTAACCATTATTTAACTAGATGGTGGCTCACCAACCGGCCATATCAGAACGAAGCCCTGACATGGTTCGAACCGTCGACCTCCCGCTCCGTAGACGGACGCCTTAACAACTAGGCCACGGGGACCGTATATATTTCTGACCTTTAAAGTTTATTTATTTGACAATGATTGCGAAGCAAGTTTTAACAACTTATATTAATCACTTTCGTTGGCGCGGATGAAAGCGTAAATCATTCGTGTGTGAGGAAACCGGAGAAAACCCACGTGTTTTACGTTTATTTATCGTCGCTACTGGTTGCCCATATGAGCGACGCCTCCTGAAGAGATTAGTAATTTTAGATTTTGGAGGATATTGCAATGATACAGACAGAGACCTATTCCAGAGTCTCCTCTGGTTCTATTACGTACACGGTGTAAAGCACCGACACGAGACCTCGGTTTAACATCCCATCTGAAAGACTGTTAATTTTATTAGGGTCAGACGGGGGATCGAACCTGCGATCCCTGGATTACCAGTCCAGCGTGTTACCACTGGACTACAGATCCGTCGACCACTGTACCATCTTGCATCTCATACTGGTGCCTTCATTATCCGGATCTGAGAGTGGCGGAGACAATACTTATAACACACAATCGATTGGAATTTATTACTGGCTTATATTCAACATTGATATAACGAAAGCAAGCTGAATGTCAGACGCTTATGAAGGAATGATCACATAGTACATGTATGCTAATATGATAATAAACACATTTGGCTGACGGATTAGCCCAGTGGTTAGCGCGCTCGCTTCTCACCAATGTAACCCGGGTTCGATTCTCGGACCGGGAAGTATGTGGTCGCCAGATCGGACAGGTGGTGTTTTCTCCGGGTACTCCGGTTTCCTCCCACACGAATGACCACATATACGCTTTCATGCGCGCCAAAGAGAGTGATTAATATAAGTTGTTAGAACTTGCCTCGCAATCGTTGTAAAATAAATAAAGTTTTATACACATAATTCGCTAGCACCATCCAGACAATACAATAAAATACATGTTATTTCCTAAAGTCTGCCTAAAAGATTAATTGCAATGCCAACAAGAACAGTTATCCATAGTGTTGGTTGGGGATGTAACATAATGGGGTTATATGTTGATTATGTTAATTAATTACCTCCATAATTAGTTGTATAGCATGATACATATTCATGAGTATTGGTCCATTTATAATAATGCTATATACGGTCGTTATACAAGGCAATTATACATGGAACTGTACTAACTGTTTATGTTGGTAGAGAAGCAAGTACATTTGGCAGAGAAACAAGTATACTTGGCGTGGACATCCCTTACATGTATGCCTGATCAGCATATTATATTAATATTAAAGGTTTTTCCACACATGTGTGCTATTACATCAGAAATGTACTCTGATGTTTTAAGTTTAAACAGTACAATTTCAAAATATTAACATGTTATTTCCGTACAAGCATGTGTTTGCACCAAAACAATATATCCGAATTGATATATTGAGTGGCAGTTATGCCAAACATGCTTACTGGAACATCTGTAGCTTGACATTTTATGGAATACATGTCCAAGCTTGCTTCTCTATAAAAGATGAGATCAATTTAGATTAGAGGGAGACAAACTGGGATTATTGAAAGCGCCATATGGTACTTGGGCACACCGTAGAAATTTATTTAAATAAACACTTATAACTTGGACTTGTTTTGGAACTTATACGATTACGGTACAGTAAGTTAAATCCTCCAAAGTTCAACAGTTTCATTTATACACACTTATTTTAGCTCGATTGCGAAACAAGTTCTTGCAACTTATATTAATCTTTCTCGAGACCTCATTCCTGATGGAATCCATCGCCACGAGGGAGAGAGAAGAGGCAAGAGGCAATGTGGAATGTAAATGCATTGCTTAAGTGCACAATCGTAACGGCTCCAGCTGGGCTCGAACCCTTGGCATTTCGCACCTTGGGCGAACGCACAACCACTGCGCTATCGCGACAATCGTTCAAAAGTATTTGTAAAGTACATACTCGATTGCTGTATTCCTGCCCATCTATAATTCGTTGCATATGTATACATGCATACTAGTATATTGAAAGCTATGTTGTTCTGATAGTGTATTTTAGATATCTAAATCTCAACCTTCTAAATTAGTTACTATATGTACTTGTTTCACCTTAATCTCTATATCTTATGGATATTCTAGGTTACAGTTCATGATTAAAACATCTACCTACCATTATTTCAAATTAAATTAATAGTTTAGAAAATATTACAACACTGTCATATCGCAATTGCATTAAGTACCTTGCTATAGGAGAACACCTCTACAGGTTGGTTGCTTAATGGAGGTGACCGCTAACACAGGTTTGACTGTATATAATACAGGTTGGTTGCTCAATAGAGGTGACCGCTAACACAGGTTTGACTGTATATAATACAGGTTGGCTGCTCAATAGAGGTGACCGCTAACACAGGTTTGACTGTATATAATACAGGTTGGCTGCTCAATAGAGGTGACCACTAACACAGGTTTGACTGTATATAATACAGGTTGGCTGCTCAATAGAGGTGACCGCTAACACAGGTTTGACTGTATATAATACAGGTTGGCTGCTCAATAGAGGTGACCGCTAACACAGGTTTGACTGTATATAATACAGGTTGGCTGCTCAATGGAGGTGACCGCTAACACAGGTTTGACTGTATATAATACAGGTTGGCTGCTCAATAGAGGTGACCGCTAACACAGGTTTGACTGTATATAATACAGGTTGGCTGCTCAATAGAGGTGACCGCTAACACAGGTTTGACTGTATATAATACAGGTTGGCTGCTCAATAGAGGTGACCGCTAACACAGGTTTGACTGTATATAATACAGGTTGGCTGCTCAATAGAGGTGACCGCTAACACAGGTTTGACTGTATATAATACAGGTTGGCTGCTCAATAGAGGTGACCGCTAACACAGGTTTGACTGTATATAATACAGGTTGGCTGCTCAATAGAGGTGACCGCTAACACAGGTTTGACTGTATATAATACAGGTTGGCTGCTCAATGGAGGTGACCGCTAACACAGGTTTGACTGTATATAATACAGGTTGGCTGCTCAATAGAGGTGACCGCTAACACAGGTTTGACTGTATATAATACAGGTTGGCTGCTCAATAGAGGTGACCGCTAACACAGGTTTGACTGTATATAATACAGGTTGGCTGCTCAATAGAGGTGACCGCTAACACAGGTTTGACTGTATATAATACAGGTTGGCTGCTCAATAGAGGTGACCGCTAACACAGGTTTGACTGTATATAATACAGGTTGGCTGCTCAATAGAGGTGACCGCTAACACAGGTTTGACTGTATATAATACAGGTTGGCTGCTCAATAGAGGTAACCGCTAACACAGGTTTGACTGTATAATATAATACAGATTGGCTGCTCAATAGAGGTGACCGCTAACACAGGTTTGACTGTATAATCTAATACAGATTGGCTGCTCAATAGAGGTGACCGCTAACACAGGTTTGACTGTATATAATACAGATTGGCTGCTCAATAGAGGTGACCGCTAACACAGGTTTGACTGTATACATAAATGAACGAAATTATCAATTTTAGATCATGTTGTATAAGTATGTGATTTAAGCAAGATATAAGCCTTAAATACAATATGTTAAATAGTGGCGCTGCATTATTAATATTGTACATATACAGTATATAGTTAACTTCCTAGATACATAGAAATAACGTATCTCACGTAGTGACATAGATAGTTAGTTTGCAATCCATCTAGAGTTGTCGTTCCTGATCGTTAATTATATAATATAGGGTTGTCCGACTAGCGCAGTGGTTAGCGTGCTCGCTTCTCACCAATACAACCCATGTTCGTAAGAGAAGAGGTAATGCGGAATTTAAATGCCCTGCATAAGGGCACGATCGTAATGCTACAGCTGGGCACGAACTCGTGGTCTTACACACCCGAAGCGAACACCCTAGCACTGCGCTATCACGACCCTCACTAGATGAGTGTTTAAATAACAAGACTATGTTGGCTTTATCTGGAACAGCTCGTTCATTTATTAATACTTATAGTTATATCCTATAGTTTATACAAATTTAGTTTAGATCGATTGCGAAACAAGTTCCTATAATAATAATAATAATAATAATAATAAAGACTTTATTTAACGAGAGTACTCATTTAACAAAAGTTAATCTACCATGAGGCCCTCAACATATATACAATCAAATGCAATCAAAAGATAGCACTATAAGTGAGAACTGCACATTGGAATAATATAGTAACTTATATTAATCACTCTCGATACCTCATTCCTGATGAAATTCATCGCCACAAGGTAGAGAGAAGAGGAAACGTGGGAATTAAATGCCTTGCCTAAGGGCACAATCGTAACGGCTCCAGCGGGGCTCGAACTCCGGACATTTCGTACCTGAAGCGAACGCGCATCCACTGCGCCATCACGACTTCCACTTCCTATAGCACCGTGGGGTTGCGCCTGGAACACCATTTACAAAACAATGCCTTTATCTTTGCTCTAAATTCCGTATTCATAAATCCGTATATAAAAGGATTTATCATAGAATTAATGAAATATGTCCTTAAAAATACATGATATAATATCTGTTCTACTTTGCTCAGTTTTGTTGGTATATCTGTGTTTGAATAACGAATCATAACAATAATTAAGTAAGGGAGAAAACTCACAACGAACGCGATTGTCACCATCCGCATGATTAATGTATTCCTACGCAAGCTGAATTCTTTGAATTGAACGCGTCTGAGTTCATCTGAAATGATGCGATTTAGTCTCGCTCTATTTTCAACACTTTGGCTTCGATATAAAATTCCTCTAACGCTATCCGGCGTCACAGGTGACATAGGTGTCAAACAGTGTGTGCTTGTAGCTGACCCCGATGATAAACGACTATTTGCTGTCCTACTTTTATTGTGACAATCTCTTTTCCCTTTATTGTTACAGTTTCTTTTACCGAAGTTTAAGCTTAGATATGTACTGTTCTTTTGTTTCTCAGGTGAATTGAAAGAAGCATCGCTCGCGCTGTCGTCAGATACGGGTTGCTGCACACAAAGGTTATTGCGTGTCATTTCCAATCTCTCCTCGTCTTCGCGATCGGAACTTCGATATGTCTGTTCTCCGTGTGTTGGTGAACTATATTTTCTATAATTAGTGTTCCCGTTCATCAGATTATCACCCGCTCTATGTTCAACATTCGCATTCACCTCTTCCTTGTTGGTGCACTTTGGTCTTTTTTCAATATCGTTCAAAATAATGCTTACAGTAGTTTCGTTACTTATCCTAGCTTGCGATTTAGCAGCGTTGTTAATTGGACTCTGATCTATTCGGTGGATATTTTCAAGCGATACAGCGCGTGAGGATCTACTACCCCAGCTAATGCGGTCGCGGTTATCCGCCGGACTATTTGGCACCGTGCCAGTAATGGCGGACATCATGCTGATCCCGAAGTACTTCAGACTGTGTCTCTTTTCATTAGATACGGCTGTGTTCGTTGACATGAAAAGGCTACGCCCGATTAGCATGTACACCATTGTCAGCAACACAAAAATAATAACGTGTGCACCGAATAGGAAGAAATAGAACGCTGCTGGTAATTTGAAATTCTTCACGTAGAAATTTGATATCAAGCATGTTTTGCTTTCAATCTTCACTAATTCTCCCGTCTCGTTGTCTTCTTTTTCCACTTGATATGTATAGGTACCATAGAATATGAGTGAAGGCCAGGTCGTAATTATACCCAAGAGTACAGCGGTCATACATGTTCTCTTAGCGTATTGCACTCCCAGTTCTCTGCCGAGAAACGGCCGACATACCATCAAATATCTGTCAATTGAAATTGCAATTAAGACAAATGAGGAGGACGCAGAGGCAATGAAAGTCGTGTATCTTGAAATCTTACACATGACATCATAATCAAAGTCCATTGGATTCCATAAAATTGCTGCCTCCGCCGGCATGTTTATAATACAAGACATGAGGTCGACACCGGCAAGGGTAAGAATAAATATCGTCGTTTTGGTTAGTTTCCATTTTGCTGTGAAAATATAAATCACAATTGAATTTCCAATTAATCCGACAATCATATAGAATATCACAAACACGAACGGAAACACATATATCTCCATAAGTTCTGCTCTGGCTTCGTCGGCGAGTGACTCGCTGTAGATGACGTCATCAGCAGAAGTATTTGTATGTGACGTCATATTTGACATTATATTGTTCACTGCCGTGGCCATGTTTACACCATGTTTGTTGTATTATTGCGCTAATTCGACAGTCATGGCATCGCCTGAAAATAACAAGTTATAAATAATAATAATAATATATTTGTTCAGGTCAATCTGCAATAATTTCCTCAAAACAAAGACATATACTGCATATTTTAATGCATAACATTATTGAATAATTGGACATTTAGTCATAAATGAAGTTTCTTGTATTATAAATAATAATAAAACATACGAAAGGATTCTGATTTTTAATTAGATGGCCTAGCAATAGATCCACATTTCACATTGCTATGTTCTCAATGATCAATATACACACCTTGTTGTACAATTGGAACACTTTGCTTTCAATAGTATACACTCCAGTTGGACCAATTTACTTTCAATATAATACATTTAGAACTTTTTTTTCCAATATGATACATTTAGAACAATTTATTTTCGATAGTATACATTTAGAACAATTTACGTTCAATGTAATACATTTAGAACAATTTATTTTCAATATTATAAATTTAGAACAATTTACTTTCAATATAATACATTTAGAACAATTTAGTTCCAATAGTATACATTTAGAACAATTCACTACAAATACAATGTAGGGTACATTTAGAACAAATGTTTTTTCCAATATTATACATTTGGAACAAATGTTTTCCAATATGATACATTTAGAACAATTTATTTCCAATATTATACATACCAAAATGTACAATGTTTCAAATACTTTACATTTCATGTTGTCAATTTTAGACAATTTACGCAACGTATTTGTTATATATTATTATTATTAAAGCGACACTACATCGGTGAAAACGCAAATGTCTGCAGAATGTAATTTGCTAATATATGGTATTAACTATTCTATTCATGTTTGTCAGAAAATAGCAAACATACAAAAATGCATCCAACCGCGGAAGAATACTTAAGAATACTCAACCACTCGTTGGAAAGCATAAAACAAAGTATGCATAGTTCCGTTTCTCCATAACAAATTATACTAGCAATGAAATTAATGCGCGTACATCACTTTGAGCATGTTTTTATTAATATTGCTAGATTACAAAACTGGATCGACAATCGCATACAGTGTAAATGCTTTGTTGTTTTAACAGGAAGAATGACAGCTAAGCATTCGATATATATACATACATATGCAGTAAACTATTTATGTAAGAAGCAACATCATTAAGATAAGTTATCCTTCAGGTAAAAATGTAGTTCCCCCAGACACACTACTTTCATCAAGTGTTCATATTTCAACGAGAGTAAAATTGATGTGTTTTCGATAGGTTTATGCTAAGAGAATTAGACAAGCTGTTTTGCTACGATCAGTATCTTTTAAAGTTGGGATGAACATGTATTCAATTATATATTAATACTTCTGTACTCAATGTAGCACGAAGTAGTTCTCTGGGATTTGCAAAACACAGTTTTTTATTGACATTCCAGACGGTGACCCGGATTATAATTAATCAGCTGGTTGTGGGCGCTTGTTTTTAGGAGGCGCCATTTCTGAAGTGAATGTTCCGCGCAGGGAGAGCAATATAGGTTTGAATAGCGCGTCTTATGCGTTCCATTAATAAATAGTGCCTTTTAGTTGAGTGTGGCGTCCGTGGTCCAGTGGAATCGAAGGGTTACTGGTTCGATACTCGGTAAGGGCACGTATGTAGTGTGCTTGAGTAAGGTACAGCACACACGTTGCTTAGTACTTGTTAACCGCTTAGGTGATAGCACAGTGGTAGCGCTTTTGCTTCAGGTGCGAACGGCCCGGAGTCCCAGCCCTGTTCGAGCTCTTAGGCAAGCCATTTAAATAAACATTTAGTTTAGTTCGATTGTGAAACAAGTTCTTACAACTTACATCAATCACTCTCGAGACCTCATTCCTCAAGGAATCCATCACCACGAGGGAGAGAGGAGGTAATGTGGAATTTAAATGCCCAGCTCCCTTAAGGCACACTCGTAACGGGTCCAGCTGGGCTCGAACTCGTGCACCTGAAGCACTGGGCTATTACGACATACACAGTTTATTAAGGCTTGGCTTTGTTAGTTTGATATATCACAAATAAATACAGTTTACTTGGTTCAATGTGTGTCATGTTTTATATTGTTTATATTCATTGGAACTTTTGAATCCAGGTATTAAAGATCCGACAAATTATCCAAACATTTATTGAACCTGACTTTTATATGTAAATGAATGTACAAACCGTCCGAGAAATAGATTATCCCTCTCTATTAATAACGATATCAATCATTAGTGAGGATAACACGCTATCCCCGGGAGTGTTATAAAAACAGTCCCAGTAGAAAATAGTTCCATCATGAAATAGTTCATTGCATACTAGTTCTATTAAAATAGTGTTCCATTAGAAAATAGTTCCATTAGAAAATAGTTCCATTAGTAAATAGTTCCATCATAAAATAGTTCATTGCATACTAGTTCTATTAAAACAGTGTTCCATTAGAAAATAGTTCCATTAGAAAACAGTTCCATTAGAAAATAATCCCATCAGAAAATAGTTCCACTATAAAATAATTCAATTATAAAATAGGTACGCATATTGTATAATGCGTACGTAATCCATTTGCTATACCCCCAAAGTGCCCGCATTTAAAGGTATTCACTTGTCTAGAACATAAATTCTTCCCTTTTTCGTGCAAACCTTTTAAATCGTTGATATACTTAAACCGTACCAAGTAAGCTTAGTATACGCCGATGTAGTAAAACGAAAAGAAGCTACGCATTTAATAAAGAGCTTGTGTGAGATACAGGGTTTACTAACATTTATACCTAACATCAATATTTGTATTGACACGTATTGTTATCATTGACAAACGATTCGCTTAAATTGTTTACGCAAAGTTGAATATGAGTGTGTGCACAGACTGATCAGTAGTCCATTGGTAACACGCTGGACTGGTAATCCAGGGATCGCAGGTTCGATCCCCCGTCTGACCCTAATAACATTAACTGTCTTTCAGATGGGACATTAAACCGAGGTCTCGTGTCGGTACTTTACACCGTGCACGTAAAAGAACCAGATGAGACTCTGGAATGGGTATCTGTCTGTATCATTGCACTATCCTCCAAAAATCTAAATGACTAATCTCTTCAGGAGGCGTCGCTCATATGGGCAACCGGTAGCGACGATAAATAAGTCTCCTCTTGTTCTTTTACGAGACATCGGTTTAACGTCCCACCTGAAAGACTGTTAATTTTATTAGGGTCAGACGGGGGATCGAACCTGCGATCCCTGGATTACCAGTCCGATGATGATTGAGCTTATTTACCCTCGCCTCCGGCGAACCATATGGGCGAGCGTGATTACCAGTCCAGTGTACAGATCTGTCTGTATGGGGGTTGGTCCCAATGGCGACTCTCCAGAACTGTATTCCCGGCACGTACGGGCACCCGGGTAGAACCACCAGCATTCCGCGTGACAGCAGGATAGCTTCTTCTGTTTCATTGTTGGCAGAGCGTAATGTCATTGTAGATACGGGGTGTAGACGTGTCAGGACTGGAGTACATTCATCTATATCTAGAATGTAGTTCTATATGTGTACATAATGTGTTGGCACTAGGATATATGATGTTGTTAATGCATTAATTCACTTAATAGTATGCGTAGAATGTGACAGTATGTAGTGTTATGTTACGGTGAACATGTCTAGAGATCAGTGAAAGGTATAACGATGACAAATAGGTACAACGAGAATACAGTGAGGTAGAACGAGAATACAGAGATGTACAACGAGAAGAGACAAATAGGTACAACGAGAAGACAAATAGGTACAACGAGATGACAAATAGGTACAACGAGATGACAAATAGGTACACGAGATGACAAATAGGTACATCGAGATGACAAATAGGTACATCGAGAATAGTTGACACAATAATGTTCATGCCAACCTTTAAATTTAAATGCCTTGCCTAAGGGCACAGCCGTAACGGTTCCGGACCTTTCGCACCTGAAGCGAACCTATACGCTATCACGACTTCCACTAGCAGTATTATGAAGGATCACAGAGCTGAATTCTGTTTTCCACTTTTCAAGAACAGATTGAACAGACGTAGAGTAAGTACCACCATCTTGTTTAATTTCCATTGGTATACGTTTGAACTTTCTTTTTATTCTGGTTTACGCCAATTTGTCCTGTCGATTTCCAAAAAGTTGATTGATCAGACTTACATTTGTTTAACAATTCATTTTGCAAAGAATACCAATACATGCGTTTCGACCGTTGTACTTCCCGATCAAATAATTTACAAGATTGAACAAAACGAGATTTTAATACCATAATTCCATTTCCCACTTTACATTGGAGCCAACTACGTTCACAAATACAAACACCATTCCATAGCTCTGACAATCTATCGTCCAACCATGGCTTGACAGATCCAAATCGCTTTTTTATAATTACTGGAGTTAAATGTTTCGATACGGTTAATGCCGATACATATTATCTCTAGCAATGGTACACCATTCTGTGTACACATAATCTAAATCATTTTGTGTTTGCTGGCTATTCTCCAATCTATTAATGGCAATGTTAATCTCATCATCATCGGATACAAATACATTTGGTACTTTAATGACATCAATTACACCGTGCACGTAAAAGAACCAGAGGAGATTCTGGAATGGGTCTCTCTCAGTATCATGCACTATCCTCCAACATCTAAAATAACTAATCTCTTCAGGAGGCGTCGCTCATATGGGCAACCGGTAGCGACGATAAATAAACGTAAAAACACACACATGACATCAAATGTATCAATATAACGGCTTTCTAAGTTAACGACTAACGACTAATGGTGTAATCGTATCAAGAACAACATTCCACCTAAACAAAGAATGCAGATGGAACACTGGAAGGTGCCAAGACATTTAAATCGCCGGACTGATTCACCAGATCTGAAGTTGTAGTAACTGAACAATCTGTAAAGTGGAACAAATCGTCGTAACTAATAAAACAGTAGTCGATTGTGTGTGTGTGTGTGTGCGTGCGTGCGTGCGTTTATTTATCGTCGCTACCGGTTACCCATATTAGCGACGCCTCCTGAAGAGATTAGTCATTTTAGATTTTGGAGGATAGTGCAATGATACAGACAGAGCCCCATTCCAGAGTCTCCTCTGGTTCGTTTACGTGCACGATGTACTGCACCGACACGAGACATCGGTTTAACGTCCCATCTGAAAGACTGTTAAACAGTAGACGACAACAGATAATCCTCTAGTTGAAATAGAAGTAATATCATTATTGATAGAGTTTCTCCCATTTAGCATGCACACATTGGCATTAATCAAAACACCCATGAAGAGTTGGCCATAATGGTTTTGTAATCCAATACATCCCTGGCAATAACATCATCTTCACCACTTATGTAATCCTCAAATTATCCACATCTTCCATTAAAATCTCCACATGTGGAAGTCGTGATAGCGCAGTGGATGCGCCTTCGCTTCAGGTGCGAAAGGTCCGGAGTTCGAGTCCCGCTGGAGCCGATTGTGCCCTTAGGCAAGGCATTTAAATTATTCCACGTTGCCTCTTCTCTCTCCCTCGTGGCGATGGATTCCATCAGGAATGAGGTCTCGAGAGTGATTAATATAAGTTGAAATAACTTGTTTCGCAATCGAGCTAAAATAAATTTGTATAAACTAAAATCTCCACAGACATATCAAATACCTTGACCTTGATAATTATAAATATCAGTTAATAAATTATCCCAAAAAAATGTAGCATCAAGAAATCTGGACGAATGTAGCAAGTAGCGGCAAGTAGCACACGCATGGAACAGGCGTCGATATATTTTGCCTGGTCAGTCAAATAAATATATTTTTAACACCGAGACTATTAATTGGGCCGTATTGAGTTTCTGATCATATCAACGTCATTTTGCCAGAAAATAAAAAGTGAAAAATCGACAGACTGGAACCCAGGCTAGGAAAAATAGTGACATTATCATATATATGACTCAATTTTAACAAGAATATACCCTCAAATAAACTTACTAATGGTTCAATGTTAAATGTTAAACTTTTGTAATATAGACCAATGACAACAATCCTACATGTATGTGATATTATAATTATATAATTCACACTGTTTATTCTGAGAAATAAATATACACAAAGAAAAAAGTTAAGCACCCCTGGATATTGTGGATGATTTCCCCCCTCTGATTATTCGAAATAGTTAAAGAAGGTACAATTATGGGAAGGGTAGGGTGTGCACGATACGTTGTAACCAGTGATGTGTGACAGTTGTGATTGCATCGCTTGTGACATGCACGTGCAGCATGCTACCCTCGAGGATTACAAAAAGCAGTATGGACCAACTGTATTTGTGGGTATTTAACGTAGTGCGAAACGGGAATTTCAGCATAAACATTGAACATGGCACGGAGACGAGTGTCAATGGAGATTAGGAATCAGATTATTGGTATGCATTCCGCAGGAATGTCCTTTAAGGCGATAGGACGAAATCTGGGTTACCATTACACTGTTGTTAGCCGCTTAGTCCGGAAGCATGCGCAGACCGGAAGTACAATGGACCGTCCAAGGTCGGGAAGACCTACTGTCACTACACCGCGAGAAGACAGGGATCTGATACGACTTGCTCGCCGAGAACATTCAGTACAAGTCCTCAGATGAGAAGACTGTCGTTACCAAATCGACCCATCAGCACCAGAACAGTCCATAATCGTCAAAAAGCGGCAGGATTATAGGCCAGAAGAGTCATTAAACGTCCCTTGTTAAGAGACCACCATAAACGTGCACGTTTGGTATGGTGTTTGGCCAGACGAGACGGGAATCTGAGGACCTGGAGGAAAATTCATTGGTCAGACGAAAGTCGATTTTTACTACACCTTACTGATAAACGTAGACGTGTTTGGAGACACAAGAACACAGCTTATACCCCCAGGAACATTCATCCAACTGTTGCGTATGGAGGTGGCTCTGTTATGGTGTGGGGATGCCCGTCCCATGATTGCAAGCTGGATTTGGTCACCATCAGGGGCAACTTAACCGGAGCTCAATACATCCGTGACGTCATACAGCCAGTCGTTGTCCCACATTTCGACAACCACCCACTTGCTACACGACCTCAGTACATGGACGACAACGCCAGGCCTCACAGATCACGTGCCGTAGTGGATTTCATGAGGGCCAATGCAGTGACAACTCTACCCTGGCCAGTGGTAAGCCCAGATCTGAATACACTAGAGCATGTGTGGGACATTATAGGGCGGCGAATGCAGGCACGGAACCATCCAGTACAGACTTTAGAGTTTAGACCAGTTGGAAGCAGCTATGCATGGTGAATGGATGTTATTGACCCGATAACAGATCCGACGTTTGACTGGAAGCATGAGACGTAGGGTGGAGAGTGTCATCCTGGTACGTGGCGGGCCCACCCGGTACTAATTATTCTTACTGAAGACGCACTCTAGTGTCTTCGAAGAACATTTTTATGTGACACTAGCAATGTTAACGCTCTTTCTGGGACTTGTCCATCCAAACTTTTGAGGGCTGTGTTTCATGGTAAAAACAGTACTTGTGATAACATGATGTAATCTCTATTAAATTACAATCACAGCTAGCCATTGTTGCGTTTTAGTCTTGCCAGATGGTTGTTCTTACAGATGACATTAGCTTTTTCGAGTATTTCAGGGCTATTGCGGATTATACATGCTTTTGCCTTTCGACATTGTGAAAATATCCGGGGGTGCTTAATTTTTTTCTTTGTGTATATTATTTAAGCTAGTAATATGGTTTAAAATGTTTTGTAAAATGTAGTGTAATAATTTAACGTATGATTAATTGCTATCTGTAATTTAAATTTAAATCGTGACCGGCACGTGTAACACTTATAATAACATGCATTCTAAGAAAACAAATATCGTAAAAGAACCAGAGGAGATTCTGGAATGGGTCTCTGTCTGTATCATTCTGGAATGGGTCTCTGTCTGTATCATTCTGGAATGGGTCTCTGTCTGTATCATTCTGGAATGGGTCTCTGTCTGTATCATTCTGGATGGGTCTCTGTCTGTATCATTCTGGAATGGGTCTCTGTCTGTATCATTCTGGAATGGGTCTCTGTCTGTATCATTCTGGAATGGGTCTCTGTCTGTATCATTCTGGAATGGGTCTCTGTCTGTATCATTCTGGAATGGGTCTCTGTCTGTATCATTCTGGAATGGGTCTCTGTCTGTATCATTCTGGAATGGGTCTCTGTCTGTATCATTGCACTATCCGCAAAACATCTAAAATGACTACTCTCTTCAGGAGGCGTCGCTCATATGGGCAACCGGTAGCGACGATAAATAAACGTAAAACACACACACACGTCGCTCATATGGGCAACCGGTAGCGACGATAAATAAACGTAAAACACACACACGCGTCGCTCATATGCGCAACCGGTAGCGACGATAAATAAACGTAAAACACACACACACACACGTCGCTCATAAGCGCAACCGGTAGCGACGATAAATAAACATAGAACCACAAGAAAACAAATATTCAAACACATATTATGTTAGTATAAACTGTTCATTTTAGGCGAGTACAGCCCAAACCGACCTACCTACCCTAGAGCTGGTTAACTTTAGTAAATATTCATGAAGCTTTATCCCTTCGTAATTCACTTGTTTAGGATATATGAAATACCAGTTGAATACTCCCTACACTCTTAATACAGTCATGATCATGTTTTGCATAGTCTAAAATCCATCATGACATTGTCATTATTTTTCCATGTATGTCCATAATCATTACATCATCTGTCCATCCTCATCATGATTGCATATATCATAATATTGTACTATATATATTGTAAATACGTTTAAATGTTACAGACGAGAAACTGTAAAGTTTAAGTCTTAATAAAGCATTCTTCTTCTTCCTAATATCTTCTAGTATTATCTTCATTCACACTCTTCCATTACGTAACGTGCGCAAACTCCACATTCCCAAAGATATATATTGTTCAAACTACCATTAACCATTTATAATAAAATAAATAAATAAATCCATCTCTTACGCAAAACATTGTTTCCGAAGTCCGCCTCTTGTGTTTTACTTTCAGAAGACCAGTTATTGTATTATCTTATTATCAACGTAGTCATATCGTAGTTGCTACGAGCACAGATGTGGAATATATAGGAGACACTTGGTGTCTATGGAGCGTTTTACTCCCTCCACGATGCCATTTTAACAGCTGCCGTATCTAGTAAGTATTGGATATTTCGCAGTATTAGTTTCCTGTTTTCGTTGTTGCCTTACTCCCTCCGGGAATCTGTTCAGCAATAAACATATTCCGTTGGTTTTGTTAAAGTCATGCAAGAGACATAGACAACGCATACAGGCTGTCCGATTAGCGCAGTGGTTAGCGCCAATGCGACCCGTGTTCGATCCTCGGACAGGGAAGTATGTGAGATGGTACGATGGTCGCCAGATCGAACAGGTGGGTTTTCTCCGGGTACTCCGGTTTCCTCCCACACGAATGACCACACAAAAGCTAAAATGTTGTGTTTACTTTTCAAAACAAGGGACACTATCTCTATCGTTCAATATGAAGACAAAACTATACTATGATTATAGAAATGGATTGGTTCACAAGTTTTAGCAACATAAAACAAGAACTATCACAGTAGGTAATGAATGCCCCCGAAGTGTGATCTTAACATTGAAGCTACGGACCTGGAAGTCGTGATAGCGCAGTGGATGCGCGTTCGCTTCAGGTGCGAATGGTCCGGAGTTCGAGCCGCACTGGAGCCGTTACGATTGTGCCCTTAGGCAAGGCATTTAAATTCCACGTTGCCTCTTCTCTCTCCTTCGTGGCGATGGATTACATCAGGAATGAGGTCTCGAGAGTGATTTATATAAGTTGAAATAACTTGTTTCGTAATCGAGCTAAAATAAATTTGTATGAACTAACATTGAAGCTACGGACCTGGATCATGTGTACGATGCATCATTTCTATATGGCAAACATGTGTGGCACATTCGTTTTTGAAAACCCTCATAGTCAAATACGTTATAAACCACCTGAAGACATTACCTCCCTCCGAAGAAATTGTCTTCGGGGTATAAAAACTGAGTGTCTGCAGAAAGTGAACAGACGGATCTGTAGTCCAGTGGTAACACGCTGGACTGGTAATCCAGGGATCGCAGGTTCGATCCCCCGTCTGACCCTAATAAAATTAACAGTCTTTCAGATGGGACGTTAAACCGAGGTCTCGTGTCGGTGTTTTACACCGTGCACGTAAAAGAACCAGAGGAGACTCTGTAATGGGTCTCTGTCTGTATCATGCACTACTCTCCAAAATCTAAAATTACTAATCTCTTCAGGAGGCGTCGCTCATATGGGCAACCGGTAGCGACGATAAATAAACGTAAAACACACACAAAGTGAACTCCAGCAGCTGCGCTCTCAATCAACTGTGCTGCAGCAATTCTTCGGTAACTCGTTAAATAGTTTTATTACCTGCAGACATTTGATTGCATATCTCCAGTTCCTGGATGCGCATTAGTTCCAGACATTAAAAGAAAGGTACAATTGCTCTCTTATAGCACACCATATGTAAATAAATTGCATTTAATAAACCCATCATCAAGACTATTGCGCATATTTATATAAGTTATAAAGTGGAGTGTCGGCTATTTATGTTATTGGCGTAGCAATTGTTTTAGCTGTTGCTTCAATATGCGCAAAGGTAAGTATAAAACAAGAAGATGAACTGATCATAAACTCTACAACACGTTTCTAAATCCAAAAACTCGGTTTATTTCGCTTGAGGAAACTGTCTGGCTGGCTCGAGGACAGGAAGTGGGTCCATTGTGGTGTTCCAATTGTGTTCAACATGCCGTTATTACATGTGTGTCCGCATGTACAAGGAGAAACATTGAAGATGAATATCACTTATTACATGTGTGTACGCATGTACAAGGAGAAACATTGAAGATGAATATCACTTATTACATGCGTGTACGCATGTACAAGCAGAAACATTGAAGATGAATATCACTTATTACATGTGTGTACGCATGTACAAGGAGAAACATTGTAGATGAATATCACTTATTACATGTGTGTACGCATGTACAAGGAGAAACATTGAAGATGAATATCACTTATTACATGTGTGTACGCATGTACAAGAAGAAACATTGAAGATGAATATCATTTATTACATGTGTGTACGCATATACACGGAGAAACATTGAAGATGAATATCACTTATTACATGTGTGTACGCATGTACAAGGAGAAACATTGAAGATGAATATCACTTATTACATGTGTGTACGCATGTACAAGGAGAAACATTGAAGATGAATATCACTTATTACTTGTGTGTACGCATGTACAAGGAGAAACATTGAAGATGAATATCACTTATTACATGTGTGTACGCATGTACAAGGAGAAACATTGAAGATGAATATCACTTATTACATGTGTGTACGCATGTACAAGGAGAAACATTGAAGATGAATATCACTTATTACCTGTGTGTACGCATGTACAAGGAGAAACATTGAAGATGAATATCACTTATTACATGTGTGTACGCATGTACAAGGAGAAACATTGAAGATGAATATCACTTATTACATGTGTGTACGCATATACACGGAGAAACATTGAAGATGAATATCACTTATTACAGGTGTGTACGCATATACACGGAGAAACATTGAAGATGAATATCACTTATTACATGTGTGTACGCATGTACAAGAAGAAACATTGAAGATGAATATCATTTATTACATGTGTGTACGCATATACACGGAGAAACATTGAAGATGAATATCACTTATTACATGTGTGTACGCATGTACAAGGAGAAACATTGAAGATGAATATCACTTATTACATGTGTGTACGCATGTACAAGGAGAAACATTGAAGATGAATATCACTTATTACTTGTGTGTACGCATGTACAAGGAGAAACATTGAAGATGAATATCACTTATTACATGTGTGTACGCATGTACAAGGAGAAACATTGAAGATGAATATCACTTATTACATGTGTGTACGCATGTACAAGGAGAAACATTGAAGATGAATATCACTTATTACTTGTGTGTACGCATGTACAAGGAGAAACATTGAAGATGAATATCACTTATTACATGTGTGTACGCATGTACAAGGAGAAACATTGAAGATGAATATCACTTATTACATGTGTGTACGCATGTACAAGAAGAAACATTGAAGATGAATATCACTTATTACTTGTGTGTACGCATGTACAAGGAGAAACATTGAAGATGAATATCACTTATTACATGTGTGTACGCATGTACAAGGAGAAACATTGAAGATGAATATCACTTATTACATGTGTGTACGCATGTACAAGGAGACACATTGAAGATGAATATCACTTATTACATGTGTGTACGCATGTACAAGGAGAACCATTGAAGATGAATATCACTTATTACATGTGTGTCCGCATTACCGAGAACTTAGAATGAAATCTAGTGCACCGTATTACTTGTTATTGGCCAACATCACAAATAAATGATATACATGTGAAAACATTGAAGATGAATACCACTTATTACTTGTTTGTCCGCATTACAGAGATCTTAGAAAGAACACGCTGGACTTGCAATCCCAGTCTGACACTAATAAAATTACACCATGCACGTAAAAGTACCAGAGGAGACTCTGAAATGGGTCTCTGTCTGTATCATTGCACTATCCACCAAATATCTAAAATGACTAATCTCTTCAGGAGGCGTCGCTCATATTGGGCAACCGGTAGCGACGATAAATACACGTAAACCACACACACTACGTGACTAATCAGGTCAGAGTACAATACAGTACACGTGCATCACGAACATTCCGTAACACCAGCTGTTTAATCCATCACGCCTTGTAGTGTTTTGACGCCTCCTACTTCATCTTTAATCCCCAACGTTACAGGGAATATCCCACACTCAATCGATGGCAAATTGGTTCTGTTCTTTTCTATACAGTGGCCTATGTCAAGGTATGTGGGCGATTGATTTCTCTAAGAAGCTTATGCTGCCTGGTGACAATCCCGATGAGGCTTCTTCGTTCTACGCAGGGTGACAAGTTCTGTGTCTGTGTTATTTTCTTTCAAAAACGGTCCCTTTTGTTTATACAAATTTAATTTAGCTCCATTGCGAAACAAGTTATTACAACTTATATTAATCACTCTCGAGACCTCATTCTTGATTGAATCCATCGCCACGAGGGAGAGAGAAGAGGCAACGTGGAATTTAAATGCATTGACTAAGGGCACAATCGTAACTGCTCCAGCGGGCTCGAACTCCGGACCATTTCGCACCTGAAGCGAACGCACTGCGCTATCACGACTTTCACATGTGGAGATTTTAATGGAAGATGTGGATATTTTGAGGATTATATAAGTGGTGAAGATGATGTTATTGCCCTGGATGTATTAGATTAAAAAACGGTCCCTTTTAGGGCCACATCCACCACCATTGGTCAGCTCACAGCAGCAGAGAATGGTTCCGGTTTCTTCGCTGGAGCCCTAGTCGCTACCGGATCAGTATAGAAGCCGCATCCCGCTATCTAAATAGAGGATCGGGCTAATAACATCCGCGAGCTACCCGCCGTCAGCAGCACCGACCATTGCTATCTCGCCACGAAGGGACGTTACTCTGTGTGTTGCTACTCATACTGAGTCAAGCGGCTTCTTCTGTTTCGATAGCGAGGCTCACATCAGTCCTTGACCCACTTTCCAGCTGTGAACTTTGCATAGGTCACTATGTGCACGTTGTGGATGATTCTACTCTCTTTTATTCACAAACGAATATGCAGTCCAGTGGTAACACACTGGTCTGGTAATCCAGGGATCGCAGGTTCGATCCCCTGTCTGACCCTAATAAAATTAACAGTCTTTCAAATGGGATGCTAAACCGAGGTCTCGTGTCGGTGCTTTACACCGTGCACGTAAAGAACCAGAAGATACTCTGGAATGGGTATCTGTCTGTATCATTGCACTCTCCTACTAACATTTAAAATGACTACTCTTCAGGATGTGTCGCTCATATGGGAAACCGGTAGCGACGATACATAAACGTAATACACACGCAATACCTTTGCAAACCTAATCAAATCATGAACAGCTACACAGAGCATGACAACGACACACCACAATCGGATAAATCTAAGAGGTTTTTTTTGCACGAGAGCATTAATGTGTAATAAATCCCACAGAACGTACATTTATGGAGAATGATGCTACTTTTATTGACTATTAATGTTATTATAAGAATCGAGTCTAATAACGTGTCTGGTCCAAACAACAGTATTCGATAGTGACAATAATGTTGTAAAGTATGAAATAATTAAATGCGTTCCGAGTTTCTTTGTTATTAACTGTATATTTTCATTACATATTTAGTGTAAAGTGACATCACCAGCTTAAGCGACAGTAGTCAATGACGTCATTATCAAGTCATTATCATTCCATATGATTGAATATACGTAAATATGCAGAAGTGCATCCGCGGTCGAATGTAGTCCCAATAACTAATATAATTCATTTTCCTTTTGGTAAAAATGCATTTTCATGACAGGCAGTGTATAGTTTTTGTGTTTTTTGAGAACTTATGTGACTTGAGAAGACTTCAGACTAGCTGATGTGTAGAGAAGATGTGGTATAAGAATGCATACCATTGCAAACTGAAGGTTGGTATACTGTATTATTTGGCGGTGGAATACAGTGTGTAAACACAGTGACGTTATTCGCGGGTTACACTGGCTATTTCAAACATTAAATTTGAAATATTCTTGATGTGTTTCAGACTGATTTGAATACCTCTTCACAGTAGATGTGGTATCAGAAGAAATGAAAGATTGGAAATATAAATGAACAGACTGTATGTTTTTACTTTTTACTATGTATTTAATAGGCAATTATTTGTTGTTTTACAACTTTATAGAGTGTGAATGGCGCGTCAGGGGAGCTAACTAGAGCCACAGAGTGGGGCTAATAATGTTGTGGCAAAACTTGTGGCCCAAACCATTTGTATGTTTCTCTCTCTCTCGTGGTTAATTCCTACCGTCGTCCGACCTCCAAATCATGCTTCATTCGCTAATAAACAATGAAAAGACAAATATTAGTTCTTATGCAACGTATGACAACAGTGTCAATTTAATTTATAGGCGTGTGCTAATTATGTTATTCAATACCAACAATTAAATAAGTTTATTTTAGCTTGACTGCAAATCAAGCACTTTTTACAACAATAGATTTATCGCTCTCTCTCTCTCTCTCTCTCTCTCTCTCTCTCTCTCTCTCTCTCCTCTCTCTCTCTCCTCTCTCTCTCTCCTCTCTCTCTCTCTCTCTCTCTCTCTCTCTCTCTCTCTCTCTCTCTCTCTTCTCTCTCTCTCTCTCTCTCATCTCTCTCTCTCTCTCTCTCTCTCTCTCTCTCCTCTCTCTCTCTCTCTCTCTCCTCTCTCTCCTCTCTCTCTCTCTCTCTCTCTCTCTCGCTCTCTCTCTCTCTCTCTCTCTCTCTCTTCTCTCTGTATGGCATATTGGTGTGTGTATATATATATTAATTCTCCGAGACACCCTGTATGGAATATTGGTGTGTGTATATATATATTAGTTCTCCAGAAACACCATTTAGGGCATATTGGTGTATATATATTAATTCTCCAGAGACACCCTGTATGGCATATTGGTGTGTGTATATATATATTAGTTCTCCAGAAACACCCTGTATGGCATATTGGTGTATATATATTAATTCTCCAGAGACACCCGTATGGCATATTGGTGTATATATATTAATTCTCCAGAAACACCCTGTATGGCATATAGGTGTATATATATTAATTCCCCAGAGACACCCTGTATGGCATATTGGTGTATATATATTAATTCCCCAGAAACACCCTGTATGGCATATTGGTGTATATATATTAATTCTCCAGAGACACCCGTATGGCATATTGGTGTATATATATTAATTCTCCAGAAACACCCTGTATGGCATATAGGTGTATATATATTAATTCCCCAGAGACACCCTGTATGGCATATTGGTGTATATATATTAATTCCCCAGAAACACCCTGTATGGCATATTGGTGTATATATATTAATTCTCCAGAGACACCCTGTATGGCATATTGGTGTATATATATTAATTCACCAGAGACACCCTGTATGGCATATTGGTATATATACATTAATTCTCCAGAGACACCCTGTATGGCATATTGGTGTGTTAGACCTCAGGGACAATCTACAGACAATCATTTCGCGAGTGTTAATGACAATCGTGGATGAGTAAAAGAGCAAGTAGCTAGTTGTTGTGTTTTTCATTTCATGGTAGTATCATTAAATGCTCATCCCTGCTTGTATAATTATCAACAGGTTTCAAGTTTATTGGCATTATCAGCAATACATTGCCTTTTGCCATTTACATAAGTATAAACTATGGCAAAGACTTCAACGAAAACTGACGGATATGTTGTCCAGTGGTAACACGCTGGACTGGTAATCCAGGAATCGCAGGTTCGATCCCCTGTCTGACTCTAATACAATTAATAGTATTTCAGATGGGACGTTAAGCCGAGGTATCGTGTCGGTGCTTTACACCGTGCACGTAAAAGAACCGGAGGAGACTCTGGAATGGGTCTCTGTCTGTATCATTGCACTATCCTCCAAAAATCTAAAATGACTAATATCTTCAGGAGTCGTCGCTCATATGCATAGCACCGATAGGAGACCTCGGTTTAAAGTCCCATCTGAAAGAATGTTAATTTTATTAGGGTCAGACGAGGGATCAAACCTGCGATCCCTGGACTACCGGTCCAGCGTGCTACCACTTGACAACAGATCCGTCAAACGAAGGAAAGAGATACACTATATATACTGTGGCATCAGTAGCGGATCAGTGGTCCTATGGTTAACACGCTGTGACTGGAATATATGGGACGCAGGTTCGATATCCCGCTACCCCATGTCAAAAGGACGCATATCATAATAGTTCGGAGGAAACTTTAAACGTCAATGGAGGATACTCTGGAATGGAATTTTGTCTTTTGTCCTCATCATTGCACTATCCTTCACATTTTAATATCGCTGAAATGGGTACTGGTAGCGACGATATATAAATGTAAATCACACAATAATGTGCAAGTCGAATATACACGAATGTTGAGTGTGGGGGTGGGGTGTCGGGTGTTTAATGTTGTCTAATATTGAGTGTGTGGGTGGGGTGTCGGGTGTCTAATGTTGTCTAATATTGAGTGCGTGGGTGGGGTGTGGGGTGTTTAAGGTAGGCTAGGGTAAATCAGCTCATATATCAGCACAATTCGTATTGATTCCACACTGTCGTTTCGATTCTCCGGCACAATTCGTTGCTCATACTCGAGACATACACTTAGCATACCAATTGTAAATGGTATTCCAATTTGAATAACTAATATATTGTAACGTGGCTATTTGCTCTTGGCAGTTGTCCTTTGCTGAATCGAATTGCTTCCATATTCCACACGTGTTATCATATCATCTTCAGTAATATATCCTCACGGGTCATTCGTCTAGATCCGCATCTGTTCTAAATGAAGGTGCTAAGGCTAAAGTAAAAATAATACCAACTAATACGATGCTCTCAAATCAATTGAGCCTTCGTGACCGAGTTGTTAAGGTCGTTTATTTCAAATAATTTGCCCCCAACCGACGTGGGTTCGAATTCCAATGGGGGTGTCAATTTTTTCTCTCTCAAGTGAACAAGCTATCAAGCTCGTTTGTGGAAAGTCGATGGTTCTCCCTCATACTGCTCGGATTGCATTATGGGTTCTTCCGCCACTAACAATAGCTAGAAAGTCGCATTAATGTAGATATTGCTGCGAATTTTAACCCCAAAACTAAGCAAGCAAAGCTTAAATCAATCTTGAACATGTCGCGATTGGGTAATTCGAACGTTTGACAGATATTGATTCATTCTTCGTTTTAAAAAGGCAATACAAAAGGTCTACTAGACAAATTTCACATTTCTAGCATTTGAGAACATATTCCTTTTCTTGTATTAGATTATATTCAAGTGTACCTTGAAATTGGATTGGAATGATGATAGATAATACCTGTTTAACTTTCTGAATAAAACATACATCATCAAAGGAAGAATCATTCAACTGAAAGCAATAGTGTCAGGCGATCGAAATTGATTCATTTCAAAAAGGTATTTTGGGGCAAAAACATCAAAACTTTATGATTTTGTTCATTAACTGATTCCATCTTCTAGATGGAATATCTAATAGACACTAAGTCGTTAATATTGAACTGCACCTTCAAGCCCTATATATCCATTAACATAATTACATGTTGTTTGTCTTAAACATATTTATTATCGAATCAGCAGACGATAGTGTACAACGTATAATGTCAGGATTGAATAGAAATGTATGGTTGTCTTCTCCTAAATTAGTGTATGGTTGTCTTCTCCTAAATTAGTGTATGGTTGTCTTCTCCTAAATTAGTGTATGGTTGTCTTCTCCTAAATTAGTATATGGTTGTCTTCTCCTAAATTAGTGTATGGTTGTCTTCTCCTAAATTAGTGTATGGTTGTCTTCTCCTAAATTAGCGTATGGTTGTCTCTCCTAAATTAGTGTATGATTGTCTTCTCCTAAATTAGCGTATAGTTGTCTTCTCCTAAATTAGTGTATGGTTGTCTTCTCCTAAATTAGTGTATGGTTGTCTTCTCCTAAACTAGCGTATGGTTGTCGTCTCCTAAATTAGTATATGGTTGTCTTCTCCTAAATTAGTGTATGGTTGTCTTCTCCTAAATTAGTATATGGTTGTCTTCTCCTAAATTAGTGTATGGTTGTCTTCTCCTAAATTAGTATATGGTTGTCTTCTCCTAAATTAGTGTATAGTTGTCTTCTCCTAAATTAGTGTATGGTTGTCTTCTCCTAAATTAGTGTATGGTTGTCTTCTCCTAAACTAGCGTATGGTTGTCGTCTCCTAAATTAGTATATGGTTGTCATCTCCTAAATTAGTGTATGGTTGTCTTCTCCTAAATTAGTGTATGGTTGTCTTCTCCTATATTAGCTCATGGTTGTCTCCTCCTAAATTAGTGTATGGTTGTCTTCTCCTAATCTAGCGTATGGTTGTCGTCTCCTAAATTAGTATATGGTTGTCTTCTCCTAAATTAGTGTATGGTTGTCTTCTCCTAAATTAGCGTATGGATGTCTTCTCCTAAATTAGTGTATAGTTGTCGTCTCCTAAATTAGTGTATGGTTGTCTTCTCCTAAATTAGTGTATGGTTGTCTTCTCCTAAATTAGTGTATGGTTGTCGTCTCCTAAATTAGTGTATGGTTGTCTCCTCCTAAATTAGTGTATGGTTGTCTCCTCCTAAATTAGTGTATGGTTGTCTCCTCCTAAATTAGTGTATGGTTGTCTTCTCCTAAACTAGCGTATGGTGGTATTCTCCTAAATTAGTGTACGGTTGTCTTCTCCTAAATTAGCTCATGGTTGTCTCCTCCTAAATTAGTGTATGGTTGTCTTCTCCTAAATTAGTGTATGGTTGTCTTCTCCTAAATTAGCTCATGGTTGTCTTCTCCTAAATTAGTGTATGGTTGTCTTCTCCTAAATTAGCTCATGGTTGTCTTCTCCTAAATTAGTGTACGGTTGTCTTCTCCTAAATTAGCTCATGGTTGTCTTCTCCTAAATTAGTGTATGGTTGTCTTCTCCTAAATTAGTGTATGGTTGTCTTCTCCTAAATTAGCTTATGGTTGTCTTCTCCTAAATTAGCGTATGGTTGTCTTCTCCTAAATTAGCTTATGGTTGTCTCCTCCTAAATTAGCTCATGGTTGTCTCCTCCTAGATTAGCTCATGGTTGTCTTCTCCTAAATTAGTGTATGGTTGTCTTCTCCTAAATTAGCGTATGGTTGTCGTCTCCTAAATTAGCTATGATTGTCTTCTCCTAAATGACACAAACACACACAAGCACACTTGTACACAAGCACACCTCTACACAAGCAGACTTGTATGTGACAGTCACGGTTGTTGTAGGAACGATGCTAAATATTCTTGTTAGAAGAGCTAGCTTTTCATCAAACATTGTCCATCATATTACAAAATGCGTGTTTTACGTTTATTTATCGTCGCTACCGCTTGCCCATAAGAGCGACGCCTCCTGAAGAGATTAGTAATTTTAGATTGTTGGAGGATAGTGCAATGATACAGACAGAGACCCATTCCAGAGTCTCCTCTTGTTCTTTTACGTGCACGGCGTACAGCATCCCTGGATTACGAGATCCGTCTATGCAAACTGCATATTATGCCAGCTATGTGCATATAGAACGCACATGTAGCTGTATCGATTCGTGGTAAGGATTGGGAGCAGTAGTTTGAGATATAATGGCAGACTAAAAGGTTAAGCATTTAATAATATGTCTAAGAGTACACATATAATGTTTGTTCCGTGAGTAACACTGGCGTCAAGGGAAATGCAGGCAGTTATAAAGAAAGAAAGGTGAACTTTAATAGCGGGTGCTGTATGGATGAGTAGTTAGTTTATACAAATTTATTTTGGCTCGATTGCGAAACAAGTTTTTTTTATAACTTATATTAATCACTCTCGAGACCTCATTCCTGATGGAATCCATCGCCACGAGGAGAGAGAAGAGGAGGCAACGTGGAATCTCTCCCTCGTCGCGATGGATTCCATTAGGAATGAGGTCTCGAGAGTGATTAATATAAGTTGAAATAACTTGTTTCGCAATCGAGCTCAAATAAATGTGTATAAACTAACAGGTAGCGACGATAAATAAACGTAAGACACGCACTAGCGTTGAACAGTTTGGTGAGACAGGCAACAGTAATGTACACATCTGGTTTGGTGAGACAGGCTACAGTAATGCACACATCTGGTTTGACTTGCATTAGATCAAGCTGGTTCTGATTCCAATCAGTGCATGCTTAGTTTATCAGTGTTACATGAGAACTCGTTATAATTATTCTTCTCGCACCATCTTCCATTAATTAATTGATTTAGATGTTGAAACGTGTGTGTGATCATTTCTCCGAATATACTACAATAAATATTTGGAGATTTGTGAGGAATGCAACACACACAAATATATTTACAGTCAAACCTGCCTTAAGCAACCAGCCATGGGAATCACATAAAGTGGCTGCTTAGCACAGGTGGCTGCTTAATAGAGGTCAAATGTATAATAAAACAGCAATTTGGGAATCTGGAAACTGGCTGCTTAATCCAGGTTGGCTGCTTAATGGAGGTGACCACTAACACAGGTTTGACTGTATATATATATATATATATATAAACTATTCATATTTTCTGCATATACAGTCGAACCTGTGTTAAGCAGCCAGCCAATGGAATCACCAAAATGGCTTCTTAGCACAGATGGCTGCTTAATAGAGGTCAAATGTATAATAGAATAGTTCTCGAGAGTGATCAATATAAGTTGTAAGAACTTGTTTCGCAATCGAGCTAAAATAAACTAAATGTATAATAAAACAACATATTGGGAAACTGGAGACTGGCTGCTTAATACAGGTTGGCTGCTTAATACAGGTTGGCTGCTTAATACAGGTTGGCTGCTTAATACAGGTTGACTGCTTAATACAGGTTGATGACTGCTTAATACAGGTTGGCTGCTTAATACAGGTTGGCTGCTTAATACAGGTTGACTGCTTAATACAGGTTGGCTGCTTAATACAGGTTGGCTGCTTAATACAGGTTGGCTGCTTAATACAGGTTGGCTGCTTAATACAGGTTGACTGCTTAATACAGGTTGGCTGCTTAATACAGGTTGGCTGCTTAATACAGGTTGACTGCTTAATACAGGTTGACTGCTTAATACAGGTTGACTGCTTAATACAGGTTGACTGCTTAATACAGGTTGACTGCTTAATACAGGTTGACTGCTTAATACAGGTTGGCTGCTTAATACAGGTTGACTGCTTAATACAGGTTGGCTGCTTAATACAGGTTGGCTGCTTAATACAGGTTGGCTGCTTAATACAGGTTGACTGCTTAATACAGGTTGGCTGCTTAATACAGGTTGGCTGCTTAATACAGGTTGGCTGCTTAATACAGGTTGACTGCTTAATACAGGTTGGCTGCTTAATACAGGTTGGCTGCTTAATACAGGTTGGCTGCTTAATCCAGGTTGGCTGCTTAATACAGGTTGGCTGCTTAATACAGGTTGACTGCTTAATACAGGTTGGCTGCTTAATACAGGTTGGCTGCTTAATACAGGTTGGCTGCTTAATACAGGTTGGCTGCTTAATACAGGTTGGCTGCTTAATCCAGGTTGGCTGCTTAATACAGGTTGGCTGCTTAATACAGGTTGGCTGCTTAATACAGGTTGGCTGCTTAATGGAGGTGACCACTAACACATGTTTGGAAGTCGTGATAGCGCAGTGGATAAGCGTTCGCTTCAGGTGCGAGAGGTCTGGAAACAAATTTATTTTAGCTCGAATGCGAAACAAGTTCTTACAACTTATATAAATCGCTCTCGAGACCTCATTCCCGATGGAAGCCATCGCCACTAGGGAGAGAGAAAAGGCAATGTGGGATTTAAATGCATTGCCTAAGGGCACAATCGTAACGGCCCCAGCTGGACTCGAACGCCGGACATTTCGCACCTGAAGCGAATGCGCTACTACTGCGCTATCACTACTTCCATATATTGTTTTCAACACGCACGCACACGCATACAGAGAAACACACTTAACTATTTCACCGCCTATGTCGCATACAAGCGACTTTGCAAATAGCATAGAACCCGATCAGACAGAACAGAAGGTGCAGTCAGGTCTGGATGCATGCTAATTGCTCTTTATGCAGTTGAGCTGAAGCACCTGTCTGAATAGCAAACAGCATAGATCCTGATCAGACGCGGCGTTACTAAGCGACTTTGCAAATAGCATAGAACCCGATCAGACAGAACAGAAGGCGCCGTCTGGTCTGGGTATATGCTAATTGCTATATATGCAGTGGAGCTGAAGCACCTGTCTGAATAGCAAACAACATAGATCCTGATCAGACGCAGTGTTACTGATCAGGATCTATGTTGTTTGTACATGCTCTGAATTTATTCGGTGCTGAAAGTGTTACTCAAAATTAATCGTACAAAAAAACCAAAAAAACGGCATACATTCCAACAGGGCAGAATCTTTATAAATGATGGACTGTGTTCTGATTCTTACTACAGACGGATCTGTAGTCCAGTGGTAACACGCTGGACTGGTAATCCAGGGATCGCAGGTTCGATCCCCCGTCTGACCCTAATAAAATTAACAGTCTTTCAGATGGGACGTTAAACCGAGGTCTCGTGTCGGTGCTTTACACCGTGCACGTAAAAGAACCAGAGGAGAGTCTGGAATGGGTCTCTGTATCATTGCACTATCCTCCAAAATCTAAAATAACTAATCTCTTCAGGAGGCGTCGCTCATATGGTCAACCGGTAGCGATGATAAATAAACGTAAAACACACACTGATTCTTACTCCGCGGTTTAATTTGTCATCCGAATTCTTAGCTCGCTCTCCAGGGAAATTCATCACAACATAAGTATAATATAGCACTAATGCAATGTATAAACTTGTGTGGAATTGTACTGTTAGGTAGTATTTAAGGAATGAATCGAGAGAGTTAATAGTTTCCAAATTCATCACAAAATAAGTATAATATATTACTAATGCAATGGATAAACTTAAAGCTGGTTATGTGGAATTGTACTCTATGGTATTATTGAGGGAATGAATTGTCGCTACCGGTTGCCCATTTTCGGATGATAGTGCAATGATACAGACACAGGGACACATTCCACAGTCTCCTCTGGTTCTTTTACGTGCACGGTGTAAAGCACCGACACGAGGCCTCGGTTTAAAGTCCCTTCTGAAATACTGTTCATTTTATTTGGGTCATACGGGGGATCGAACCTGCGATCCCTGGATTACCAGTCCAGCGTGTTACCACTGGACTACAGATCCGTCTGCTATGGACACGCTCAGTAGACACGGACTGCGAGGCTTGACATTATATGCGTGGTGGTTATTTAACAATACCCAACATAATCAGGGATCAATTCTTTGAATAGTTAAAAATAGTTTGATATTATTAGACACCAACGCGTTCATGCTAAAGTTATTGGAAGCGCCAGTGCCACCTGATATTGAACCTATATATGGTACTTTACTAGACGAGGACAAAAATAAACTATTTCTGAAATACCGTTTTGAATACGTCATCGACTGTCTGTTAAGTATTTCCCTATAGTAGGAAATAGAATAGACGCCGCATTATATTAGATAGATGTGACTAGAAAAGGTTTCACGATCTAGAGTATACGCTATTATATAAAGTATCCGAATTGTGCGTGTGTTTTACGTTTATTTATCGTCGCTATCGGTTGCCCATATGAGCGACGCCTCCTGAAGAGATTAGTCATTTTAGATTTTTGGAGGATAGTGCAATGATACAGACAGAGACCCATTCCGGAGTCTTCTCTGGTTCTTTCGCGTGCACGGTGTACAGCACCGACACGAGACCTCGGTTTAACGTCCCATCTGAAGGACTGTTAATTTTATTATGGTCAGACGAGGGATCGAACCTGCGACCCCTGGACTACCAGTCCAGCATGTTACCATTGTGTAAACCGTAAGATATGTCTTTTATAACGCTACTCATATGGGCAACCGGTAGCGACGATAAATAAACGTAAAACACAACAACGTAAATCTAGGCCAGCTATGTTTGCTTTTTTGCAACGTTCAGTAATGCGATTGTTGAGTGTCATGTGTGCGTCGTGCCGTATGCCACCTTGATTAGTATGGTCAATAATTACTCTGATAGTGATGGGATGTCATTTTAGATATGCATGGATATGGTCTTACATATAGTGTCAAACCTATGGTTTATCAAAATGTTCTTAAAAAATAAAATATTTGGATTTGAACCCGAAACCAGTGGCCTGGAGGTTATAAAGCTTTTCTCCAATCTCAAACTCAGTGTCAAGCTTCTGATTGATTCAATCTAGTGTAAATCTCAGAATCAACCAATCAAACCAACGGAGCTCGAGTTTGAGATTTGAGAAAAGTTTTATAACCTCCGACCCTGCAGGCGTCTGTGGGTGCACCAACCTCCGTAAGAAACTGTCAACTGCGGGGCTCGAACCCGTGACCAGCAGTGATGATAGGCTACAGTGGTATGCAAGTCAGCGAACGTAACAACACAACCACAGAGGCGGACAACTATTGTTGAAATTGTAACAGTCACTCTTAAAGCAGCATTACATCGTAATAAAGGATGTTTTGAGTAAAATATAAATACTAATGTGTGTGTGTTTACAAAAATCGAAATAGTTGCTCAGAAATGATAAAATTCCAATAAATTTAAACCGTCGTATGCGCGAATTTGTTTATCAACCCACGAACTGTAAACACACACAGCGCGCATGCGTGAAACAACAGAGGATGTAGAATACAACGTATATATTTTGAACATGAAATACTATCTATCTATCTTTCTCTAATGTCGAACCCCTCGCGGGGATGTAGAAATGTCCCTAAAAGTCTTAGCTAACAGAGGTATGAATCAACATATCACGTAATTTAATAAAAAAAGACAACGTGGGACAAATGGGATCGATGCATTCTGAATGTAAACAAATGCGGACGATGCGTTCCGGTTGTAAACAAGTGCGTGACCGATCGACTCGGCTAGCGTTCTGATTGGATTATGATTATTCTTCATATAAAAAACCCCATCTTGTTACATTCTAATAATCCAATCAGAACGCTCGTTTCAACGCGAATTGCGCCGCTTTAGAAATTTTCAAAACAAATTGAAAATGCTACGAAATCTCTTTTTGACGTACATTTTTGCCGAATAAACCTACACGTTAGTGGAAACACATTTTATTGATAATGTTATTCACAGTTAAAACTCTCCCGTCGAAGATTTTTTTTAGTTGCTGACAGAACCCGTGTCCTAGTATGGAAATATGACCTGCTATGACCAATGTTTGTGGCAATTGTTTGCAAAGTATACATGCACGCAGCTTAAAGTTGTGTTTTATTTGAAGAACAATATAAAGACTCGGGATAGGCGTTATATTTGGACAGATTTGTACAACATTGTTTCAGATAGGGCCATTTTACTGATCGATGGGAAATCTGACATCCAACAGAGTAGAATCCCTGTACTTAAATATATATACTAGTACCCCCAAACGTGCCGAATCCCTGTGGTGTTAAGCCTATGGTTTATCAAAGCATATTTATAAATAGCAATATATTTATTTGCAGAAATGTAGCTTCGCTAAACGTTTGCAATAGGTGTCTGTTACTGCGATGTTTTAAAGGCCCATTGTGTAATAAATATATTGAAGCATATGTTAATACATTATGCAGATTGTTCATCTTAAGGGCATTATCCGTATTTTTTTTATCTTGAAATGGAAAATTATTATTTATTTATTTATTGAATAGAATGCATTTTTTGTTTCAGAACTAATCTTATGCAGTATTTCAGGTACGATTAGCGCAGTGGTTATAGCGCGCTCGCTTCTCACCAATGCAACCCGGTTCAATCCTCGGACCGGGAGGTATGTGAGATGGTACGGTGGTCGCCAGATCGGACAGGTGGGTTTTCTCCGTGTACTCCGGTTGCCTCCAACACGAATGACCACATGTACGCTTTCATCCTCGCCAACGAGAGTGATTAATATAAGTTGTTGGAACTTGCTTCGCCATCGTTGTAAAATAAATAAAGTTTAAACTAATCTTTTTTTCAAGTACAGACGGACACACGGGTAGAACCACCGACCTTTCACATGAAACAACTCGACACCCAAAATGGGATTGTTCATTTTATAGTTTACATTTAATATCGTTAGTAACATCATCAACAGCAGCAACAACAACAACCTTGTTGTTGCCATGGTTACATTGTAACAACATACATTCGCTTCCGGTGTGAAAGGCCCAGGGTTTGAGCCCCGCTGGATGCGTTACGAGTGTGCCCTTACGCAAGGCATTTAAATTCCACTGGCCTCTTCTCTTCTCTCGCCCTCTCTCTCTCTCTCTCTCTTCTCTCTCTCTCTCTCTCCCTCGTGGCGATGGATTCCATCAGGAATGAGGTCTCGAGAGTGATTAAAATAAGTAGTAAGAACTTGTTTCGCAATCGAGCTGAAATAAATTTGTATAAGCTAACAACAGACGTAATAAACATGGAAACATACAAAAGCGGGTAACACAACGGCGACAGAGAAAATAATGTATTTAATTTCAAAATAGCATCGTATTAGTAATAATATCAAGGTTCGTATACGATTTATTAAATAAACTTCGATCCTCGGACAGGGGAAGCATGTGCGATGGTACGGTGGTCGCCATGTCGGACGGATGGGATTTCTCCGTGTACTCCGGTTTCCTCCTACACGAATGACGACAGTTACGCCATGTCGGACTGGTGGGTTTTCTCCGGGTACTCCGGTTTCCTCCCACACGAATGACGACAGTTACGCCAGATCGGACAGGTGGGTTTTCTCCGTGTACTCCGGTTTCCTCCCACACGAATGACGACTGTTACGCCATGTCGGACGGGTGGGTTTTCTCCGGGTACTCCGGTTTCCTCCCACACGAATGACGACAGTTACGCCATGTCGGACGGGTGGGATTTCTCCGTGTACTCCGGTTTCCTCCCACACGAATGACGACAGTTACGCCAAATCGGGCAGGTGGGTTTTCTCCGGGTACTCCGGTTTCCTCCCACACGAATGACGACAGTTACGCCAGATCGGACATGTGGGTTTTCTCCGTGTACTCCGGTTTCCTCCCACACGAATGACGACAGTTACGCCATGTCGGACGGGTGTGTTTTCTGCGGGTACTCCGGTTTCCTCCCACACGAATGACGACAGTTATTAATATAAGTGTTTAAAGGTTATTTCGAAAAAATAAAGTTTAAACTTTTAAACATGGCTGTAGATGTAACAAGTGGTTATGTAGGATTAATAGTGTGTGTAGCTCGATCATGATGTTTAGTGCCATTAGTACATTTTCGAGTGTGTTTTACGTTTATTTATCGTCGCTACCGGTTGTAAAGGTTAAGCTTTAAATAAACTATAAGTTATGTTTAATGTTAAAATCATAATTCGTTAGTTACTTAATTAAATCACTATTATAAAAAGGGGGCCTCTGTGGCTACGGCCATTGACTTCAAATCACGTTCACCTCCCTCACCGTTGTAGGTTCGAACCCCACTGGTGAGGAATTTATCCAGCTGGCGATCGGAAGGTCGATGGTTCTACCGGAGTGCCCGTGCGTGATTGCATCAATGTTCGGAGTGACACGAGTGGTCTTGCATTAGAATAATTAAAACCCTAAAACACAAACAAACAAACAAACAGATATAATAAAGACATGCATTGTCTAGACAACATTTCATATCCTACGCTTAAATTATAAAATATTGCTTTTCTTGTAGATTCAGATACAACAAATGATAAGTAGACCACAATCGACCAGAAATAGCATAGAAATTCTGAGAAATAGTGGCAATATATACAACATATTTATTCGTCCTTGCAGTAAACATATATTTCACTCGTATAATATTCGCTACAGTTCATTTGTTGAACAATTATTGTGCAGTCTGTGTGTATGTATGTTATTTAAAAGCAATACAATATGTTTAAACTAAAAACATATAACCTAGTGACTAAGGCGCCTGCCTACGGAGCGGGAGGTCGAAGGTTCGAACCTCGTCAGGGGTTCGGTCTGTTACGGTCGGTTGGTGAGCCGCCAGCTAGTTAAATAATGGTTACCGATTGCCTACCAGCCTGGCGCCTGGCATACAAACATAGGATTCGGGAAGTACTGATGTTCATAAAAAGGGTGTCTCATAAGTCAGAAATGGCTGGCCCTTTAAATAAGGGTGACACTATAATAAACAAACACTTTACTTTTTACTTTTATATTCCGTATTTTCACTACTTTTCTTTGTGTCTTCTGTGTGTTTTGCATTGATTAATCGTGGCTACCGGTTGCCTATATGAGCGGCATCTACTGAAGAGATAATTATTTTAGATTATGAAGGATAGTGCTATGATACAGACAAAGACCAATTACATAGTCTCCTCTGGTTCTTTTAAGTACTGGATGCAAAGCATCGATATGATACCTCGGTTTAAAGTCCCATCTGAAAGACTATTAATAATAATTATTATTATGAATGTCCGCATATACACTTTCATCCGCGACAACGAGCGTGATTAATATAAGTTGTTAAAACTTGCTTCGCAATCATTGTTAAATAAATAGTTTTTAAAAATATTTATTATTATGGTCAGACTGGGGATCGAATCCATGGATTCGCAGTCTAACGTGTTTAGTTTATACAAATTTATTTTAGCTCGATTGCGAAAGAAACAAGCTCTTTCAACTTATATTAATCACTCTCGAGACCTCATTCCTGATGGAATCCATCGCCACGAGGGAGAGAGAAGAGGCAACGTGGAATTTAAATGCCTTGCCTAAGGGCACAGTCGTAATGGCTCCAGCGGGGCTCGAACTCCAGACCGTTTCGCAGTCTAACGTGTTGACCACTGGACTACTGACCAGTCTATTGTGACTCTCATAAACTATTAATTAATATACATGCTAGCTAAGTATGACATAGCTTTCAATGTTAATTTCAAACGTTGAGCGAAGGAAGTCGTGTGCGAATACGATGTGCGTCGACCGTCAGATTTGTACCGCTATTCCTCGTGTGTTTACGGTCAAATATAGGTCAACCTGCAGGCCTTTACCGCTATTCCTCGTGTGTTTACGGTCAAATATAGGTCAACCTGCAGGCCTTAAGCTATTCCTCGTGTGTTTACGGTCAAATATAGGTCAACCTGCAGGCCTTTTAAACACACGAGGAATAGCGGTACAAATCTGACGGTCGACGCACTAAACACACGAGGAATAGCGGTACAAATCTGACGGTCGACGCACATCGTATTTGCCACATGCGAGGCCCTGCATGGTATGCATCTAATACATGAGCACCACTTATATCTATTATGACCCACGTACATATCAGAGGTTATAAATTGCTGAAATTGAAGTTCTGTATTTTTATAGTACTTACAACTGGTATAAACAATTCAACTCCACTTATGGCCCAAATAAGGCTGGTTGCGCGGGTTAGGCAGCCAGTTCCTGCATTGCTGTACCACACATTCAGGCATCAGTTCCCTCTTATGCCAAGTACAGTCTCCTCTTCTAGCCGCTACTTTTCTCTCTATATATCTGACATCTTTCCATGCGCCACAATTATATAGCATTGCCCAAAACCTCCTGTATAGAAGCTTTCTCTCGTGTGAATTTAGATTATGCGGTGGACGATTATTAGCAGGCAACCAAAGTTGTTTGTTCTGTTCATTTATTATGCAAGGGGAACACAAGCACAGTGGACACTCAGCAACACCTTCAGCATGCTGAGGCATAGGGGGAGGTACGTAAGCAGCCTCTGCAACGGGCATGGCGGTGGCTGTTTCTTCTATTTCCATCTCTACGTCCCAGTTCTTATTTTGCAAGAAAGTCAGCAATTCTTTTCTCTGCTCATCAGTTACATACATTGTTATTTTACTCAATGGCATCTTGTAGAAATCGGCAGAATATGTGTAATACTCGTATGTTCAAGAGATTATAATTATAATATTATACATGTACTCATAGCATTCACTGTGATTATTATGTAGCATCAATATCGGTAAACACACACTGACACAGAGAAATATTTAAAATATAACAGAAAACTTGCGAATAATACTGTAGATATATAATTAAATGAAGTATGAAGGTTACCATATAACGAACACATATAGTTTATTCATATAAATACATACATATTATATACATACATATTTGATTAGGTCAACACATGAACTGAATTTTGAATTAGATTGCACAGATCACAACCATAGCGCACATTATACATGCATACAAATTATCAGTCTCAGTGATTACGCTACGGCTGATGAGGCACCTACATAACATGTAATCTATGTCCCTGGGCTGATCTGGATTATGTAGTTTGAATACTCATAACTATCAATTTTCTTTACAATCAATAATATACGTTTACTTAAATTGTCAGGGCCTCATTTTGACTAATTCTCAGCTCACAGAGTGATCGTGCATATTAACCGTTAGAAAATACCTACATACGCCAAATTATACTGAATGTACTGCTACATTGTTGATACAAGCCACTAATCACATGGAACAGGTAGTAAAGTATAAATCTTTACAATTGGACGGGGTCAAACTGCAGGCCTTTAAACAATTGTGTATAAGCTAACGATGAGCGAAAATATTTTAAATTAAACGGAATGGTACAAATGTGAGAAAACATTTAATAAATAAAATACATGTACATTTACTACATACAGTCTCCAAACATCGGTTTTAATTCATTGATAGATTTAAACATATTTCATTGAAATTCATTAAATAAAGTATAAGTTAATTGAAAGTTACCTTTATTAATAAGATATCCCATCAGCTAGACATCAGTAATATCAGCTTCCGCTAAATGTCGTAGTTAGGCTACTGTCTACAAGAAGTGACGGAAACGTAATGACCTATGTTACCGTTACGCTATCGGCATGTCACAGATTCTATTAATACCGGTAATGTATAGCTCACAACGTCAATAAATAAATGTCCACACTAATCCCCATGACGCATGCGTCGTTCTATCGCACTATGTCGCTATGCAGCTGATACTGTTCGAGAAACACATAGAATTTTAAAATGTCAAGGAATAAATTGCCAATTAATTTCCAGTTCAGAAACTTGCCTACGACCCGTAACTCATAACGCTCGGTAAAACGATATAAGGTACACAACTAATATAATAGTATTAAAAGTATTAATATGTCAATGAATAAATTCGCGTCCAATTATTTTCTTGACGCATGCGTCGTTCAGTTGTATTAGATTACGTCATTATATGGCGGATAACGTCAGCGAAAATGATAGGTGTCTTCTTAAAGCGACATTACATCGCAAAAAGCAATTCAAATGCATTTTTTCACTACAAATTCCTCCAAATACATTCGAACACTAACAATGAATCAATAAACAGTGTTTTTGTGGTTTACACACTTTCAAAAGTGAAAGTAGCATTTTATATAACGTTCATCCATGCTCCTGATTTGACGTTTGATTGTCATTGAAGTCATTACTAAATGCGTGATACTGTCGTTTAGAGATAGTTTGACTACGTTTAGTTTACAAATAAATATGCACAAGTGTGAGATTTAACGGTAAATCTCTACCATAAATGGTGTTATTCAGGATACACTAGTTGTATTGCGCATGGATGTTTACATTATTTTTGTTATGTCAACAAACCGCGTATACGACGTTTGTTTATTTGTTGAAATATTCCGTTTTTGGGGCTACTATTTGGGGAAAAATTATACTATATAACAGGAAAATACATTCTGTAGAA
>CM026396.1:34736233-34796004 GCA_014843695.1 Archivesica marissinica
CCGTGGTACTAATAGAGCGACACGATACACATTTGACAACAATCTGAAATGTCCGTGGTACTAATAGAGCGACATGATACACATTTGACAACAATCTGAAATGTCCGTGGTACTAATAGAGCGACACGATACACATTTGACAACAATCTGAAATGTCCGTGGTACTAATAGAGCGACATGATACACATTTGACAACAATCTGAAATGTCCGTGGTACTAATAGAGCGACACGATACACATTTGACAACAATCTGAAATGTCCGTGGTACTAATAGAGCGACACGATACACATTTGACAACAATCTGAAATGTCCGTGGTACTAATAGAGCGACACGATACACATCTGACAACAATCTGAAATGTCCGTGGTACTAATAGAGCGACACGATACACATTTGACAATCTGAAATGTCCGTGGTACTAATAGAGCGACACGATACACATTTGACAACAATCTGAAATGTCCGTGGTACTAATAGAGCGACATGATACACATTTGACAATCTGAAATGTCCGTGGTACTAATAGAGCGACATGATACACATTTGACAACAATCTGAAATGTCCGTGGTACTAATAGAGCGACATGATACACATTTGACAACAATCTGAAATGTCCGTGGTACTAATAGAGCGACATGATACACATTTGACAATCTGAAATGTCCGTGGTACTAATAGAGCGACATGATACACATTTGACAACAATCTGAAATGTCCGTGGTACTAATAGAGCGACACGATACACATTTGACAACAATCTGAAATGTCCGTGGTACTAATAGAGCGACACGATACACATTTGACAACAATCTGAAATGTCCGTGGTACTAATAGAGCGACATGATACACATTTGACAACAATCTGAAATGTCCGTGGTACTAATAGAGCGACACGATACACATTTGACAACAATCTGAAATGTCCGTGGTACTAATAGAGCGACATGATACACATTTGACAACAATCTGAAATGTCCGTGGTACTAATAGAGCGACATGATACACATTTGACAACAATCTGAAATGTCCGTGGTACTAATAGAGCGACATGATACACATTTGACAACAATCTGAAATGTCCGTGGTACTAATAGAGCGACATGATACACATTTGACAACAATCTGAAATGTCCGTGGTACTAATGGAGCGACACGATACACATTTGACAACAATCTGAAATGTCCGTGGTACTAATAGAGCGACACGATACACATTTGACAACAATCTGAAATGTCCGTGGTACTAATAGAGCGACACGATACACATTTGACAACAATCTGAAATGTCCGTGGTACTAATAGAGCGACACGATACACATTTGACAACAATCTGAAATGTCCGTGGTACTAATAGAGCGACACGATACACATTTGACAACAATCTGAAATGTCCGTGGTACTAATAGAGCGACACGATACACATTTGACAACAATCTGAAATGTCCGTGGTACTAATAGAGCGACATGATACACATTTGACAACAATCTGAAATGTCCGTGGTACTAATAGAGCGACATGATACACATTTGACAACAATCTGAAATGTCCGTGGTACTAATAGAGCGACATGATACACATTTGACAACAATCTGAAATGTCCGTGGTACTAATAGAGCGACATGATACACATTTGACAATCTGAAATGTCCGTGGTACTAATAGAGCGACATGATACACATTTGACAACAATCTGAAATGTCCGTGGTACTAATAGAGAGACATGATACACATTGACAATCTGAATTCCGTGTACTATAGGACGTACACATTTGACAATCTGAAATGTCCGTGGTACTAATAGAGCGACATGATACACATTTGACAATCTGAAATGTCCGTGGTACTAATAGAGCGACATGATACACATTTGACAATCTGAAATGTCCGTGGTACTAATAGAGCGACATGATACACATTTGACAATCTGAAATGTCCGTGGTACTAATAGAGCGACACGATACATATTTGACAATCTGAAATGTCCGTGGTTCTAATAGAGCGACACGATACATATTTGACAATCTGAAATGTCCGTGGTACTAATAGAGCGACACGATACACATTTGACAATCCGAAATGTAGCTGTTTCTTGTGTGTTTTACGTTTATTTATCGTCGATACCGATGGCCCATATGAGCGACGCCTCCTGAAGAGATGCACGGTGTACAGCACAGACACGAGACCTCGGTTTAATGTCCCATTTGAAAGACTGTTAATTTATTAGGGTCAGACGGGGGATCGAACCTATGATCCCTGGATTACCAGTCCAGCATGTTACCACTGGACTACAGATCCGTCTGTGTAGCTGTTTCACAGGTTATATTCTAGTTTATACACATTATTTTAACTCGATTCCGAAACAAGTTCTTACAACTTCTATTAATCACCCTCGAGACCTCATTCCTTGTGGAATCCATCGCCACGAGGGAGAGAAAAGAGACATGTGGAATTTAAATACCTTGCCTTATATCGTATAGGCACAGTCGTATCTGAAGTGAACCACTAACGCTACCACAGCGCTGTCACGACTTCCACATATTCTAATAGAGGTGTGTAACATAATGGGGTTATATGTTGATTATGTTAATTAATTACCTCCATAATTAGTTGTATAGCATGGTACATATTCATGAGTATTGGTCCATTTATAATAATGCTGTATACGGTCGTTATACAAGGCAATTATACATGGAACTGTACTAACTGTTTATGTTGGTAGAGAAGCAAATACATTTGGCAGATAAACAAGTATACTTGGCGTGGACATCCCTTACATGTATTCCTGATCAGCATATTAAAGGTTTTCCCACACATGTGTGCTATTACATCAGAAATGTACTCTGATGTTTAAGTTTAAACAGTACAATTTCAAAATAGTAACATGTTATTTTCCATACAAGCATGTGTTTGCACCAAAACAATATATCCGAATTGATTTATTGAGTGACAGTTATACCAAACATGTTTACTGGAACATCTGTAGCTTGACATTTTATGGAATACATGTCCAAGCTTGCTTCTCTATAAAAGATGAGATAAATTTAGATTATAGGGGGACTAACTGGGATGATTGAAAGCGCCTTATGCACATCGTAACAATTTATTTTAATGATAAATAAATACTTGTGTTATAACTTGGACTTGTTGGAACTTATGCTATACGATTATGGTACAGGTGACCGCTAGCACAGGTGACTGTATAGAACATTTGCAAATACACAGGTTTGGTATGGCAGGACGCGGTCCATGCACCCGCTGCTAGAAAATTTACCATGCAAGCTCTCCGGGAATTCGGACTTGGAAAGACGACGCTTCAGGAGAAGATACTGCTCGAAGTGGACTGTGTGTCCGATGTCCTAAAACAGCGCATCGGACAACCATTCCGGTTGAAATCTACGCTAAAGAAAGCATCTACAAATATAATACATGGAATTGTCTTTGGTCAAAGGTAACAAGTCATATACTATATGTTTTATAGGTTACATTATGTATTCCTGGAATTTAGACAGAAAAAGAAGATATTTTATTTTCCAATTTGAACTAAAGCTTCAGTCATTGTGATTCATTTTGCGTTTATGCGTAGTACCGTGGTTTATTAGAATGCGCCGTGCGGCCCAGTACTTCCGGCTTCAGCATTCGAGGTTTCTGTTGGGGTTACCTCACCCTTAGGCTAGGACTTTTAAGGCGGCCCATATATTCGCCTGATGCACCCGTTGTGGGACACGTGGAGTATTTAATAGGAGTAGCTTTGCCATGTGCTATCCTGCCCCGTCCTGGTAGGTACACCGCCATATGGTCCGGGACTGCTTATTTAATTCACAGCTAACCCCCATATCTGAGACCGTTCCCCTATCCGCCACCTGAGGACCCGCTGGGTAGGGGATGGAAGCACTACTGAATTGGAAGCAGCATGGTCCCAGAAAGCTTCAGTCATTTCAAGAGCTTGATTTCCTCTTGTAATGGAAATATGTTCTTTTAGTTGGAATCCTTTGTTTTTACTGTTGCTCCCTAACAAAAATGTTGCTTTATGATAATGTGATTTTATCCAAATCATCATGTTATCTAATTGATAGCAATAATTTACCCTTTGTTTACCCATTGGATATACTGCAGGATATATGCCGAGCTATATGAACATAATAATTATAAGATGAGAAAGTGGAAGGATAAAGATAGCATGTTGTGCAAAGGAAACAACGATAACACTTAAAAGAGGACCTACGTGTATACATTTAAAGCAGAATTACATCGTATGAAATAAATGATATTTGAAAAATTCAATTTTACGTATGGGTAGCAATGCTGCTACACATTCTAACATTATACTTTGTATACTTATGTTCATTTGGTAAACGGTGTTTTTTGTGATAAAACAAACTCGAAACCGAAAGTAGGACTTTGCGAGTCGATCGGTCACGCACTTGTTTACAACCGGAACGCATCGTCCGCACTTGTTTACATTCGGAATGCATCGTCCCCATTTGTCCCACGTTGTCTTTTTAATTAAATTACTTGATATGTTGATTCATACCTCTGTTAGCTAAGTCTTTTAGGGATATTTCTACATCCCCGCGAGGGGTTCGACATTAGAGGAAGATAGATAGATAGTCTTTCATGTTCAAAATATAGACGTTGTTTTCTACATAATGTTGTTTCACGCATGCGCGCTGCGCGTGTTTACATTTTGTATACGACGGTTTAAATTTATTGGAATTCTATCGTTTCTGAGCGACTATTTCGATGTTTGTAAACACACACACACATTAGTATTTATATTTACCTAAAACATCCTTTATTACGATGTAATGTTGCTTAAAGGAGTATTCAGGGGCAGTAACAGATGTCTCTCATTGCAAACAAAGTCACGTTACATATTCGATGTAATTAAACCAGTTTTAGTTTAATCATATTTTATTGCATTGATCAAGATATAATATACAAAACATAGGTATAACAATATAGCCTGATAATACAAATGGCTTGGGCCACTGTCTGGTGTGCGAATGCTTTTCATAAAGACATAGGGTGATTTTGTCCGCCTCCATGGTCGAGTGGTTACGATCGCTGGCTTTTATACCACTGCAACATATCATCACTGATTGGCACGGGTTCGAGCCCAGCTCAGACCGTCTCTCTTTGTATGAAGGTTGGTGCACCAAGTTCTGGTTAACCACTGGTGCCTGTCCAGGGAAGTGTTGTTAGGTTAACTGTCCGTCGTTCAAATGTGCAAGCGGTAGCGACGTTAACTAAACTTAAATTGAACAAGAAAAACTATTACATATAAATATGTATTAGAAGGACGGTTGAAAACTCACTCTGCATAATACACACTCAGATGTGTAGAGTAAATATATATATATTATAAAGTGCATACTTTTAGTAATTAACTCCAAACATGTTTACAATAACATGAAACCATGTCCAGCATAATAGTATATACCACTGTACATCCCTGCTGGAACACCCGCGAATCATATGGGAACCAAGAATTTCAATTACGTAAATAGATTGACCTGGTCATTTCTGGATTCCGGCTCAAGCTTGTATTTCTATGCGCACACCAGTGAAAGCTTGGAACTAGTTTCCTGAAAACAATTGGACAATTTTAATACCTATAATACGAATACATAGCAGTAATTCTTATCACATTAAGTCCCACTCTTCCAGAAAAATAGAGGGATTTACACATCTCTATTCTATGTTTTAAATGCTTACAAACCCCTGCTGTTCTAACTGATGTAAGGAACCTATGTTATCTTTTTCTTTTACAGATTTGATTATGATGATTCTGGAATTGAAAAACTGATTTTTCTGATAGACGAATTCTTCAAAGGAGGTATTTTCATTCCGAAGAATTTCATGCCGAGAATTATCAGTAAATGTTTTCCTACGGTATGTTATCTGCATTTTTATATCGAAATACATCATGCTTATATGTGGGTGAAGTTAGCAGTGTACTGCCAGTGTACTGCTGTACTGCTGACAGTGAGCAATGTACTGCTGTGAGTAGTGAGTAGTGTAATCCAGCAGTGAGTTGTATATTCTAGTAGTGAATGATGTGCAAATGCAAATTCTGCACAAAAAATAAAAACAATTTTTAATGATTTTTTTAATAAAAACAAATTCGATTTATTTTGTAAAAATTTGAATTCACTATTAGAATACACCACTCACTGCTGGATTACACATCACACTGCTGGAATACACTATTCGTACATTAGGGCAGTACAGAACTGGAATGAGTCGCTCACCGCTAAATCACACCGCTCATTGCTGAAGCCTAATTGCTTGTTTCCGTTAGATAGTTTACCCAACCGTTAGATAGTTTTCGAGAAAAAAAATCCAAATTTTATTTTACTAAATAAATAAAAACATTTTTTAAATTTTGTGTGTAGAATTTGCATTTGCACATCATTCACTACTAGAATACACAACTCACTGCTGGATTACACTACTCACTGCTCACTGCTAACGTCACCTTCATCATGCCCCTTACTAACCGTTTGATCGGAGGTTTCGATTAAGCATATATGCAGGTGGTTTGTTACATTGAATAACTCTAATGGATGTTGTATATATTAGTGTGTTCCTGTAGTAACAGAGAATATTAGAGAGAATATATGTGCACTTTACCGTAACTATTGGCAACTAGTATATGTACATATAATGTTACATAACATCAGAGAGAATATATGTACACTTTACCGTAACTATTGGCAACTAGTACATGTTCATATAATGTTAAATAATATCAGAGAAAATATATGTGCACTTTACCGTAACTATTGGCAACTAGTATATGTACATATAATGTTACATAACATCAGAGAGAATATATGTTCACTTTACCGTAACTATTGACAACAAGAACATGTTCATATAATGTTAAATAACATCAGAGAAAACGGACACTTTACACAGGCAACAACACTGACAGGGTGGGTCAGAAAAGGGACAGGGTGGGTCAGAAAAGTGACAGGGTTGGTCAGAAAAGGGACAGGGTTGATCAGAAAATGGACAGGGTGGGTCAGAAAAGGGACAGGGTTGGTCAGAAAAGGGACAGGGCGGGTCAGAAAAGTGACAATGTGGGTCAGCAAATGGACAGGGTGGGTCAGAAAAGGGACAGGGTGGGTCAGAAAAGTGACAGGGTGGGTCAGGAAAGGGACAGGGTTGGTCAGGAAAGGGACAGGGTTGGTGAGAAAAGGGACAGGGTGGGTCAGAAAAGTGACAGTGTGGGTCAGCAAATGGACAGGGTGGGTCAGAAAAGGGACAGGGTGGGTCAGAAAAGTGACAGGGTGGGTCAGGAAAGGGACAGGGTTGGTCAGGAAAGGGACAGGGTGGGTCAGAAAAGGGACATTGGGTCAGAAAAGTGACAGGGTGGGTCAGAAAAGGGACAGGGTGGGTCAGAAAAGTGACAGGGTGGGTCAGTAAAGGGACAGGGTGGGTCAGAAAAGTGACAGTGTGGGCCGATAAGGGACAGGGTTGGTCAGAAAAGGGACAGGGTGGGTCAGAAAGTGACAGTGTGGGTCAGAAAAGGGACAGGGTGGGTCAGAAAAGTGACAGGGTGGGTCAGAAAGGGACAGGGTGGGTCAGAAAAGTGACAGTGTGGGCCGATAAGGGACAGGGTTGGTCAGAAAAGGGACAGGGTGGGTCAGAAAAGTGACAGTGTGGGTCAGGAAAGTGACAGGGTGGGTCAGGAAAGTGACAGGGTGGTTCAGAAAAGGGACAGGGTTGGTCAGAAAAGGGACAGGGTTGGCCAGAAAAGGGACAGGGTTGGTCAGGAGAGTGACAGGGTGGGTCAGGAAAGGGACATGGTTGGTCAGAAAAGAGACAGGGTTGGCCAGAAAAGGGACAGGGTTGGTCAGGAAAGGGACAGGGTTGGTCAGAAAAGGGACAGGGTTGGTCAGAAAAGGGACAGGGTTGGCCAGAAAAGGGACAGGGTTGGCCAGAAAAGGGACATGGTTGGTCAGAAAAGGGACAGGGTTGGTCAGAAAAGGGACAGGGTTGGCCAGTAAAGGGACAGGGTTGGTCAGAAAAGGGACAGGGTTGGTCAGAAAAGAGGCAGAGTGATTTTGTGTTTTAGACGTGCGGGAGGGGTATTGTGGGGTTAGCCCCTAGCAATGTGTGTTAAATTATGGTGATTGATCAAAGAGGCTGTACTTATTGGTAAATTATATACATACCGCCCGCCCGAAGGTGCCTGTTGAGGCTTATATATACTCACACGAAATTTTAATAATATACTCACACGAAAAAGAAAGTGTGCACGTGGTTAGAGGGGGAAATACATACTTATATTCACACGGAAAACAATGTTCTGATAATTATATCAAATTTCAATTAAAAGTAAAACATCGTGTAGCCAATACATTTGTGCACATTTTGACACCAAATTTATTGCTTCTATATATAAGTATCAAATTTTCCCCTCGAGCCAAATGCACACTTTCTTTTTCTTGTGAGTATATTATTAAAAACAAAATTAAAATAAAAGAAATTAAAGGCTAAAGGGTGTGGTTAAAGGGACAGAGAGGTGCGCCCTGGCATTCCGCTCTAGAAACCGCCTACAAGAAGTTAAACGTCATAATGAATCACAGAAAACAAACTAGTGTTTAGGCCTACTTTCAAGATATTGATTTCTCATACATGTATTTTCCTAGAATGAAAAAGAATACCAGAGAAAACAGCGAGTTATTACGGACCTGAAACAATACATATATGGTAGTATAGCGGAGCACGAAGCTAACTTTGACAGCGACTCGATTAGAGATTTCATAGATCTCTATATTGACCAGTCTGTCAGCGCGGAGAATAGCACAGCAAGTTGGACACCGTCAAGTAAGATATTATATTGATGACAATGTATGTATGAGTTTATCTACACCAGCAATATCCTCATTTATAGGTATATGTACCCTAATTCTCGTCTTATGTTTAACTCATTCAAACCCAAGTAACTGACATGGACTGGTGCATGATATTTTTAGACCAATACATTAATAAGAAAATTACATTTGGACCAGTTCATTTATCAAAATGGGTAATTTATCTAAGAATAGTAATAATTATTACTGGCAAAAAGTGCAGATCCCGATGAGACAGCTTTTTGTAAGTCTATTTAGAGGCCTGTAGTGTTGAAAGGATTAAGAAATAATAGTTGGCTTTCAGTTGTTTATTGGCGAATAAAACATGGTTTAGAGTTCTGACTCGTATGTTTGGGTTCGATTTTTCACTTTTTAACTTCTAGCAAAATGACATTTATATTATGAGAAGCTCAATATGGCTCAACTAGTGGTCCGTTGTTAATAATATATTTATATGACTGACCAGGCAAACTATATCAACGCCTGTTCCCAGGCTACACGCAGGCCATACACTACAACAATGTTAGTAACATGACGTCACGTTTGACATCACACGTTAAATCACGAGTTATTGCAGCATATTTAAACATGGTAAATTCCGGTGTGGTAATACAAGGATCGCATGTTAGATCCCCCATCTGTCACTAATAAAATTAACAGTCTTTCAGATGGGACTTTAAACCGAGGTCTCGTGTCGGTGCTTTACATCGTTCACGTAAAAGAACCAAAGGAGATTCTGGAATGGGTCTCTGTCTGTATCATTGCACTATCCTCCAAAATCTAAAATAACTAATCTCTTCAGGAGGCGTCGCTCATATGGGCAACCGGTAGCGACGATAAATAAACGTAAATACAAACACACATAATGAAACAAATAAACATTAGCCAGTAAAACTTGCATAGGAAATAAGATATAAGCTGCAAGAACTAATACTTATGTATAATTGTAAATTATCAGTTTATTAGGTTATTGGTCTGTTCTTTGCACCACCTGCTATATAAAGCTTTGAAGTGTGGAACAGAATGTGTTCTATAATATCATGTATGTGTGAGTTACACATTTACGCAGTATATATATACTGCTTAAATGTGTTATATATATATATTTATACCTATTGTACAGTACATATGTTTATGCTAAATGGTATGTGTGTTAAATAATAACAACGATGAGAAAGTGGGAGTAGTATGTTTAGTATTATCTTTGTTTGAACACAGGAACTTGAAATTGTATCCATAAGCCACCATAAGCCACCAAAGGTGTCGTACCTCTATCCTAGGACACCCCCTCTATTAAAAAAAGAAGGACGTGTGCTAGGATAGAGGTACGAGACCTTTGGTGGCTTATGGATAAAATTTCATGTTCCTGTGGTTTGAATAAATGCATGTATTTTTTATAGTATATCAATCACGTGTCGTGAAAGTTGGTGGGTGTTTAATGTGTTGTCTCTGTTTCGAAAACAAGTCTGAAACCCTTTAATAATGAACCAACTGCAGTTTCCCCCACCAGTGGCATAATTATTGTTCAGTATTGTTCAGTATTGTTCAGTTTACAATTTTATTTAGCAATAACTGGCAATACCGCATTATAGATTGCATAAATTATACTATTTAGTAAATTGTTCAAAACCTGAAAATTGTTAAAACAGGTATTTTGCAATTGTATTATACAATACTACTATATACTATACTCTATATATATACTACTTATATATATACTATTTTGACTATATTTTTCATATAGAGGGCGATATATTTCGAATTATTCTTGACCTGTTCCTGGCTGGATCAGAGACCACAGCTAACACCTTAGATTGGTGCTTTATGTTTATGGTGAAATATCCAGACGTCCAGGAAAAATGTTTCCAGGAAATAGCACAGGTATGTTATATAATGGAGGGACGAAATGGATACGAAGTCTGCCTGGATACGAACTCTGTCTGGATACGAAATCTGTCTGGATACGAAGTCTGCCTGGATACGAACGAAGTCTGCCTGGATACGAAGTCTGCATGGATACGAAGTCTGCCTGGATACGGAGTCTGCCTGGATACGAAGTCTGCCTGGATACGAAGTCTGCCTGGATACGAAGAAGTCTGCCTGGATACGGAGTCTGCCTGGATACGAAGTCTGCCTGGATACGAAGTATGCCTGGATATGAAGTCTGCCTGGATACGATATCTGCCTGGATACGGAGTCTGCCCCTGGATACGAAGTCTGCCTGGATACGAAGTCTGCCTGGATACGATGTCTGCCTGGATACGGAGTCTGCCTGGATACGAAGTCTGCCTGGATGCGAAGTCTGCCTGGATACGAAGTCTGCCTGGATACGGAATCTGCCTGGATACGAAGTCTGCCTGGATACGAAGTCTGCCTGGATACGAAGTCTGCCTGGATACGAAGTCTGTCTGGATACGAAGTCTGCCTGGATGCGAAGTCTGCCTGGATGCGAAGTCTGCCTGGATACGAAGTCTGCCTGGATGCGAAGTCAGCCTGGATACGAAGTCTGCCTGGATACAAAGTCTGCCTGAATGCGAAGTCTGCCCGGATACGAAGTCTGCCTCGTTATTCTGAGGTTGTGAGTACGAACCCGGCCTGTACCATGGTAGTAGATCCATCGCCTCTTCTCGCACCATAATGGCGATGTAAACAACCAGGACTAAGGTATCGAGAACGATTAAACTAATATTGTAAGAACTTGTTTCTCAATCGAGCTGAAAGAATTTTGTTTATTTATTGTTTTTTATTCCTCATAATTTCATAGTATTATTAACATAATATATATACACAGATAAGTACATAGCATGACAGTATCAACGGTATGCATTACTTAATATGGTACACCTATATGTACCCCTAATGACAAATGAAGCTTGGTACCTCGTCTTAACATAATAAATAAAATGGTTGACGTCGTGATAGCGCGTTCGCTTCAGGTGCAAAAAGACCCGGAGTTCAAAATGATATCACAAACAGTTTTTAATGGAAAATCAATTGAAGATTGTATAAGGTACGCATTTTTTTCTTTCAAAATTGTCGACTAAATAGTTCACATTCGACATACGGCGTAGGAATACACAGTTGAGTGTGTGTTTTACGTTTATTTATCGACGCTACCGGTTGCCCATATGAGCGACGCCTCCTGAAGAGATTAGTCATTTTAGATTTTTGGAGGATAGTGCAATAATACAGACAGAGACCCATTTCCATAGTCTCCTCTGGTTCTTTTACGTGCATGGTGTACAGCACCGACACGAGACCTTGGTTTAAAGTCCCGTCTGAAAGACTGTTAATTTTATTGCTGTATATACATGTATGTTAGAATTACAAACAAATTACAAATACATAATTAGCAAATGGGTTGGGCCACAAGTTCTAACAACATTAGTATAATGTTAATCTTACTAGGGTCAGACGGGGGATCGAACCTGCGATCCCTGGATTACCAGTCCAGCGTGATACCACTGGACTACAGATCCGTCTGTAAACACAGTTGAATACGGATATACGGATTATATTCATGTTTTGTGAGGTGTATTGTAGTGTAAACGATGTCTAATAATGCACACAGCGAATGAGGCTCCGAAATAGTTTACACACCAATAAACTAGGGTTGCAACGATGCACCCAAGGCTGGACTCGATTCTTCTGGATCTTCTTCAGTAATCGCAGACGTCCTAATAACCATCTCGGACATCCTCATTTCCATTATGTTCTATTAGATTCACATGGATGTATATAACTTTGGAAATGGGCTTTGGCTAACTATCAATGTGACAACGTCTGGCGCCATTTTGGCAGCTTTATCAAATGCGAATGAGGTACTACCATTGATTGGGTTACTGTCTTATTCTCGGCCAATCGTATGTGTTTTTACAATTATTGGAGAAATGTTCGTTTAAAACGCGGACACGAATTGAATGGAAACTGGTATTACTTGTATCAACAATCGAATGGGCGCATGTAACTACTGATTTCGATGATTCGGAGCGAATCGTTATACCTCTACAATAAACTCCACAAAACATGTACATGCAACCGTATATTATAAACAGGTTCTGTACAAGCTTGCAAATAAAACAAACTGTGATAGTGCAGTGGGTGCGCGTTCGCTTCAGGTGCGAACTGTCCGGAGTTCGAGCCCCGCTGGAGCCGTTACGATGGTGCCCTTAGGCAAGGCATTTAATTTCCTGGTTGCCTCTTCTCTCCCCCAAGTGGCGATGGATTCCACGAGAGTGATTAATATAAGTTCTAAGAACTTGATTCGCAATCGAGCTAAAATAAATTTGTATAAACTAATATAAAATGCGACATTGATTGACCAACCATTGACGGAAGTTTGTATTATCACATTGTAATTACAGATGAAAAACAGCCACTCGAACACGGAATTGATAGATTGGTCATCTAGAGAACACCTCCCGTATGTAGAAGCTACATTGGCAGAAGTTCAGAGACTCGCCACGATTGGTAAAATATTTATCACATATAACGAGAGTATTGTACATGGCTATTGTATTATATTTACTAGTGCATTCAGGCCCGTAGCCACACTGAGGCAGTTGCCTCGGTTAAAATTTCCAAAGTCCAATAAAATAAAATGAAAAATTAAATAAATAAAATGCAAACAAATATCCCTTTACTCTATAAAAGGTTGACTGCTAGCGAGCTGAAAGGTCAGTACGTAATTATACGTCTAAGATCATTAAATCGGGAAATGCAGGAAATCGTTTCTATACCCCAATACTTTTAAGGGGAAATACCCCCAGATCCCTCCCCCTAGATTGCCTAGGTTGCAATTTGCCCTGACTACGGTACTGACATTTAAAGTACTACTACAATAAAACATGTCTATGTGGATATTCCCTAGTATATAACAGACTAGTTAACCCATTCAACACCAAGTAACTCACATGGACTGGTCCATCATATTCTTAAACCAATAAATGAATCAGAAAATCACATTTGGACCAGTTCATTTATCATAATGGGTAATTATGTCTAAAAATAGTAATATTACTGGCAAAAAGTGCAGATCCTGATGAGACGGCTCGTTACGAGCCGGCTCATCTGGATCTACACTTTGTGTAAGCCTATTTAGAGGTATATGGTGTTGAAAGGGCTAAGCAATGTTTCCTTTATAATTATGAAAACCATCAACACTCAGCAATAATTCTACAGCATTTGTCGCAGTTAGTCTAATACAATAATTTGACATAAAATTATTTGTTTTTATATGTTTATTACATCGCTACATGTATTGCATTTCCTTCGTTGAACGTCTGTGCACTGATTATATACATTTTCGTATGGGGTTCCCAAAATAATGATATGCAGCTGACATGCGCACTGAAAGCTACGGGCATGCGCATTCGCATTGTTAGACAGCGTTCGTCGCGATAAATGGTGTGTATATACACTGTTCCAAGGATGACCTATTTACATGTTCCGGCAAACGGTAAGTTGCAAATCTCCAATGTTGGCGTGGATGCCATCGGTCGCCCAATGTAGTTCATACACCGGTAGAAACTATTAACCCGTGAGTCACTCCTTAATAATCGTCGCTACCGGTTACCTATATGAGCGCCTCCTTCTGAAGAAGTTGGTCAGTTTAGATTTTGGAGGATAGTGGAATGATACAGACAATGTGTTCTGGTTGTTTTACGTACACGGTGTAAGGCAGTGACACGAGACTTCAGTTTAAGTCTCATCCGAAATATTATGATATGAATCATTTTAGTATGGAATAACGGGTGGATCGAACCTGTGACCAGCTTGTTAACCACTGGACTACTGATCCGCTACATTTTGTAGAGTGCGTGTTTTACGTTTATTTATCATCGCTACCGATTTAGTATTTTGGAGGATAGTGCAGGATACAGACAGAGACCCATTCCAGAGTATCCTCTGGTTCTTATACATGCACGATGTAAAGCACGAGACATCGGTTTAACGTCCCATCTGAAAGACTGTTAATTTTATTATGGTCAGACGGGGGGGTCGAACCTGCGATCCCTGGATTACCAGTCCAACCTATTAACCACTGGACTACAGCTCCGTTTGTAGAGTCTGGTGTCAACCACATTTTAAACGAGGTCATATTAACTTTGAATCCGACAGTTCCGCTTGGTCTCCCTCACGTTACGTCTCAGGACACCAACCTACTGGGATACACTATTCCGAAAGATACCATTGTGTTTGCTAATCTCTACTCGTGTGCTATGGATGCTTGTGTTTGGAACAATGCGGAGGAATTACTCCCAGAGAGACACCTGGATGCACGTGGTCAGTTTACAAGAAATGAAAAACTGCTTCCGTTTTCGATAGGTACTTTACAAACTATTTTCTATTGTATACATACTGGTTAATGTCATTACACACACGCATATCTGGAATAATGGAGTTTTCTCAGTGAAAGAAAATGCTATCGTTCACTGTTTTGAAACAGTGAAAGATGGCATTTTCCCCGTCACTGCTTGAGTTTCGTATTCCTCCGCGGTTGAATGTACTTTTATATTTTAGCTATTTTCTGGCAATCATGAACAGTTAATTATAAAGTAATATATTCTAGTGAATTTGTTTTGTCTGTATTTTTTAATTTTGACAGCAAACAGAAACTAACTTGAGAATTATACCGGAACTATTTCTTATTACGGACGTTCACACTAACAGAAGTGGTTATGCGGTTGTGTATTGTAGTGCAATGATGCTCCCAATGGGGGTGATAACATGTATTGTATTAGCTAAAAGAAAACAGATTTATGTTTATTAATGAAAGATAGGATTTGAGTTCATCTCGCGATCACTCGATGAAATAAAATCCTATATTACACTAATAAATTAATGCAACAATACTCTATATCTTTATTTTGTTTAATAACACGACATACTATGCACTGCTTCATGCACTGTGTATCGTGGTCTTATATCTTTGTTGTTTTCTTTTAATTTTTGGATTAAAGTAGCCATTTATTTTGGGATTAAAGTAACAATTTATTTTGGGATTAAAATAGCCATTTATTTTGGGATTAAAGTAGCAATTTATTTTGGGATTAAAATAACCATTTATTTTGGGATTAATGTAGCCATTTATTTTGGGATTAAAGTAGCCATTTATTTTGGGTTAAAGTAGCCATTTATTTTGGGGTTAATGTAGCCATTTATTTTGGGATTAAAGTAGCCATTTATTTTGGGAATAAAGCAGCCATTTATTTTGGGATTAAAGTAGCCATTTAATTTGGGAATAAAGTAGCCATTTATTTTAGGATTAAAGCAGCCATTTATTTTGGGATTAAAGTAGCCATTTATTTTGGGATTAAAGTAGCCATTTATTTTAGGATTAAAGCAGCCATTTATTTTGGGATTAAAGTAGCCATTTATTTGGGATTAAAGTAGCCATTTATTTTGGGATTAAAGTAGCCGCAGTGTGAGCTAAGATTAATCAACAACAGTGGCCATTAATACTGAGAACAATATATAGTAAAACCTGTCTATAAAGACCACTCTTGGGAAAGTCAAAAAATGGCCTTTGTTGGCAGGTGGCCTCTCAATAGAGGGTTAAAATGCATTGAAAATGGCTCGACGAGAGAGAAAAATGGTGGTCTTGTAGAGACAGGTTTTTCATATGCGGCCTTTATTCGGAGGTGGAATTTAGCACAGGTTTGACTTTAGTAGACGACACATTGTATTAAATACAGAATAGGTTTCACGATCTAGATTATAACACTAATATATAAATTATTCTGTACGAATTGCTTACAGCGCAATGTATATAACATACATTCAACTACATATACTTAGTGTGCACACTATGTAAAATGCCTATTGTGAACTATTTGTAATATTTGTAACATGCAGCACGTGCCTTTATTGTAGCACATACCTTTATTGTAGCACATGCCTTTATTGTAGTACATACCTTTATTGTAGCACATACCTTTATTGTAGCACATACCTTTATTGTAGCACATGCCTTTATTGTAGCACATACCTTTATTGTAGCACATGCCTTTATTGTAGTACATACCTTTATTGTAGCACATGCCTTTATTGTAGCACATACCTCTATTGTAGCACATACCTTTATTGTAGTACATACCTCTATTGTAGCACATACCTTTATTGTAACACATACCTTTATTGTAGCACATACCTTTATTGTAGCACATACCTGTATTGTAGCACATACCTTTATTGTAGTACATACCTGTATTGTAGTACATACCTTTATTGTAGCACATACCTCTATTGTAACACATACCTCTATTGTAACACATACCTTTATTGTAGTACATACCTTTATTGTAACACATACCTTTATTGTAGTACATACCTCTATTGTAGCACATACCTTTATTGTAGCACATACCTTTATTGTAGCACATACCTTTATTGTAGCACATACCTTTATTGTAGCACATACCTTTATTGTAGTACATACCTTTATTGTAGCACATACCTTTATTGTAGTACATACCTTTATTGTAGTACATACCTTTATTGTAGCACATACCTTTATTGTAGTACATACCTTTATTGTAGCACATACCTTTATTGTAGCACATACCTTTATTGTAGCACATACCTTTATTGTAGTACATACCTTTATTGTAGCACGTGCCTTTATTGTAGCACATACCTTTATTGTAGCACATACCTTTATTGTAGCACATACCTTTATTGTAGCACATACCTTTATTGTAGCACATACCTTTATTGTAGTACATACCTTTATTGTAGTACATACCTTTATTGTAGTACATACCTTTATTGTAGCACGTGCCTTTATTGTAGCACATACCTTTATTGTAACACATACCTTTATTGTAACACATACCTTTATTGTAGCACATACCTTTATTGTAGCACATACCTTTATTGTAGCACATACCTTTATTGTAGTACATACCTTTATTGTAGCACGTGCCTTTATTGTAGCACATACCTTTATTGTAACACATACCTTTATTGTAGCACATACCTTTATTGTAGCACATACCTCTATTGTAGCACATACCTTTATTGTAGCACATACCTTTATTGTAACACATACCTTTATTGTAACACATACCTCTATTGTAGCACATACCTCTATTGTAGCACATACCTTTATTGTAGCACATACCTTTATTGTAGCACATGCCTTTATTGTAGCACATACCTTTATTGTAGCACATACCTTTATTGCAGCACGTGCCTTTATTGTAGTACATACCTCTATTGTAGTACATACCTTTATTGTAGCACATACCTTTATTGCAGCACGTGCCTTTATTGTAGTACATACCTTTATTGTAGTACATACCTCTATTGTAGCACATACCTTTATTGTAGTACATACCTCTATTGTAGTACATACCTTTATTGTAGTACATACCTTTATTGCAGCACATGCCTTTATTGTAGTACATACCTTTATTGTAGCACATGCCTTTAATGTAGTACATACCTTTATTGTAACACATACCTTTATTGTAGTACATACCTTTATTGTAGCACATACCTCTATTGTAACACGTGCCTTTATTGTAGCACATACCTATATTGTAGCACATGCCTTTATTGTAGTACATACCTTTATTGTAGCACATACCTTTATTGTAGTACATACCTTTATTGTAGCACATACCTTTATTGTAGTACATACCTTTATTGTAGCACATACCTTTATTGTAGTACATACCTTTATTGTAGCACATGCCTTTATTGTAGTACGTACCTTTATTGTAGCACGTGCCTTTATTGTAGTACATACCTTTATTGTAGCACGTGCCTTTATTGTAGCACATACCTTTATTGTAGCACATACCTTTATTGTAGCACATACCTTTATTGTAGCACATACCTTTATTGTAGCACATACCTCTATTGTAACACATACCTTTATTGTAGCACATACCTCTATTGTAACACATACCTTTATTGTAGCACATACCTCTATTGTAACACATACCTTTATTGTAACACATACCTTTATTGTAGTACATACCTTTAGTGTAGTACATACCTTTATTGTAGCACATACCTTTATTGTAGTACATACCTTTATTGTAGCACATGCCTTTATTGTAGCACATGCCTTTATTGTAACACATACCTTTATTGTAGCACATGCCTTTATTGTAGTACATACCTTTATTGTAGTACATACCTTTATTGTAGTACATACCTTTATTGTAGTACATACCTTTATTGTAGCACATACCTTTATTGTAGCACATGCCTTTATTGTAACACATACCTTTATTGTAGCACATGCCTTTATTGTAGTACATACCTTTATTGTAGCACATGCCTTTATTGTAGCACATGCCTTTATTGTAACACATACCTTTATTGTAGCACATGCCTTTATTGTAGTACATACCTTTATTGTAGTACATACCTTTATTGTAGCACATACCTTTATTGTAGTACATACCTTTATTGTAGCACATACCTTTATTGTAGTACATACCTTTATTGTAGTACATACCTTTATTGTAGCACATACCTTTATTGTAGCACATACCTTTATTGTAGTACATGCCTTTATTGTAACACATACCTTTATTGTAGTACATACCTTTATTGTAACACATACCTTTATTGTAGTACATACCTTTATTGTAGCACATGCCTTTATTGTAACACATACCTTTATTGTAGTACATACCTTTATTGTAGCACATACCTTTATTGTAGTACATACCTTTATTGTAGTACATACCTTTATTGTAGCACATACCTTTATTGTAGTACATACCTTTATTGTAGTACATACCTTTATTGTAGCACATACCTTTATTGTAGCACATACCTCTATTGCAACACATACCTTTATTGTAGCACATACCTTTATTGTAGCACATACCTCTATTGCAACACACCTTTATTGTAGCACATACCTTTATTGTAGTACATACCTTTATTGTAGCACATACCTCTATTGCAACACATACCTTTATTGTAGCACATACCTTTATTGTAGCACATACCTTTATTGTAGCACATACCTTTATTGTAGCACATACCTTTATTGCAGCACGTGCCTTTATTGTTTGTTTCTTTTGTCATGTCAATGTATGTATAACATATATATGATACTCTCCCAAGAGGAGGAAATAAAGAATCTATCTAATCCTGGCTGAGGTTCCGGAAATCCAGCGTCCAATATCCGCTAATTATATAGATAATTCATCATTGTTTTTCCCAACATTGTACAAAGTGCATAGTGCCTTAACACGTATACATTTCCAGGAATAGCATGTATTCGAGAGTGGTGAAAAGGGGAGCGTGGTCAGAACAGAGGCAGTGTGTATTTTGAGTTGCGATGAGGTGCGGTAGGGGGTAGTTTGATGTTAGCCCCTAGACAATGTTGCTAACTTACGGTTGTTGATCAAAGAGCCAGTAATGCAGTACATATTGCTGAAAATGGCGGACGTTTTCTAAGTTAAATATGTCTGACCCCCGAAGTCACTCACCCGTTGAGGCTTATATAAAACGGCTTATATACAAAAACAAATTTTAAAAAAGCACAAGGGCGGGGTTAAAGTGCAAAAGGGTGGGTCTGGATTAGAATATATTACATATACTTAAGAAACAATAAGTATCAACCGTTGTATATCGCAGAATAACACGAGTTTGAAGTTCTTATGCGTAGAAATATATCACGAAGGCCGACTTACTTCTAATAATTTTAGACGAGAATCGAAGGAGTATTTTCTTCAAACGCCGTGGTACTCCGCTGCATTTGGCTTTCGAAATTTCCTCCCGCGTAAGGGGTGATGACGTTATTTTTTTATGGAAAATATCAATCCAGTGCATACATGAACAAAAGTTGTAACTGATCAATAATTTTATTTATTTTGTCAAATAAAACTGTACAGAATAGTAACTGAAACGTTACTTAATACTCTAGGGGCTGGGCCTGAGTTGTATGCATTTTTATGTATAGGGGAAAACCCACTTTTATATGGTAGTATAGGTCCTAGGCTTTAAAAACAATGTGGGTTCTCGCTCGAAAACCCTATAGATTTTTCCCAGCATGCCCCAAAAGTTGCCCACCGGGCGAGAAACCATACCTGTCATATCTCGGCCATTTCTTGAGCGATTTTGACCATCTTTTTTTCAATAGAGGTTTGTTTTGGTGTGAAACACGTTTAAAACAATATAAAATCGATATGGATTCTCTATCAAGTGATTCCAATGTCAATTGAAAATACAGACCCTGTTCCAGCACATGTTCTACATTCTCCGCCGGGCGAGAAACCATACCGGTCAAATCTCGGCCATTTCTTGAGCGATTTTGACAATCTTTTTTTTTAAATAGAGTTTTGTTTGGCTGTTGAACATGATAAAAGTTGATTTGAGAACTAGTTTACATGGTAGGGGCTCTGAAGTTCTTCCGGAGAAACTAAATCAGGTCTGAAATTTTTAATGACACAAATTTATTAAGATTTAACACCCACATCACAATGAAACAGATCTAATTATATGGATTGGTGCACGCATCATCTTGCAACTTCATGCACTTGCAGAAAGGGGTATCATCTTGCAACTTCATGCACTTGCAGAAAGGGGTATCATCTTGCAACTTCATGCACTTGCAGAAAGGGGTATCATCTTGCAACTTCATGCACTTGCAGAAAGGGGTATCATCTTGCAACTTCATGCACTTGCAGAAAGGGGTGCAGCCTACCTCCTCCATGCGGCATGTACATGTGGCTCGAGCACACTTGCCACAGTTACAGGTCACTGTCCATCGCTTATTCAGAGTCTTGCACCATGTGACTGGAACAAGGCACTCGTTCTCTAGCTGATACCCAAAATGTAGTGGATCTATGATGCTGGGTTGGAAGATGTGGATAATCGAGTATGTACCGAATAAGGCTCGCATTATGTGTGGAAGCACGTTGGAGGTAAATTTTGACGTGATGAGCCCTTGGTCTGATGATATATTTGGGCACGAAGCTGTGTGACGAATATTGGTTACTCTCTCTTAAAACCAACACAATGACTTTTTCAGCATCAGCCTTGGTCTCGGGTGTAATTGTCATTTCTCTACGGAAATTGCTAAGCAATTGGGTGGGTTGGGCTTTGAGGGCAGCTTTCTTGGTGCCTACTCTGCTCGTTGCATCACATCCAGTCAAGCAGTGCAAGGCGGGAAGGCCATTGCAAACGTCTTGACCTTGACGATCATGCAAAATGTGCAGTGGGATAAATCGCAGTTTTTCCGCATCCACCTCGCATCCAGATCGCTTAGTCCTGCTTCTTTCAGGATAGGTAAGTGGTAGAGTAGGGCCACAGCAACGTCAGTGTCGTTGGACAGGTGGTGTAGCCTGCCTTAGCAAAGTTGAAGGCATGGAGAACCAGCCGCAAGTCTGCCTCGTCTAGCTGTGAGAACAATTCAGGAAGTACTGTTCTGTTGCCTTTATACAAGGAAGTACATGGCCAGTCGTCGCCCTGCATTGATAGCTGACTCACGACAGTAGGGTGTGGTAAATCCATGGCGGGACCAGAGACAAGTTTGTAAATAAGCTGTTCCAGCATCATCTTGTTCTGTTGTGATGGCCAGAAGTTAACCATCTGTGAAAGTGGAGACTCAGGTGTGATTACAGTTAACACAATCGAAGGTGCAGTACACCTTCTCTCGTGTTCTTGGTCTTTTATGGAAGGCTCTCCCGTATAGATGTCAAAGACATAGTCACCGCGGCCATGTTGGTGGTAGATCGCTATAGACACCGGATGTTTTCAGCCCCTGAAGTGGTAGGCGGCGGACTAGGACCATGACGCCGATAATAAATGCAGAATTATCACAATGTATATACTGCATATCAGCATCAGTCCGGACAAGCTCAAGCTCACGTATGAGCAGACTTCTCTGGGTGAGTCGTGTAGCCGTCGGCATCAAATATCATGGGACTAGTACAACATCATACTTGAGGAGCTCATTCGTAGTAATGTGTCTGTGTCGAGCAATGTCAAGACTTGTCTGTGACGTTGACTTGTCTCACAGTTTGCTTTACAGTTGACGTCGGCTTGTTGTTCTTTATGCTGATCATTGTATGGATCTTGCGGCGGCTGATCGGACTGTCGTACATTTCTCGTACATGTTTTCAGGCATGCCTTGTTTGGTTACAAAGTTGTGATGCTTCTTTGGGCAATCAGTTGAGAAAGGAGACGCTCTTTCCTCAATAAAGCGGACACAGTTCTGGATATTTTATTCGCTCTTGTTCGTGTAGGATTGTGATGATTCATGATGTACATAGGCTTCTGACGTGTGTTCATGAACACCTGTAATTTCACGAAGCAAGTTGTTCACACCCATCATCTCGTGAAAGATCAGATCCACTTGGGCGACAAATTGTTTCCGCTTGCAATGCCCAATGATGCTGTCACTGCATTCTGAAGAAAGATCTATTGTTTGCTCTAGCTTTTGGTCACCCCCACAGCTGTAAAGATACCAAGCTTGTCCTTCACAGAGAAGGAGTTACATTCTGCAAAGTTCTCATACACCTCCTGAGGCAAGTTTCTGCAGTCTTCAAGGTAGACTGTCCCCCAGCGAAGGTAGTGTGTGCAGTCCCAGGTTGCAAACGCAAAACGCATACAGTGCCCGCTGCATGGCATCGAGTTGGGGTCCCAAGAACCCTATGTCGGCACGAAGAAGATCTAAGACCACCTGGAACCGAGACAAGTACTGGTACCAGAATTTGACATTCTCGCACTTCTTGACTCTATGAACTCATCAAGGTCACTCATCAGCTGAGTAGAAGAATCTTTGAACTGATCGAGCAACTTCTTGTTGCGCTCTCGGGCTCCATATTTCATTGCACTGCGGAGACTGGCCAAAAACTTAAATTCCGTGACATATTTGTCAATTCCAGTACTCTTAAAGAATTCCTTCAACAGTAGGCACTGCATCGCTTCGGCCAGGATCTTTTGAGCATCATGCGACCGAGCGTAATTGCCCGCATTATGAATCGAGGTCTGGATTACAGATGACCCATAGATATGTGTCTCAAGCCATACATGCTTTGCACCACTTCCTTCGATGCTCCTGCCACAGCACTTAAGCAAGTTTTTCGCAGTGTGGAACGTCCCTAAACACAATATGATGCACTTGAACTCATCTGGTCTACGAAGCTGTATCATTTTTGCTATACTGTACACCTTCTCATCGGTATAGCGTGGAATATATGATTGTACTAGTTGAGAACACAGGGACTTGATGTTATTCAACTCTGTGTATACAACTTCCCCGTTGTTGGTGTCAAGTGGCACTACGGGCGTAAATGCAACTTGCTTGAGTGGGACATTGTCATCCGTTCAAATCGCATTACTTGCACTCCACGATTGCATCGTTTGACTTGTCTGATATACCAAGTCCGCCATGTGGCAATCACGGGGTTCCAAGTTAAGTCTGCATATAGCCCAAGCCATATCGGATAGTCTCTTGTCCCGCCTAATGTCATCGTAGACTGCTGGTTGATCGTGGCCTTTGTAGGATGTAGGTAGGTCATACTTTTTCATATTTTCTCCAAATTATTGTAGCTGCTGGCATGGCAATACTTCCTTTAGGGCTTTCGGACCATGAACAACTGATGTGTCAGAGCGCTTGGGTTTGGATAAGACGACCATAGGCATATGCTGGTAGAGGACACACACCGTATCGTGTTCAGATGAATTTGCATCTTCGTGGTCCCAGTTATCCATTGCTGCTGTTCCCTGGGTCAAAATGGGCTAGCAACTTCATGTCCGCTTCATTTTGACACTGAACATGGCCATGTCATGCTGGTACCGGCGAAGTTCCGTGTAGCTCATAGCTAGCGCCTGTCGATTCAAAGAAGTGACAAAGATTTTGCTACCACGTCCTAGACTGTGTGCATACTCGGCATTCAATACAGACATTGGTGTTCTTTTTCTGCCAGAATGGTGAATGTAGAACATGTGCTGGAACATGGTCTGTATTTTCGATTTACATTGGAATCACTTGATAGAAACTCCATATCGATTTTATATTGTTTTAAACGTGTTTCACACCCAAAAAAACCTTTATTAAAAAAAAAGATTGTCAAAATCGCTCAAGAAATGGCCGAGATATGACCGGTATGGTTTCTCGCCCGGTGGGCAACTTTTGGGGCATGCTGGGGAAAATATATAGGGTTTTCGAGCGAGAACCCAATTTTTTTTTAAAGCCTAGGACCTATAATATCATATAAAAATTAATTTTTCCCTATACATAAAAATGCATACAACTCTGTCCCAGCCCCAGGAGTATAACAGAAAAACAAGACGGACAAGAGATTATCTGATTCTAAAAAATAGCTCACTTCCGCGAATTCCCACGGTAGTATTTACAAACATCACATGACTTTCATTCATAATAGCCATGGAATAACCAAAACACGGTGCGCGCGCAGCATAGTTCAAGGTAGGTATATCGCAGAATAACCCGATGTAGATTTTAATCTACAAGTATGTCTGTTATTAGCCGGGTCGTGTTAGAATTATAAATAACTTGGTGAAAAAAATGGTTAGCCTGAAACTAATGCACACATTTTTAATATATAATTTTTTTTATATATTGTAATTAATTGTTAACATTTAAGTTTATGCAAACATATTAATGTAAAATACATGTCATCAATGACCCCTCTCGTGTTTGTTTCAGGTCCACGGATGTGCTTGGGGGATTCAATGGCTAAAATAGAAATATTCCTCCTGCTGACAAATCTGTTATGGAGATATAGATTTACACGACACGGTATTAGGGATCTGTCGATAACGAATGTCCTAGAAGATCACCCTGTGTCAAGTGCATCGTATTTTGAAGTGACAGTTACAGAACGATGAATGGAGTAATAGTGTGTGCTTTACGTTTATTTAACGTCGCTACCGGTTGCTCATATCAGCGACGCATCCTGAAGAGATTAGTCATTTTAAATTGTTGGAGGATAGTGCAATGATACAGACATAGACCCATTTCCAGAGTCTTCTCTGGTTCTTTTACGTGCACGGTGTAAAACACCGACACGAGACCTCGGTTTAAATTCCCATCTGAAAGAATGTTTATTTTATTAGGGTCTAAAGTTTAAACTTTATTTATTTTACAACGAGTTTTATTAGGGTCAGACGGCGGATGTAACCTGCGATCCCTGGATTACTAGTCCAACATGTTAATAAACGTAAAACACAATTTGCGAATTTAGTCGATGACGAAGAAGAAGAGTGGAATCCAAAGGTATCACACTGGAATAATGGTGGTATGGAGACAGGAAACACAAGTTCAAGTTTCTATATGATATTGTCCTTTTTTCCCCCATACATTACGTTACAAATATGCACACAATGAAATACGTGGAAATCAATTAGAAATTAAATTATGATTACTTAGTATCGCTGTATACGATTTAATCTGGAAAATAAAGCAAACGGCTACAAGTTATGACAACATTATTTACAGCCCTCCCCATATTGTCCATGTCATCTCTGCATCGATCTTCATCGTCGGTTTTGGTCGCAGTTGGTATATTAGTACGTGTGTATATTACATATGTATATTACATGCGTATATTAATACATATATTAAATGTGTATATTACATAATTTGCGCTGCAGACGGGTAATATCGCCATTACATATTTTTCGAATTTCACTTCATTGTCTCTGTTAATGTAAACGAGAGGCGTAACAGTTAGGGCGTGTAAATTAATTGCACCCTTTGGTGCTAACATTTATTAGCCAGGCCTACGTAAAGTCGCTAGTTACGCTCATGATTGACACAGTGGTAACACGCTGGACTGGTAATCCAGAGATCGCAGGTTCGATCCCCCGTCTGATCCTAATAGAATTAACAGTCTTTCAGATGGGACATTTAATAGAGGTCTCGTGTCAGTGCTGTACACCGTGCACGTAAAAGAACCAGAGGAGACTCTGGACTGGGTCTCTGTCTGTATCATTGCACTATTCTACAACAATCTAAAATGACTAATCTTTTTAGGAGGCGTCGCTCATATGGGCAACCGGTAGCGACGATAAATAAATGTAAAACACGCACACTAGTATAAATAGATTAGTATGATCTATTTCGGAACTTTCCAGATGGATCAACTTGTTTTCGCAATAACTTTGTTTCAACTAAGAGTACTTTATTTCACTGCCTCGTTATATTTCATGTTTTCTTTACCTCTTCGGTTCTGAAATAAACATTTTAAAAATCCCATTTATGTGTAGCCTAAAATTCCTTAAATAGAGGTAAATATAAAAAAATATGTGTTTGTTTTTGTGAAATGAGAAATTTCATCGTCGGCTCAGGAAGGTCACGTGATGTTATAATGCGCATTTTACAGGTCAATTCAAATATAGTATTGCTCATACAGCTTTTAACATTTTTTTCTTCAAAAATACTATTGTCCAAGATATTTACTATTTATGCTAATTAAGTTTCATCCATTTTTTCCAAATCCAACCTGGCGTCTCTGTCTCTATTCACCAAGTGCACTGACATTTTTTCTTCAAATATAATATTAATAATACTATATTTACTATTTATGCTAAATAAATTCAGTTACATCCATATTTGTTTTCCAAATCTAACCTGGCATCTCTATTCACCAAGTGCACTGACAAATGCATATCAGGCAGTTAAATACATGGGTTTGCCAGTAAAATCGGCAGCAAGACAGTATGGCGTGCCACATTAAGTGACATTTCTATCCTCATATTAAAGAGTAGATCTAATCATACCTTGTTGGGTGTTAATTCCTCCGTTTCGAGTACCAATGATTACTATGCCCTATGTTAATTAGCTTTTTGGAACTTAATAATCAACATATCATGTTGAAATCACAAGCGAGTGAAAGTGTATTTTGAACATTTGTTATGCAATCTCAGTTAGACAATGGCATTAAATGCAGAACTGATCATTTTACTTAGTAATATTATTCCACTTGCCGTAAAAGAGACTGACTAGAAGACATTCACCGAAAAGCCTTAGACGGCCTATTACCGGTACTCCAATGGTACAGCAAGGCTCACTCAGAATGTTTGGGATATGTGAGAAAGCGCGCAATTGCGTCTTTGAATAGTGTTGTTCTTTAGGGTTATAACTATGTTTCTTTCGATATACAATTCTAATCTTTTATTTTTGCATCCATTCCGCGTTCTAATGGCGCCAATCCGAACAAGGGAAGTAAGCCATCAAAAGTCTGCAGTTTATTATCCTACGCATACAGAAATGCTCCTGAACAAGTGATATTTAATATAATTCAACAAACAATGGTTAATATACACAATATGACCATTAAATAGAACATATTAATAGAAGCAGTGCTTTATAATAGGCCAGTATATCTTACTGGCCAAAATGTGTATGAAAATTGTAAACAGATTTTAGGGGGGGGGGGCCAGGAGGCGAAGTCAGGGTCCCTAGGGTACCAATTTCGCCCAAGTCGCCCTCTAGAATGAGCTCTGTATACATAGAACAACATTTCAAATATATCTAGTGCTAGTTCATTAACCTGGAATTTTATATTGTAGACTTAGTTTGGCAACTTCACTTTCCAACACCTGTACGTCTGTCTGCAACTGTAGTTTTCGCTTCTCTCTCGCCGCTTGTCGCCTCCGTTTCGTATCACTTAGTGACCTCTTCTCCTCTTCTAGTCGTTTTTTTCTCTCGCAAAGTTCCCTTAGTTCATCATCTGTTTCGTCACCTTCGCTTTCACTTAATCTAAAACAGCCATAGCAAGTTAGCAGTGTCATTAGTATAAGCCATTCACCATGGATACAATACAGATACATCATAGACATTTCTGTTATGCTTTCCAATGGATGAGTTTTCTCAGTGAAAGAAATGTCTACCTTCCACTGTTTTGAAGCAGTGAAAAATGGCATTTTCTCTGCCACTGGTTGGGTTTCGTATTCCTACCTGTATTCCTATATGTACATTTTTATTTTAGCTATTTTCTGACTATCCTGAAAAGTTAATTATAAAGTAATATATTCTAATGAATTAGGTTTGATTGTAGTTCTTAATTTTGCCAGAAAACAGAAACTAATTTGAAAATTAAACCGGAACTATTTCTTAGTACGGACGTTCATAAGCGGTTGTGGAATGTAGTAAAATGAGGCTCCCGACAGGGGTAGTTAAAGTGAATTAAATTTGATAATAACTACTATATTAGCCCAAATCAATAAAAGAAAAAGAAGATTTGTGTTTATTAAAGTGTAAGATAGGATTTTATTTCATCTCGTGATCACCGAAATATGTATTTTCACTCGTGGCGTTATAGGATTAAGAAATTGTTCTTACATCGGTAATGAACGATATTGCTGGCTTTCTATTACCTCCCTTGGCAGATAAAGTTGAATGTATTTTTTTAAATTTAATAATATTTTATTGCATTTTTTCATACAATACATTACATATATACATACAATACTGCGAACAAATCAGAGATTAATATGTAATTATATGATTGCAGTATACGTTACATTTGTTTTGTCAAAGGGAAAAAAGCAAATGGGTTGAGCTACGAGTTATAACAACATTATGTACAGCCCCCCCGTCACTTCGAACTAAATAAACAATGTTGGATGGACAATTTCTGTAATGTATGATCTGATGTAGATGTATATATTTGGAAATTTTTGTTTTAACTGTTGTTCCCTAAATAGATGTTGCGGTATGATAAATATGACTTTATTAAAATCGTGCTAATTAATTGAAAACACATTTTTACAGTAACATATCCATTGAAATTACTGTAGTGTGTCTGTCCGTGTCGACATTTAATAATTTAATAATAATTTTATTAAAATACGAGAAAGTGAAGGCAACCACGGTGAAAACAGGAAGCCATTTAAGATGACTATCTATGTGTAGGAGTATGGGCAGTAACTGACCGTTGTCTCTCATTGATCTGCCATTGTGTTTTGTGTATGTGCTGTTCTATGCTAGGTAGGTGAGAGCAGTGGTGTGCACGCTGGTAGTCTGGTTTCATCTCATACTAAGGACCGCATGATTATATGCAGATATAGTGTAGCTTAAGTTTCCTTGATATCTGTGTGGACACCATTAAGATTGGAGGTCCGATGGTATTCCCCTTTTTATACAAATTTATTTTAGCTCGATTGCGAAACAAGTTCTTAGAACTTATATTAATCACTCTCGATACCTCATTCCTGATGGAATTCATCGCCACGAGGAAGAGAGAAGAGGCAACGTGGACATTAAATGCCTTGCCTATTTGCACAATCGTAACGGCTCCAGCGGGGCTCAGACTCCGGACCTTTCGCACCTGCAGCTAACGCGCATCCACTGCGCTATCACGACTACCACGTGTATTTCCCTAAGATTATTATGAATGTGTATAACCGCATCTGAGGCATCTTAATTAAGTAATATTTTGACGAGAAATAAGGAACACAGTTTAGCAGTTGTAAACGTAAAGTAATACCGACTTATTTCCATAGTCGATGGGTTCGCTGCACATCATACCGCTGCATACATGCACATCCACCACCCCTTATCCTTCATTTTTATTTCAATTTTCACAATTTGATAATTTCGATTTTTGAAGAAAATGTGTAGGCACGTGTCCACATTGCAAATCGAAAGCTACACCACTACTTTCAAAAACAATATTACACACAGACTTGTATCAAGTTCCAGTAACTTACCCCAGACCATTCTGACCGGCTACATCTGGTTCCGGATCTCGCATCACATCTTTCCAGTCAGAATTACTGCTGGCTGTATCGCTACTGGCTTTTTCGATGCTACTGATACCGTCGCATTGTTCGTCGCCGCTACACTCTGCGACTTTGTCTTCAATAAGGGGACAGTCTCTCTTGCAATCAGCCAGCAACCGCTTTATCTGAAACCATACTACTACCAGCTTAATGTGAAATGGCAATTGCTTATATACCATTGGTCAATTATACATAGTTTAATATATACATGATATAGCGCATTACAACCTAGTTAACCCTTTCAACACCACATATCTCTAAATAGGCTTACAAAAAGTGTAGATCCAGATGAGCCGGCTCGTGACGAGCCATTTCATCAGGATCTGCACTTTTTGCCAGTAATATTACTATTTTAAGACAAAATTACCCATTTTGATAAATGAACTGGTCCAAATGTAATTTTCTGATTAATTTATTGGTCTAAATATATCATGGACCAGTCCATGTGAGTTACTTGGTGTTGAATGGATTAAATACATTGTAATGGCAGACACACAGCTATTTACCAGAACTGTACCTTTGAGATGTTGTAGGCCCTTACAGGTTTTATTAGCTGACGTAATATTTAGAGGTTATTACGTGGCTAATTTCATATCAGCATAGGTATCGACCAGAGGTAACTTGATATCAGACTGAGACCGAGGGTCGATACCTAGGCTGATATGAAACTAGCCACGTAATAACGTCTTTATTACTTTGATATGAATTTGAACATTTAATAATCGTAATCATGCTCTCCGTTATCCTTTTATCAGGAATAAATCACAATTACTGAATTAGATAGCGCTAACACGATATAATATTACCACGAAACTACAAACATCTGTTACCTATCACAGGCTGATACGATACTAGAAGTAAACAAACTACAAACCGAGTGCGCATGCGTTATTTAAAAGGAACTAGTTATGATATATGACCGTATCAACCCGTCAAACGTAATATCAGACTGGAAAACACAGCGTATCAACCTGGGTGGTAAACATTATTGTGGTAGGCAAATAACAGCAAAAATAGGCTAAAATTCATATCTACCATACACCATACACATACTAATATTATCCGTTACCAAATTTAAATATTTTAAAATATATGACATTTACTAGACATAGAGAGGGAACTTTATTAATTAAGCAGTTACTTATCATTTATAAGACGGAGAATTAATGTATCTATCTATAAGACTGTTAGCAAACCAGGCTACCGTCTACTGTTATATCTATGCACGATTTTTCTATTAATGTGAATGTTAAACATTTATGTGAGATTATATTCTGCATACATGCCAAACCTTTCCAAATCCAAAATAGGTAGGTATGTGCGGGGGCGGGGGGTGGGGGGTGTGCACGCATAAATGAGGTAAATCAGCAGAAATGGACCCCCCCAGTACTTACATTGTATAAACCATATATTCAACATAACAATTATATTGCATCATTTTATGTTAGCTGTGTGCTTTGTGTGTGGAGAGATTAGTTATTTTAGATTTTTGGAGGGTATTGCAATGATACAGGCACGGTGTAAAGCACCAACACGAGATCTCGGTTTAAAGTCCCATCTGAAAGATTGTTAATTTTATTAGGGTCAGACGGGTGATCGAACCAGCGATCCCTGGATTACCAGTCCAACGTGTTAGCCATGTGTGTTTTGTTGAAAATCTCTGATGTCAATAAACACTTGGGCGCCAAGATCAAACAATAATGTTGTTTTGAGCCAATCAGAAGCCAGAACACAACATGACGCTCGGCAATGTTCGGTAATTTCCGCCAAAAGTCGAGTCTAAGGGGGATTTTATTTTTATCATTTGGGAAGACTGAAATTCGGTAATGAAACCTAACTAAGTCGGTAGGCAGTAGAAACATGTCAAAAGCAGCAGTCTATCTCCAAAATCGGTAGGGTTGGCATGCATGTATTCTTGTAACATACGTATAATACGAGTTGTTTAGAATTAGTATCTTCAAGTGGCTGTGCCCTGTTACTAAACGAAGGATGTGATCACAAATAGGAGTGTGATGCCAGCTGCTAGTTCTCATTTCCTATGTGAAAATTGTATCAATATGGGTTCATTTCCGGTAAGCTAAGGTTTACCGCACCAACCAACTACACGCCGCAGTTCCCTTAAAGCGACACTACATCGCAAACATCAAATCAAATGCATTGTTACCATGTATTAATGCATTAGTACTACACATTCTTCTGAATACATTCTAACACTAACCTTGCATCAATAAACAAAAATTGAAAGTAGGATTTCATATAATGGTCATCCATGCTCCTGAATTGACGTTTGTTTGTCGTCGGAGTCAATAGTAAACGCGAGATAATATCGTTTAGAGATAATTAAATTAAGATTAGTCTACACATAAATATGCATAAAGGTGAGATATAACGGTAAATCTGTACCATAAATCGTGTTATGCAAGATACACGAATTGTATTACTGATGTAGACCCTATTTACATTATTTTGTTATGTCAACAAACCGCGTATACGACGTTTGTTTATTAGTTGAAATACTCAGTTTTTGAGGCAAATATTTGGAAAAAATATTATACCATAAAATTATAATAAGAAAATAAATTCTGTAGAAATTTGCGTTTTCATTGATGTAGTGTCGCTTTAAAGAAATGGTAGCCTATAATAATGAACCAGGAGCTAGGAACCAGTAGCTAACTCCACTTGTCTGACTGGAACATGAAAACACCACTCGCATGTAAACACAACTAAGATATAGATTTCATAATATAAGTTATGGTTCCGTATTCGGGAATGTACAGGGTCGAGTATATCCGAACATGCATGCATGTACGGTCCCGTATATAGAAATCATAGTTTTGGGATCCTGTATACTGAGGTATATACGGATTACGTGCATTCCCGTATATTGAAAACCGGAACCCCTAGTATAACGACCCATACACTCCTGTATACTTAGATATACGGGTTTCGTGCATTCCCGTATATGGAAACCGGAACCCCTAGTATAACGACCCATACACTCCTGTATACTTAGATATACGGGTTTCGTGCATTCCCGTATATGGAAACCGGAACCCCTAGTATAACGACCCATACACTCCTGTATACTTAGATATACGGGTTTCGTGCATTCCCGTATATGGAAACCGGAACCCCTAGTATAACGACCCATACACTCCTGTATACTTAGATATACGGGTTTCGTGCATTCCCGTATATGGAAACCGGAACCCCTAGTATAACGACCCATACACTCCTGTATACTTAGATATACGGGTTTCGTGCATTCCCGTATATGGAAACCGGAACCCCTAGTATAACGACCCATACACTCCTGTATACTTAGATATACGGGTTTCGTGCATTCCCGTATATGGAAACCGGAACCCCTAGTATAACGACCCATACACTCCTGTATACTTAGATATACGGGTTTCGTGCATTCCCGTATATGGAAACCGGAACCCCTAGTATAACGACCCATACACTCCTGTATACTTAGATATACGGGTTTCGTGCATTCCCGTATATGGAAACCGGAACCCCTAGTATAACGACCCATACACTCCTGTATACTTAGATATACGGGTTTCGTGCATTCCCGTATATGGAAACCGGAACCCCTAGTATAACGACCCATACACTCCTGTATACTTAGATATACGGGTTTCGTGCATTCCCGTATATGGAAACCGGAACCCCTAGTATAACGACCCATACACTCCTGTATACTTAGATATACGGGTTTCGTGCATTCCCGTATATGGAAACCGAGCATACGAATACATACACTCATATATACATAGATATACGTTTCTGTATTCTTAATAAAATGAATGTAAATATGAAACGTCTTTAACTGTTCATTTAATAGTTATCGATCTGTTTAATGTATATTTCACACACACACATAATACCTGTTTACACATGTAGTGATTCCAGTTGGACGATGTCTACAAAAATAAAACATGTCTTCCAGTAAATACAGGACACTGCATAGACTCCATAAATATAATATAGCCGGGATTTATCCTAGTATCCCTGTTTTATTCGGAACGGCATATATTACGCACACTCTATGCTACAGTGATATATGTACAGACAACTCTCCTTCGGTAAACCGGATCACCGTACACACGCGGTCTCAAGTCGTCATGTTTTCAGCTTAAAAACAATTGTTATAGTTATTTTTTTTTGTTTAGGGAATTTCATCGATTTATTTCATCATTTTTACCCAATCGACTGACTCAATTGAGTAATTTCACGAATGGGTGATGATTTTTACCTTGACACCGACACGTCCAGATATGGCTCCCATAATGTTCCATAGATATTTCATATCGAATTTCGGTGTTAGTTTTACCGTGTGTTAAGCAATTCAACATATTTAAATGGTGTAAACTGTCGAAAAAGTACCTCCATATTTATTTCAACGTCTTGTAGATGCATTGCGCATAAACGAACCGTACGCGCAGCTTCCTGTTTTATTCTAAGAATCGCTAGGCGCGCGAAGGGTGTGTTTTACGTTTATTTATCGTATCTACCGGTTGCCCATAATATGAGCGACGCCTCCTGAAGAGATTAGTCATTTTAGATTGTTGGATGAAAGTGCAATGATACAGACAGTGACCCATTCCGCGTCTCCTCTGGTGCTTTTACGTGCACGGTGTAAAGCACCGACACGAGACCTCGGTTTAACGTCCCATCTGAAAGACTGTTAATTTTATTATGGTCAGACGGGGGATCGAACCTGCGATCCATGGATTACCAATCCAGTGTAAGGGTATGTATTTTAAGGATTATGTACCCTGCCTAGCAACGAGCTATCCCTATTTATTGCACCATTATTCAATCAAAATACTGCAAACTGCATTGAAGCGTAATAAATAATTATATTTCTCTTGTAGAATTCTATTCCGACTTTCCAATAATTTCTACACAATGCATGTTCATCAGACAACAGAACATTGTTCTTCTGAAAGTATTAAATAATCAAACAGACCCAAATAACGAGCTAAGACAAGTTGTCAACGGTGAGTAAATAAGTTAGTTGTTGTATCATTCTATCCTCATTGTGCTGAATAACAAGTTGTGTTCAATAAAAAAAAAAATATTTAAGTTATTTAATGTCACTACCGGTTGCTCATTTGAGCGACGGGCAGTTTACCTAACAGCACCTTTCGTGTGCAGGCTCCAGCGATTAACCATTACTTGGTGCACCAACCTCCGTAAGAAACTGCAAACTTGTTCATGTAAACGAGACACAGCCTGAGTGGGGCTCGAATCCATGACCATCAATGATGATAGTTTACAGTGGTATGCAAGTCAGCGACCGTAACCACTCGACCACCGAGGCAGACTATAAATGGCCCGTACCGTGACACATCGCCTAAATGACGTCACGTGCAGTAATTGAATTCATGTGTGAATATTTTATTGATGAAAACGTATTAATCGAATCGCTTACATATCACTCTTGGACGAAACATGAAATGACCATCGCATGTTCCCGTGCTATATAGGACACATCATACCCCCATTGTAATACCCCACCATTCTAAAGGACGTTTGTTCCGATGCCGATCGAGTTCGTGAGGCATAGGAAATGTTTGGCACCGGGGAAATATATAATATTATGAGCACACTGATATCTATATATAGATTTATTAAGAAAACAACACATTCAAAACAACAGCACATTCAAAACAAACGAAACAAATGAAATTGGCACATGGGCGGAGCAGGCATAATAAACATTACAGTAGAATACATCATCCTCATCATCATCATCCTCATCATCTTCATCATCATCATCATCATCATCATCACCACCACCACCACCACCACCACCACCACCATCATCATCAGTCAGGTTGCACTGGTGTGTTTTTACGTTTATTTATCGTCGCTACCGGTTGCCCATATGAGCGACACCTCCTGAAGAGATTAGTTATTTTAGATTTTGGAGACAGAGACCCATTCCAGAATCTACTATGGTTCTTTTACGTGCACGATGTAAAGCACCGACACGAGACCTCGGATTAACGTCCCATCTGAAAGACTGTTAATTTTATTAGGGTCAGACGGGGGATCGAACCTGCGATCCCTGGATTACCAGTCCAGCGTGCTACCACTGGACTACATATCCGTCTGTACTGGTTGCACTGGTGTGCTATTTACCTATACTTAGTAGCATATAGATCTACTTGCATTGTATGCGAGTGCCCCATTTTCTATGTCAGTAATATTAATAAAACATGCTGTTATGATTTTGTTACGGAGATTTGAAGCTACAAAGATATTCTAATGTAAACAAGACTAACATAGTCAAAATAAAATTATTATTATTATATTTTTCAGCAATATTCAAATACATTAAAAATGTTAAAAAAGATGGATTTATTTACGGCAAAACTTGTGCAATATTGATTTTCTAACTAATGCAATTGTGTGATAGCAATATATTTAGAAATTGTTACAATCAGTTTGAATAGTAATATATCTTTAAAATATCCTAGAAAATCATACGTCCCCCCTTGCACTAAGAGCTGCCATAAGCTTGTATACTATCAATAATGCAATGCGTTTAGTCACTGCGTACTAGTACTAAATAACATATTATTAATCTTCAAAATATCACAGTATAAGGAACATTAACCATCAACTATTTTTAGAATTGATCACCATCTATATATAGAATTACTCATCATCTATATATAGCATTAACCATCATCTATATATAGCACTAATCATCATCTACATGTATATATAACATTAACCATCAACTAATATGGCACATCAATTTGCTTGAATCCACATCTGCGTTCTTGTGCGTAGCCTACATTATTACCGCTGATGCTGATGCGGGTGTCACACAGTCGCGAATTTGCTCCACGATCACCTGACGATTCGAAAAATGAGTCTCAAGCGATGGAAGTGTGGCGTTCCACTCGCTACCTTTCAGAGCGATACACGTGATACACTCTTTTTACGAACGTCCCGCTGATTGGTCGCCAGTCCCGCGGATATAGCGCAAATCCCGCTGATTGGTCGCCAGTACCGCTGATTGGTCGCTAGTCCCGCTGATAGGTCGCCAGTCCCGCGGATATAGCGCAAATCCCGTTGATTGGTCGCCAGTCCCGCTGATTGGTCGCTAGTCCCGCTGATTGGTCGCCAAGCCGCGGATAGGTCGCACGTCCCGCTGATTGGTCGCCAGTCCCACTGATTGGTCGCCGACGTATGACACACAAAACGCGATTGAACGCGAATTGCTCTGATACGGCACGTCAGATGACCGTGTCTGCTCGTTTGTAGCTCGTGTATAGCTCTTGGTAGCTTCACCTCATGTCATATATTTTTTATTTTGGCGCAATATTTCCAAATTCTCACAGCGATTTAAAAATATTTGAAATCGTGAAGGACGTTCTCTGATCGTGAGTTTAGGTCTCGAGTGTGTGACACCGACTTTAGAACCGACTCCCGTCCCGTCCCGTCCCGTCCCAGCCCATCTGTAATCTCTGTACAACTCAGTGCGTAGTAAGCATACATCCAGTGTATAGTACACCCAGTGCGTAGTTTCATCAACACAATACAACTCTGTAGATATACATGTACACACAACTACGGAGTAGACTCCCATCTACATGTACAAAATCACAATGTGCTACATGTATAATATTATCCAAATGTAAGTCATGGCAGTATTCAGAATTCAAATGTTTATATTGTCACAACCTCACGCAGCCGTATCTATAAATAGACTATGTCTTGGACACGACACGTGCAGCGGACATACGGGTATGTTGTTTTGTTTCACTCTCCGTAGTACAGATATTGACTGGTCAGTTGCAGATCAGCGGTCAGTAACGTAAGCACAGTCTGCGTGTTCTTTGTGTTCTCCTGAAACCGAACAAACAGATAAACATCATATCAATACTTCCGCCATTCCACCATGTAAATACTTCCTTCATTCTATTATCCATCTATGTATACTTCCGTCCTTCCATTATATAAATACAGCCGTCATTTCCCACCATATAAATACTCCCTTCATTCTATCATCCATATATGCATACTTCCGTCCTTCCATTATATAAATACAGCCGTCATTTCCCACCATATAAATACTCCCTTCATTCTATTATCCATATATGCATACGTCCGTCCTTCCATTATATAAATACAGCCGTCATTTCCCACCATGTAAATACTTCCTTCATTCTATTATCCATCTATGTATACTTCCGTCATTTCCCATTATATAAATACCCCCCTTATATAAATACTTCCGTAATCCCAAATTCATATAAATACTTCCGTCATTTCCCATCATATAAATACCCCCCTTATATAAATACTTCCGTAATCCCAAATTCATATAAATACTTCCGTCATTTCCCATCATATAAATACCCCCTTATATAAATACTTCCGTAATCCCATTCATATAAATACTTCCGTCTTATCTTTCTTCGTCATTTTACCCCCCTTATATAAATACTTCCGTAATCCAAATTCATATAAATACTTCCGTCATTCCATTAGATAAATACTTCCATAATCCCATCATATAAATACCTCCCTTTCATACTTCCGTCATTCACCCCCCCCCCCGCATAAATACTGCCGTCATCCATTATATGCATACTTCCGTCATGCCATTATATAAAATACTTCCGTTATCCACCCCCCATATAAATACTTCCGTCATTATAGTATACATCTATGCATACTTCCATCATGCCATTATATAACTACGCTAAATATGCTTAGGTAAATCTTAGTAAGATCTGCTCTCTACCTAATTACGCACATCTACAGTCTACATCCGCTATGTCAAAGTCGGTTCTTTCGAATTCTCCGGTTATCTCGAAGTCAGATCAAAGTCCCGTTTCCGACACATTTTTCATATAACTGGCTCCGTTTATATCTAATTTCGTTAAGTCAAGCTTCGGTTATGTCGAAGTATTTTGTTGGGTCCGACGGACTTCGACATAACGGATGTAGACTGTATAACTAAAGCGTGAATGGTTGTAAGTATACTAGCATGCCACATCGATCAACAACTAGTCCTGGCCGGCTGACCAACTCATGGCGTGCATATCGCGGTCGGGGCACATCTCGCAGCAGCAGCCTATGTACACGCATCTTCAGCGTGTCGCACTCTCTTCCGGTGTGCGCGCGCATCACATTGTCGGCTGGACCGTCTTGAAGGTCACAGCCTTTATTCAACATGATCCAGCCGTCGAAAACAACGCGCGCAGACAGTAAGCGACATACCACGCGCTGATGTCTTAACTTTATATTAGCTGCTGCGAGATGACCAACAGTGAAGAGTGTAGTGTGGCCATAAATCACAGGACTTGTTACCCGAGTTATAAAACTTTTCTCCTATCTCAAACTCAGTCTCAAGCTTCTGATTGGTTCAGCTGACAGTAACAACTCAGAATCAACCAATCAAATCATTTGAGCATGAGTTTGAGATCTGAGAAAAGTGCTATATCCTCGAGTACATGACATCAACGTAGACCATAATCATCTTACAGGGACGAATCTATCCTTTTTGAATGTGTAGGCCCAATTAATCAATTGAGCACCGAAGGTACTGTGGTGCTAGGTGCCCCCCCCCACCCCACCCCCAGGGAAATGTTGAATCCTAGAACATCGATTGTGCACTCTGGCGCATTTTAATGTACGTCTTAGACGTTCAAATTTCGATGTATTTTTCAAAATGATACCAACTTGAGTCTAAGATTGCTGATGTCTCATTCACTACAAAATATGATCGCGTCGTGAGATATGTAATAACAATCAGGGCCGTCGCTGGAGCTATTTTGATGATACGCACGGCCAAATATGCTTGTTTGTCGAGTGAGCATAGCGAGCTAGTACGCTAGGGGGTCAGGGGGCATGGCCCCCTTGAGATTTTTTGAAATGAGGATGCAATTTCCTGCATTTCAATGCATTTTGTAACATACAATTGCAGGACTAAAGTTCTTACGACAATGTAATAATATATATATATATACATGTAATATACATAATATACATGATCTATCGCCCTTATCAATTAAACAAGCACGTAAAATAGCACACACTAAATTTCAAGATGCACCATATTTGCAATGGGCTCAATTGTTCCACCACTCCACACATCACGGCGCCTATGTATCTCTACTACCCCCTGCGGTTGTATGACATTTTTGGACTTTTCATTTCCTGAGACCAATGATACGCACGTGCGTACTTGCGTATGCCCAGCGACGGGCCTGACAATCATGTGACCGCTTGTCTAGATTCTATACCATACAGACATGCCAAATACAGGCATGCCAAATATAGACAAATACAGACATGCCAAATACAGACAAATACAGACATGCCAAATACAGACATGCCAATATCCTAGTATGCATATTTTGTTTCATTTTTAGCTTATTTCGATTTTACATTCCCTGTGGCAATCTGCAGGTCGGGCCTTCAGTGCCTTATAGGAGCTATGTCACTGCCTTAGAAACATTCAATCGCCCATATGCCTCGGCGGTGGCGACTGTAAGGAAAAGTACAAAGAAACAGCAACTAGTGCGTGAATGATTGCAGTAGTATAGGGGATGTAAGAGTGCCGTATATTGCCGCATTATAAACGTGCTCTACAATGTGCCTACACCAAACAACACATGAATACCTTAATATCAAATTAACGTTTAGTACATGTAGGATGCTGTGTTTTAGTAGTATTGATGGCACAATGACATGCGCAGAGGTATGAACAAGGACGACATTATTGATGAAGTGTTAAGCAAAAGACAAGACAGCATTACCAGTAGACCAAAACCATGTACCCCTTCCAAAGTATAGAAATAATGTTCGAACACTATTACACTAATACTAAGATAATTCTCAATCATGGACATACCATGTGGGCTTTATTAGTTAGTTTGCCGTTGAGCATTTTAAGCCATTGATTGTGAATAATATAAGCCACCATACTTAGTGCAGCAACCGGCGCACCGTGTTATGAACGTGTTGTGCTCAAAACCGGTACAGCAACCGGTACACCGTGTTATGAACGTTTTGTGCTCAAAACCAATGCAGCAACCGGTGCACCGTGTTATGAACGTGTTGTGCTCAAAACCGGTACAGCAACCGGTGCACCGTGTTATAAACGTCTTGTGCTCAAAACCGGTACAGCAACCGGTGCACCGTGTTATAAACGTCGTGTGCTCAAAACCGGTACAGCAACTGGTGCACCGTGTTATAAACGTCTTGTGCTCAAAACCGGTACAGCAACCGGTGCACCGTGTTATGAACGTGTTGTGCTCAAAACCGGTGCAACAACCGGTGCACCGTGTTATGAACGTCTAGTGCTCAAAACCGGTACAGCAACCGGTACACCGTTTTATGAACGTTTTGTGCTCAAAACCAGTGCAAAAACCGGTGCACCGTGTTATGAACGTTTTGTGCTCAAAACCGGTACAGCAACCGGTACACCGTGTTCTGAACGTATTGTGCTCAAAACCGGTGCAGCAACCGATGCACCGTGTTATGAACGTTTTGTGCTCAAAACTGGTACAGCAACCGGTACACCGTGTTATGAACGTATTGTGCTCAAAACCGCTCATGCCGTCGATTCTTTGCAAGGCGGTATTGAACACTCTAGCAACAAAGGCGATATTCGGTACTATTTGGACATACACAACCATGGCAGGCAGGTAGAACGTGTTCTCAATAATTCAGACACAGGCATACTAGCATTGCGATGAACTGGAGCAACTACAGATATGAAACACATAAATACTACATTTCACAAGGTCATATAAATACTTACAAGATAATTTTCATCCAAGATATTCTTGTCAAATCCAGTGTGGTTCAGAGAACACCTAATACAGTTTATTCAAATTTATCTTAGCTCGATTGCGAAACAAATTCTTACAACTTATATTAATCACTCTCGAGACCTCATTACTGATGGAATACATCGCCACGATGGAGAGAGAAGAGTCAGTGTGGAATTTAAATGCCTTGCCTAAGGTCACACTCGTAACGGCTCCAGCGAGGCTCGGACTCCGGGCGTTTCGTTCCTAATGCGAACGCACTACCACTGCGCTATTGCGACTTCAATAACAACAACTAATGTACATGTACTAGTAGCTTGCCAGGATATTGTTGTTCTTTTATAAATCAATCAATTATTAGAATTGTTTTTATATGACCTCATAAAACCGAAACAAATGCATCTAAATGTGCAAATAAGAAAATAATAAGAAATAAAATGCATGTGATACTCACCCAAACACCAAACTATGTGAATAGAAAATGATTAAGCGAATAAAACACGGAGATGAATTCTACGAGCCACGTGATGAAAGCCGTGTGCGCGTAAAGCGCGGTGATATATTGCGGTGATATATTGCGACGATAAGCAATATGCAGCATAAATGTTATATACATATAATGGCGAGAGACAATATACATATATGGCGAGAGACAATGTACATATGTGGCGAGAGACAATGCACATATATGGCGAGAGACAATGCACATATATGGCGAGAGACAATGCACATATATGGCGAGAGACAATGCACATATATGGCAAGAGACAATATACATATATGGCGAGAGACAATGCACATATATGGCGAGAGACAATGCACATATATGGCGAGAGACAATGCACATATATGGCGAGAGACAATGTAATGCATAATATGGCGAGAAACAATGTACATATATGGCGAGAGACAATGTACATATATGGCGAGAGACAATGCACATATATGGCGAGAGACAATGTAATGCATAATATGGCGAGAACAATGTAACTGTAATGACATACATAAATGTATTAAACAGGAAAAAAACAACACACAATGCATGGCAATGTTTATGTAGAAGTTATAGAAGTCACGTACATTTAAAATTAATACACGTTTATTTAAAATAATTTACAGTATGAAACATTTATTAGCAACATAAGTAAGTTAACAAACTGAGCTACATGTACATATTGAATACATGTATAGAAGCATCGTTTAATGGGAGCAAGCATAAATTAATTAGGACGCAATGAGTATATATAACATAATTTACATCATGCATATATTATGGAATCAAAAGAAATAAATAACAAGCAGTGTAGTAGATATTATGCAGCAAAAAATGATTATGAGCTGAGCAGATGTGCTTGTTATGTTCTGCAGAGGCATTCAGATGTGCTTGCTATGTTCTGCAGAGGCGTTCAGATGTGTTTGCTATGTTCTGCAGAGGCATTCAGGTGTGTTTGCTATGTTTTGCAGAGGCATTCAGATGTGTTTGCTATGTTATGTAGATGCATTCAGATGTGCTTGCTATGTTCTGCAGAGGCGTTCAGATGTGCTTGCTATGTTATACAGAGGCATTCAGATGTGTTTGCTATGTTATGCAGAGGCATTCAGATGTGCTTGCTATGTTATACAGAGGCATTCAGGTGTGCTTGCTATGTTATACAGAGGCATTCAGATGTGCTTGCTATGTTATGCAGAGGCATTCAGATGTGCTTGCTATGTTATGCAGTGGCATTCAGATGTGCTTGCTATGTTATACAGAGGCATTCAGATGTGCTTGCTATGTTATACAGAGGCATTCAGATGTGCTTGCTATGTTATGCAGAGGCATTCAGATGTGCTTGCTATGTTATACAGAGGAATTCAGATGTGCTTGCTATGTTCTGCAGAGGCATTCAGATGTGCTTGCTATGTTATACAGAGGCATTCAGATGTGCTTGCTATGTTATGCAGAGGCATTCAGATGTGCTTGCTATGTTATACAGAGGCATTCAGGTGTGCTTGCTATGTTATGCAGAGGCATTCAGATGTGCTTGCTATGTTATGCAGAGGCATTTATGGTATATATACATATCAAAGTATGCAATAATTAAATTAACACCATTCACACATATACACACCAGTTCGTCGAGTTCATCATCGTCAACATCTTCGAGTTTAGACCAATCAAAGGTCTTCGGAAGTTTGCCAGCCTGTCTCAGTAGTTCAGCTCTACTTACAGCCTCCTTATAACGGTCTAGTTGTCGAAGTCGTTCACCAACAATTTCATCCCGGTCAATCACCTGATGTACAATAAAGAACTGGGAATGACATGGGAAGCATTTAGGATGTAGATACGTAAATAGGCGGAATATAGGCCTGATCATTAATATAGTTTCTTTTTCTTTTTGGTAAAACATGCATTTTTCATGACAGGCAGTGTATAGTTTTTTTGAGAATTATTTGACTTGAGAATACATCAGACTAGTTGATGTGTGGAAACGATGTTTGATAAGAAGTCAGGCAATTGTAAACTGAAGTAAGTGTATACTGTAATATTGGGCGGAAGAATACAGTTTGTAAACAGTGACATCATTCACAGGTACATTGCATTTGTAATATTTATGCTGTTTTTCAGTTTCATTTGAATACATATGGGTGTGGTATCAGAAGAAATGAAAGATTGAAAATATAAATAAAAATACTGTATGTTTTTACTTTTTACTGTGTATTTAATAGGCAAGGTATTTATTGAATTACAACATATAATGCTTAAAGTTTGGCATACAACCGACGGAGCACCAACACGTGCAGGTAAATTGCATGAATACATTACAGGCTGACCGATTAGCACACTGGTTAGCGTGCTCGCTTCTCACCAATGTAATCCGGGTTCGATCCTCGGACCGGGAAGTATGTGAGATGGTACGGTGGTCGCCAGATCGGACAGGTGGGTTTTCTCCGGGTACTCCGGTTTCCTCCCACATAAATGACCACATATACGCTTTCATACGCGCCAACGAGAGTGATTAATATAAGTTGTAAAATAAATAAAGTTTAAAACAAGTCTCAGAATTATTTGCTTTGGTGTTTCTTGTTCAAACCACAGTATTAGAATATTGGGAATCTTGTTGAAGTCCTAGTCCATGTAAGGATATATTGAAGTTTGCCTTTACCTTGTATGTAAGGATATATTGAAGTTTGCCTTTACCTTGTATGTGAGGATATAATGGTAATCGTCCCGGTCATTGTACCGCACAGATATGGTGACCACCGAGTCCTCATTGCCTCCCAGGACCTCGCCTTCCCAAATATCATTGGCGTTTTTCTTCAGCTGTTTGGAGCCATTTCCACTTGTTGCGATCAGTTCGTAAGCTTTCGGAAAATCAATCTCAACATGTACCATTTCTCTGGCAGCTAGAACCCCTGTTAGAGGTCTTAGCACGTGGCACTCGCCTGGCCAGTCTATTGACTGCTGTGGACACGGGAGACATTGCTTCTTTGGAATGATGGCGTCGATGATTGAATGAAATATAGGTATGAAGTTGTCCGCCTCAACCGATGGCTTGGCTCTGATAGCAAGGCTGTACAAGCCTACCCTAGGTAGAGTGACGTAAAATGTTGCCACACCTCCAAGTATATCCCACATTGTGTACTCGGAGAAATCTGATTTTGATCCATCGTCATTATGGAGCAACAGTTCTGGTATAAATACTGCTTCGTGCGACAGCTTGAACTGCAAGGTGACCTCCCCAGAGACCGGTGCTAACATTAAAGCCGGCATAATGGAAATATTCTTCATACCGAAATCTTCAAAGGCAGGTGTTGGGCCAAGTTTGCTAGAACCAACATCCGGAAATGCATGCTTGTCCTCTGGTTCTTCGTCGCATTTCAACAAATAGTTACAAACATTGGGACACTCTCCTTGTTCTCCTTCCTCTTTAGCATATACATTGAATGCGTATTCACCTTCGTCTGGTACTCTGATGTTAAACACAGCCTCTTCGTTTTCAACACGATGAATTACTCTATTTGTCAACTCTTGGTCGTCGCCTGTAATGAGTTTGTGCTTGAATTCTATTGGTTTAGACATTCCAAATCTCACTTCAGCCTTGCCGTCGTCGGTTGGAACTTCGCCAGAGTCATGTGTTATTGGATCGAGCCCCAGTTCCTCAGTTTCCAATCCAGGTCCCCATTCGCCTCTCTCATTCCTCGGCAAAGGGTGGCAGTTATCGAGTGGAGTAATGACGTCTATGATGTACGTCGCCGTATAATAGAATGATCGCTCGTCTTGTTCCTTGGCTAATATCTTCAGCTTATACTTTCCTGCAGCTGGGAATCTCATCTTTACATTTAAGAGATTTTCTTTTGTGACTTTTTCTAGGAAAACGTATCTATCTAAGCTAAGATTGTGAAGCTCTTCGAGGCTACCGCTATCCGACTCTACATACAGCTCGTATTTGTAGTTTGTCTTGACATCTTGTGGAGTGGAAAAGGTCACCTGTACTTCACCTGCCTCGCATTCAATGATGTAACGGGGATGGGAAATGATGTCCATGCCAATACTGAAAAAGTTTCGTTTCAGGAGCGACATTCGTTTGGCTTCATCGAGATTTACGGGTCTTGCCAAGAGTTGCCACTTCTCATCGATTGGAAAATGTGAGTATACGAACTGCTCCGGATCTGCAATATATTATTTATCTCTGAATCGCTTTATGTTCGTTCTCATGTTACTTCGTACAGACTCGACTGTAATATAAACATACTAATTGTTCTATTACCTCCCTTGACAGACAAAGTCTGATTTATCCCGAAATGTATATTGGTCATTTTAGTTGGAGTCGTTAGTGTTTTTACTGTTGTTTTCTAGCCAGATGTTGTGGTAGGATAAATGTAATTTTATCAAAATCATGTTGATTAATTGATATTTTTATTTTACAGTAAAATATCCATTGGATATGCTGTTGGATTTCCGTCGAGATTTAATAATGTAATAATGATAAGATGAGAAAACGGATGGAAATTAATAACATGTGGTGCAAGGGAAGCAACGATAAAAACAGAGGAAGCCAAATAAGAGGACCGATACACTTATAGGAGCATACAGGGACAGTAATTGGCTAATGTTTCTCATTCGTAAATATCTTAAAACAACGTTGTTAGGTTGTTAATTGGTTTCCTTTGTTTTTGTCAACGGCTGTTTCCTTTGCACCACATGCATTCCATTTTCATCCGATTTCTCATCTTATAATTATTAATTCTGCGATACGCATTTACAATCTGATGCAAAAACAACACATGAATCATTTACGATATATCTCTTGTAACATGTGATGACAGTGCGTAATTCAGTAAGATATTAGAAATGGCGGCAGACCTGTAACATGTGCTGACAATGCGTAATTCAGTAAGATATTAGAAATGGCGGCAGACCTGTAACATGTGATGACAATGCGTAATTCAGTAAGATATTAGAAATGGCGGCAGATCTGTAACCTGTGATGACAATGCGTAATTCAGTAAGATATTAGAAATGGCGGCAGACCTGTAACATGAGATGACAATGCGTAATTCAGTAAGATATTAGAAATGGCGGCAGACCTGTAACATGAGATGACAATGCGTAATTCAGTAATATATTAGAAATGGCGGCAGACCTGTAACATGAGATGACAATGCGTAATTCAGTAAGATATAATAAATGGCGACAGACCTGTAACATGTGATGACAATGCGTAATTCAGTAAGATATTAGAACTAACGGCATACCTGTGAGAAAATAGTAATCATTGTACGCATATTCTGTTTTTGAAATCCTTTGAGTTTCTCGTGGTGTTGATGCAAGTGATGAAACATCACTCTGCCCATCATCGATCAGCTCCCACGAGCTGTCCCCTGAATGCACACGATGACACGTAGCCCAGTATACATCGAGTAGACGCCAGGCCCCGTCCACGAGAACAGCTGTCCATGTAGAGTCACACTCAGTGAGTTCATGACCAAGGCCATAGTCAACCCCTTTCACGTAGCCCCGGATCTTCACGCAGTAGATGTTTGCCAAACTAGACGTTAATAAAATAGATCAGATTATCCCTTGTATACAGCGTACGCCCTGGACCCCCATCCACTAAGTTACTAAACCCCATGACCACGTTGCAACCCAAAATACATTGTTGCATCAATCAAATATCATTTCTAGTAAAAATAAATATTTCTGAGAAAAAGCAGGACCAGGTTATAACCCAATATACATTTTAGCAACAATCAAATATCATTTCTAGTAATAACCATATATTTCTGAAAAAATATGGGTTGTTATTCCAGAATTATGATATATTTTTATTTTGCATATTGGATCCGCTTGAGCTGATTTACATCTTACTTAAAACACCCACTTATATAACAAGATCCTACTAATTAAAAGTGTTAATTTCGTACATGTACGCGTAGGATTTAATATAATACTCTGGCCTTTTGACAGCAGTCCAATATTAATAATACTGGACTGCAAGTACAAACGTATGACGTCACGACAGTGTTTTATGTATTGATACATACTATACCTGCACTGACTGTGCAAGCACTGTTATCTGTGAGCGTGTGTATATTGACATGGTCAGTGCGCGTGTAAGGGTGTGTTTATTGATACAGACCATGCCTGCACAGACTGTGCACACAATGGTATGTGTGAGCGTGTGTATATTGACATGGTCAGTGCGTGTGTAAGGGTATGTTTATTGATACAGATTATACCTTCACTGACTGTGCACACAATGCTGTGTGAGTGTGTGTATAATTGATATGGTCTGTGCGTGTGTAAGGGTGTGTTTATTGATACAGACTATACCTTCACTGACTGTGCACACAATGTTATGTGTGAGCGTGTGTGTATTGGTATGGTCTGTGCGTGTGTAATGGTGTTTATTGATACAGACTATACCTTCACTGACTGTGCACACACTGGTATGTGTGAGCGTGTGTGTATTGGAATTGTATGCTCTTTGTTAAAAATCCATGTATTTGTATTGAAAAATGTTTGTATTTGCTATAAACATATAATTATATATGCACCATAATCAAATCTGTATCAAAGCCAACTGTCGAGAAGGATGATTACCACCTTCTCACCAGACAGGAGCAAGTCACGATATTCCGGCTTAGAACAGGGCATAACCGCCTGAACTTCCATATGTGTCGGAAGCTTGGACTAGCTCCATCAACTGCCTGCAGCTGCAACGTAGGGGACTGCAGAACACATTCTCCAGGAGTGTCCCAATCTGCATGGGCTGAGGAAAACAACCTGGCCAACAGATACTTCTCTCCAGACGAAGTTACATGGCTGCCGGGAGGATCTGAGGAGGACGGCCCATTTCGTGTTTGCTGCCGGCTTGTCCATGTGATTCGCGAACGACAAGAAGAAGATATAATTATATACATGTGTTATGCAATAAACGAGTTGAATTGAATATTGACATAATATTATGTATGTGCATGTGTAATGGTGTGTTTATTGATACAGACTATACCTTCACTGACTGTGCACACACTGTTATGTGTGGGCGTGTGTGTATTGGTATGGTCTGTGCGTGTGTAATGGTGTTTATTGATACAGACTATACCTTCACTGACTGTGCACACAATGTTATGTGTGAGCGTGTGTGTATTGGTATGGTATGTGCGTGTGTAATGGTGTTTATTGATACAGACTATACCTTCACTGACTGTGCACACAATGTTATGTGCGAGCGTGTGTGTATTGGTATGGTATGTGCGTGTGTAATGGTGTTTATTGATACAGCCTATACCTTCACTGACTGTGCACACAATGTTATGTGTGAGCGTGTGTGTATTGGTATGGTCTGTGCGTGTGTAATGGTGTTTATTGATACAGACTATACCTTCACTGATTGTGCACACAATGTTATGTGCGAGCGTGTGTGTAATTGACATGGTGGTCTGTGCGTGTGTAAGGGTGTGTTTATTGATGCAGACTATACCTTCACTGACTGTGCAAACAATGTTATGCGCGAGCGTGTGTGTAATTGACATGGTGGTCTGTGCGTGTATAACGCTGTGTTTATTGATGCAGACTATACCTGCACATTCGTTGCAGAAGCTGGTTGTGGTTCGACTTCTTTGCTCTAATTCTAGCAAGGTAGTACGCTGCTGAATCTCTGTAAGTACAATACACATAGTTTATATTATAATAAAATTTATGATTTGACATATCAACTTGACGATAATCATGATGTAGACGTGAACAATTGCTTTTATTTTGCATTATTCTCCAGTCAAGGTAGCTGGAATTGGCATCTGGGTGCAAACTAATTGCAAAAGAATTTATTTTAACAGTTACCCCCTTCTTATTGACCAACAATGCGGCTTTTCACGGGTCCACTTCCGTGTTTATTTTCAATATCGCTCGTGCAAACTTACTGTGAGATTTGAAGAGTATTCGGTTTTGCAATAATTCACCCCAACATTTTTCCATTTTTGGCTCCATCTGTGGAGTGCAACTTTTTTGGTATGACTAGTGTGCATATGAGCTTTCGTGCAGTATGAAAATATCAACTTTTGCAATTAGTTTGACCCTAATATCTATAATGACTGGAGTATTAATCCTAAACAATTGTAAGAACTGAGACGGAATATTACGAAGTAAAATCAATACAATGTATTATTAAGATAACAATGGTTGACTTGGTAAAGCTGTCATATTAGGCCTACTTAGAGTACACGTTATTTGCAAAGTAAGCAGTCAAGCTGTGCCTTATTAATTATAATTAAAACGCAATGAAACACGTTGTATACAGCGATTATTAAATAATAAAAATGCGAGTAGCTTCTGCAACCTTAGCTATTGAAGGACACTTCATCGTGCCATTGTTTGAGGTTCTGTTACCTTACCTATTGAAGGACACTTCATTCGTGTCACTGTTTGAGGTTATGAAACCTTACCTATTGACGGGCACTGTAACCTTACCTATTGAAGGACACGCCATAGTGTCACTGTTTGAGGTTCTGTAACCTTACCTATTGAAGGACACTGTAACCTTACCTATTGAAGGACACTGTAACCTCACCTATTGAAGGACACTGTAACCTTACCCATTGAAGGACACTGTAACCTTACCTATTGAAGGACACTGTAACCTTACCTATTGAAGGACACTGTAACCTTACCTATTGAAGGACACTGTAACCTTACCTATTGAAGGACACTGTGACCTTACCTATTGAAGGACACTGTAACCTTACATATTGAAGGACACTGTGACCTTACCTATTGAAGGCCACTGTAACCTTACCTATTGAAGGACACTGTAACCATACATATTGAAGGACACTGACCTTACCTATTGAAGGACACTGTAACCGTACCTATTGAAGGACACTGTAACCTTACCTATTGGAGGACACTGTGACCTTACATATTGAAGGACACTGTGACCTTACCTATTGAAGGACACTGTGACCTTACATATTGAAGGACACTGTGTCCTTACCTATTGAAGGACACTGTGACCTTACATATTGAAGGACACTGTGACCGTACCTATTGAAGGACACGTCATAGTGTCACTGTTTGAGGTTCTGTAACCTTACCTATTGAAGGACACTGTAACCTTACCTATTGAAGGACACTGTAACCGTACCTACTGAAGGACACTGTAACCTTACCTATTGAAGGACACTGTAACCTTACCTATTGAAGTACACTGTGACCTTACCTATTGACGGGCACTGTAACCTTACCTATTGAAGGACACGCCATAGTGTCACTGTTTGAGGTTATGTAACCTTACCTATTAAAGGACACTGCATCCTTACCTATTGAAGGACACTGTACCCTTACGTATTGAAGGACACTGTAACCTTACCTATTGAAGGACACTTCATCGTGTCACTGTTTGAGGTTCTAGGACCTTACCTATTGAAGGACACTTCATCGTGCCACTGTTTGAGGTTCTGTGAGGCAATCCAGCGAAATATTGCGCGAAGCCTCTCTACGTCATTGTTACACACGCCTATCAAATATTTGACCAGCTTGTACATATCTTCATAGGCCAGCACTCTCGGAGCCTAAAATATTGAGAGGTGAACTTGATTCAAGTTCTTGTACCACCCGATTAAGATAGTCAGTGAATTGTCTGGTTCCCGACATGCAGATTATAGAATTGTTTTTAGACTCTCATTAACCAAGTTCAGATCTCAGACTGAACCAATCACAGCACTTGAGCTTAAGATTTGAGAAAAGGTTTATAACCTTTGACCCCGACCGTAATACACCAGTATGGTATACACAGTTCTAACATACATTGGTACAGTATTACGGACAGTGATTCACATCGTAGTGGCCTGTCTCACATATAGCACTCACCTTGTACTACCGATTAGCAGGTTGCATGGCGTGCACTTGACAACTTACGTCCTAGGAATAACTAGGCTAGGCACGGGTGTTTACGTTTATTTATCGTCGCTACCGGTTGCCCATATGAGCGACGCCTCCAGAAGAGATGTCATTTTAGAAATTGTTGGAGGATAGTACAATGATACAGACATAGACCCATCCCATATTCTCCTCTGATTCCTTTACGTGCACGGTGTACAGCACCGACACGAGACCTCGGTTTAAAGTCCCATCTGAAATACTGTTAAGTTTATTAGGGTCAGATGGGGGATCGAATCTGTAAGAGAATGATATAAGCGGTATTTATATTGCTTCAAGAAGTAGAGCGCCAGTTGTCCCGGTTGACCCCCTCACGACGTGCTCGTCGCGGTTGTGCACGTCTCACAGCTTTTGAATACATACATGGCTACAGTTTAACAGTGAATATGTTTTCTGTTAAGAATAGCTCACTAAATTTTAATATATTGGGTGTTTCCAGTAATAACGCGCTCGTTTCTCACCAATGCATCCCGGGTTCGATCCTCGGACCGGGAAGTATGTGAGATGGTAGAGAGACGGTGGTCGCCAAATCGGACAGGTGGGTTTTCTCCGTCGGGTTCTTCCCGCACGAATGACCACATTTACGCTTTCATCCGCACCAACGAGAGTGATTAATATTTATAAGTTTTGCTTCGCAATCGTTGTAAAATAAATAAAGTTTAAACTTTAGACGTACTGCATTGTAAAGTGGACATTCAAATATAGCGCAGAGTTTTGAATACATAAGTACGTCACTATCAAACGAAATGGCACACTTATAATACTACGACACTACTTGCTCTAGCTCTGAACAAAAATATGCAATACATACATGTATATTATAAAATATTGCATTTCACGTATGAATTGCTATACATACTCCCAGTGCATGACAATCAATAGCTTCAATGGCATCTCTATCAATGATGTCAGCTTTGTTAGCGAGCGCTGGGTAGGGTAGTGGTTTCCCCGTGGCATCTAGCGGTGGATCCAGTTTGATGCTTCGGTACTCGTCCTGTGCTTCACGTAACAATTTTGGCGTGGGAAATTTGTCATAGAAACCTGAAAGGTTAGGTATTATGAGCATTGCGCATGTGTCACGAACTGCAGTCACAAAATATGGCTGTCAATGGTTGTCGCTAGATCTGTAACGTGTGTTTTCTAAGGGTAATCCAGCCTCCCCACCAACACACACACGAACAACACCATGACGTTTGCATCCACGTCAACGTGGGTCGCAATCGTTGTTAAATAAATAAACCTTAAATTGGTCGATAATCGATAATCGAAGGATTGTCTTGTATTAGTTAAATGTGCTACTTAAGATGCCTATCACATCTTTTAATGTAAAACAAAATAAATCTTATACTTATCTTTTCAACGTCAAATCTTTCATACTATAATGATCCATTTTAAGGAATGAATCGCGGGTGAGTAGTTTCCATTGCGGTATGAACTACATTGGGCGTGCTTAGAGTGTGTGGAGGCCGAAGGTACTCACGTTAACTTTAAATACGCCCACTGTAGTGCATTCCCCGACGAAAATTATTAACCCGCGATTAATTACTTATATTTACATTATTCAATGATACAATGAAAAATATAGCACACTGCATTTAAAATGTATTTAGTCAGATTTGAGACTTACAATGTCCATGTGGCGGATCATGTAAATAGATCACCATTTGAACAGCTTAAACTGTAAGACACGCATTTTCTCGCGAGAAACGCTGCCTAACACCGCGAATGCGCATGCGCGCAAATTCGAGTGCGCATGTCAACTGCATATCATTAGTGATGGATACAATCAGGGTACATACATTCATAGAAGGAAATGCAATAGCAATGTAAATAGTGGTTTGTGGAAGTCGTGATAGCGCTGTGGATGCGCGTTCGCTTCAGGTGCGAAAGGTCCGGAGTTCGAGCCCCGCTGGAGCCGTTACGATCGTGTCCTTGGGCAAGGCATTTAAAGTCCACGTTGCCTCTTCTCTCTCCCTCGTGGCGATGGATTCCATCATGAATGAGGTCTCGAGAGTAAATAATATAAGTTGAAATAACTTGTTTCGCAATCGAGTTAAGATAAATTTGTATAAACTAAATAGTGTTTGCTGAAATATGTGCATTTTCCATCGTTTACACAACTATTATCACCATAACAAACCGCGTGCAGACCCATGTCAGCACATTTCTGACATATATCAGAACTAACATCACCAAAGTATGTACTGTCCACTGTATACGTCTCCGTGTCCTAGTGGTTAAAGCGTCCGCCTTACGGAGCGGGAGGTCGAAGGTTCGAACCTCGTCAGGGGTTCTTTCTGGTGTGGCCGGTTGGTGAACCGCCAGCTAGTTAAATAATGGCTACCGATTGCCTACCAGCTTGGCCTTCAAGCAAAGGATTCGGGTACTGATGTTCTAGAAAAAGGGTGTCTCATAAGTCAGTAATGGCTTGCGCTTTCAATGGAATAAACACACACATTACATTTTACTTTTTATGTGTTGTCATGGTTATACGCTCAGTGAAAATGTAATCTTGTATTATGTTGCGTGTATCAAACCTTTGTATGTCAGATGACTCTTTATTGTCTCCCAGAATTCTTTCTCCTTGCGTCTGGACGAGGCGTGGAATAATATTGGCGGACTGGTGGAGTCCATATTGTATGCATTCATCATATTGATTATGTGGGGTGATGTCTCTAAAACAAAGATATGCATAGTAATTTATAACCCAATCAATCAGAATGTCTCATAGCAAGTACCCGACTATGCACGTCAGGGACCATTCTCACAGAGACCAGTCACATAGCAAGTACCCGGATATGCACGCCAGGAACCAGTCCCATAGCAAGTACCCGGATATATACGCTAGTGACCAGTCTCATAGTAAGTACCCGGATATATACGCCAGGAACCAGTCTCATAGCAAGTACCCGGATACGCCAGGGACCAGTCTCATAGTAAGTACCCGGATATATACGCCAGGAACCAATCTCATAACAAGTACCCGGATATATACGCCAGGGACCAGTCTCATAGTAAGTACCCGGATATATACGTCAGGAACCAGTCTCATAGCAAGTACCCGGATATGTACGCCAGGGACCAGTCTCATAGCAAGTACTCGGATATATACGTCAGGAACCAGTCTCATAACAAGTACCCGGATATATACGCCAGGAACCAGTCCCATAGCAAGTACCCGGATATATACGTCAGGGACCAGTCTCATAGCAAGTACCAGGATATATACGCCAGGAACCAGTCTCATAGCAAGTACCAGGATATATACGCCAGGAACCAGTCTCATAGCAAGTACCCGGATATATACGCCAGGAACCAGTCTCATAGCAAGTACCAGGATATATACGCCAGGAACCAGTCTCATAGCAAGTACCAGGATATATACGTCAGGAACCAGTCTCATAGCAAGTACCCGGATATATACGCCAGGAACCAGTCTCATAGCAAGTACCAGGATATATACGCCAGGGACCAGTCTCATAGCAAGTACTCGGATATATACGCCAGGAACCAGTCCCATAGCAAGTACCCGGATATGTACGCCAGGGACCAGTCTCATAGCAAGTACCAGGATTTCGCAGGGACCAGTCTCATAGAATCCGGATATATACGCCAGGACCAGTCCATAGCAAGTACCCGGATATTACGCCAGGGACCAGTCTCATAGCAAGTACCGGATATATACGTCAGGAACCAGTCCCATAGAAAGTACCCGGATATGTACGCCAGGGACCAGTCTCATAGCAAGTACTCGGATATATACGCCAGGAACAAGTCTCATAGCAAGTACCCGGATATATACGTCAGAGACCAGTCTCATCGCTGCTTATCGTAAGTAATCGATACGATATGTTCTTAGCATGATCATGCAATAGAAGACGGGACTAGATGGAGAGTTTCACAGAGATGCGAGAGATAAACAGAACTGTAATACAGACATACTCCCCATGCTTTTAACACATGAGATTAATCTCCCTTGTCTAGGGTTAAGGTTCCTTGTCTAGGTTACGTCCCCTGTCTAGGGTTACTGTCCATGGTTAGGGTCCCATGTATAGGGTTACAGTCCCCTATATAGGTTTACAGTCCCCTGTATAGGTTTACAGTCCCCTGCATAGTGTTACTGTCCCCTGTCAAGGGTTAAGGTCCGCTGTCTAAGGTTACTCTCACATGTCTAGGGTTAAGGTCCCGTCTAGGGTTACGGTCCCCTGTATAGGTTACAGTCCCCTGTCTAGGGTTACGTCCCCTGTTTATGGTTACGGTCCCCTGTATAGGGTTGCAGTCCCCTGTCTAGGGTTACGTCCCCTGTCTAGGGTTACGGTCCCCTGTATAGGGTTACTGTCCGGTTTGCGGTCCCCCTGTATATATAGGGTTACTGTTTACGGTCCCCTGTCAAGGGTTAGGGTCCCCTCTCTAGGTTTAAGATCCCCTGTCTAGGGTTAAGTTCCTATAATGAATCTGAATTTGGTGCTCGTCAACCTCCATGTTCGAGTGGTTAAGGTCGCTGACTTGTATCCCACTGTAACCTATTATCACTGATGGTCACGGGTACGAGCTCCTCTCAGACCGTATCATTTATATGAAAACGTTGGCAGTTTCTCACGGAGGTTGGTGCACCAAGTACTGTTTAACCGCTGGAGCCTGCCCAGGTTGTTAAGTAAAACTGCCCGTCGCTTGAATGGGCAACCGGTAGCGACGCTAAATAAACATAAATAATAAAAATAAGAATGTTGTGCTTATGTCATTCCTGGGTTTTTATATTAACCCCCAGAGTGCCACAGACACAGACTGACTTATCATATAATGATTGTTTAATTTGTGCTGGGTTTTGGGGGTTTATTCCATAGTGGTCGAGTGAAGCATACTATGTGTTATGCATATCTGTGTAATAAGTCAGTGTCTAGTGGATATGTTGCCACTTCAGATCATAGAACATGTCATAATTACAGCGTTGGGGGATAATCCGAACAGAATGTGGATAATCTGTCATTTATATGCGATTATACGGTTAATGAAATAACAGACTGTAAGGAATTTAAGTGACTTGCATAAGGGTAGTATCGTAAGCGAGAACTCCGGGTCTGTCACACCTGAGCAGACGCGCTACAACGATCCCCCGTCTGACCCTAATATAATTAACAGTCTTTCAGATGGGACGTTAAACCGAAGTCTCGTGTCGGTGCTTTACACTGTGCACGTACAAGAACCAGAGGAGACTCTGGAATGGCTCTCTGTCTGTATCATGGCACTATCCTCCAAAATCTAAAATGACTAATATCTTCAGGAGGCGTCGTTCATATGAGTAACCGGTAGCGACGATAAATAAACGTAAAAACACATGTGCTAGCACGACTTCAATAATTCAATAATCCCTAAGTGTGCGACCTTGAACATTGTTATCAGCTACTTATAGACCTCGCCAGTGTTTCGTAGAATAGTACACTGCCTGTGTATATGCTGTAACATTCACTCAACGGTGAATAATTGATGTAGTTTGTATCTATTAACGCATCTTTCGTTTCACATAAAAGATATAAATGTCATCTTGTTGTTTCACTCCCTTTTCAAGAAAAGTGCAATGACTTTTAGACACGAATATTCTGATATGTTGTTATTGCGAGTATGATATATACTTTATGGGGGGTGGGGTGGTCAGTAAACCAGCGGTTAACACGTGAAACTGCAAATTTAGGTGTCGTCTGACAAAATCGACATAGAGAGATATGCAACTTGGAAAACTTAATATGTATTCGCTCAGATGCATCATCCTCTTGGCGGATGGACCATCTTGATGTTACGACTACTGACAGCCTTATAGAAAATAAATAGTTTTAAACAAATGTACAGAACTTGAAATTATTTTGATTTAAAAAAGAATCACTGGCTAACCCATTTTGTTGGGTTTGTTATACGAACATAATATTACCATAAACTACATGTATGCATCCCTCATATATAAGCACTATATTTACATTTTAATGTATAAAATACTACCCTCTGAATTTGTATCTATTTTGACCGGTTTCAAGGAAATATAATGGTGTGTGTGTGTGTGTGTGTGTGTGTGTGTGTGTGTGGGTGGGTGTGTGTGTGTGTGTGTGTGTGTGTGTGTGTGTGGGTGTGGTGTGGTGTGTGTGTGTGTGTGTTGTGGTGTGTGTGTGTGGTGTGTTGGGTGTGTGTTGTGTGTGTGTGTGTGTGTGTGGGTGTGTGGGTGTGGTGTGTTGTGGTGGTGTGTGTGTGTGTGTGTGGGTGTGTGTGTGTGTGTGTGTGTGTGTGTGTGTGTGTGTTGTGTGGGTGTGTGGGGTGGTGGTGTGTGTGTGTGTGGTGTTTGTGTGTGGTGTGTGTGTGGTGTGTGGTGTGTGTGTGCGTGTGGTGTATGCGTGTGTTTGCGTGTGGTGTGTGCGTGTGTATGTGCGTGTGGTATGTGCGTGTGGTATGTGCGTGTGTGGTGTGTGTTGTGTGTGTGGTGTGTGTGTGTGGTGCGTGTATGTGTGGTGTGTGTGGTATGTGTGTGTGGTATGTGTTTGTTGTGTGTGTGGTGTGTGTGGTGTGTGTGGTGTGTGTGGTGTGTTTGTTTGTGGTGTTTGTGTGATGTGTGGTGTTTGGGTGTGGTGTATGTGCGTGTGATGTGTGCGTGTGCTGTGTGCGTGTGGTATGTGCGTGTGGTATTTGCGTGTGGTATGTGCGTATGTGGTGTGTGTGTGGTGTGTGTGTGTGGTGTATGTGTGGTGTGTGTGGTGTGTGTGATGTGTGTGTATGTGATGTGTGTGTATGTGATGTGTGTGTGTGTGTGTGTGTGTGTGGTGTGTGTGTGGTGTGCATGTGATGTGTGTGTGGTGTGTCGTGTGGTATTTGCGTGTGGTATGTGCGTGTGTGGTGTGTGTGTGTGGTTTGGGTGCGTGTGGTATGTGCGTGTGTGGTGTGTGTGTGGTGTGTG